>JAJLRJ010000009.1:11657806-12075306 GCA_024195265.1 Dendrophyllia cribrosa | reverse complement strand
AATATATTATTAATTTTTACAGCTATTTTCAATGAAAGTTTCACAAATTTCAAGGGGCAGTACGCGGCTATGACAAGGTCTACTTTGATTGGTCGAGAAAACAATAGGATGAAAAAAAAAAACAGAACAATGGACCCTAGCCCTGAAAGCAATAGAGCTGCGTGATGCCCACGTCCAATGAAATACATGTAAGAGGTTCTAAAGAGCAGCGTGATATCTGAATTTCAAGAGCAAGTGAATGCAGACTGAATTTAACAGCCAGGCCAGTAACAGATTTTAATAATTATTTTATAAATGACTCATAAGTTTGTTATCACCTGGAAACAATCCATAGACTGCTTTAGGCTCCATGAGACATTCAAACAAAGCAGCACAAATCAAAGAGACAAGACTCTCTAACAACTGAAAAGTTAAAAGCAAAGAGCTGATTTAATCTCATGACAGTCGACTGCTGTATTCCTAGTTTAAGGCTACAACAATTGGCTATACAGAGTGTAGGCAGATTACAAAATGTTCTAACTTTCTTCATTTTTCAAACAAAACTCCAATAACTATAAAAGAGAAACAGAAAAACAAATGAAGGACTGAAAAAAACATCTAACTAAGTTCAAGAATATTTTATTTCATTTTATTTAGTTTTTGAAGCCCTAATTTTCACCAATTTATCACTATTTAGCATGGATGATTGGTTATTTTGATAACCAACATGGCCATTATGAAACTACAATGTAAGTACTATTAAGAACATCACTCAAACAGAGAATGCACAGATGATAAGCTTATGCTTTAATTAATATAATGTAAATTGTTATGTGTACTTTTTAATAATTATACAATACGTGTACTTTTTACTGTTTTTTTATGTATGCAAAATTAAAAAAATGAAATTATTTCAATGAAAGTGCTGCAATTGAGTGAATTTTATGAGCTTGAAATGTTATTAGAAATTCTCCTTTGGTTTCAAAATCAAAGCTGAAAGCATGCCTGGCGGCAATCTAGCATTAGTTTAACAGCCTCACCTGTCGTGCTTCATCAACTCTGACAGCTAAAGAAGATGCAACACTTTGAAGCACAGATAAAGGCACTGCAAAATTATTAAAAATTAATAGTAATGCTACTGAGTAAATATTCTCTCAATTTCTTTGACAACTGGTCTTGAAATGGCAATTAATCTCTTGAAAGTTAGAAGAAAACAGTACTTTTTCTGTATGCACAACACAGACAGGTTTCTACACAGGCATCCCAACTTACGATTTAAGAAATCGACATTGTAAGACATTGTATGGAGTTGAAAATACAGTAATAGCCCACGTATAAGAACCTGAATTTTTCAATTTAGCCTAAATAGGTTCTTATATAAATGGTATTTAAAGCAAATTTAGGCTAACAAGGTTCTTAAAATATAGGTTCTTATATTTTCATATGAATTTCATTTAAATATATTATAGTATATTATAAATATCATCTCATAATACAATATAAAGCATTTGTTTGTACCATACAGCAATGCCTATAGGCAGTTCAGTACAGGTACAATATACAGTACGTCCTTAACAGAACATAACAAACGACTCATGTTGATACTACCTATACACTTTTACAGCAACCCCACTGATAAGAAGCTAACTTAAAATTTTAGCCTTAATAGGTTCTTATGTGGAGGGGGCTTAAAATGAAAATTTTAGCCTAACAGGTTCTTAAAACCCAGGTTCTTATACGTGGGCTATTACTGTAACATCAAATTTAGTCATGTCCCACTAGCTATGCTAGATTGATTTCTTGAATAATGTGAGTTTGGGATGCCTGTAGTTTTTAAAGGGTTTTTTCAAAAATTTTATAAAACTGGGATTTCCTGAGGGATGGGGGGGGGGGGAGGGGGTGGTTCAAACCAAAAGACCTTCTGTGGAAGGAAATGGGGGGGGGGGGGAATGTACATTTTATGGAATATGACACAATAATGCTCATGGAAGGACACTACTTACCTACGTCATTTCTGTACCTAAATGCCTCATGGAAAAGGGTTCGAACAAAATCTTTTGACTGGGCCTAGAGTAAACAAATGTTATTTCTTTCACTGATCAAAAAATTATTTCTCATCACAAACTATATATTGACACTACATGTACACCAGTATTTTCCAACAGAAAGGAGCTGGGCTAAAATACCGAATACAGTGCATCCCATCGAATAAACATTACGCCTGTTTATCTTATGCTTCGTTGTATCAAGATCTCCTGTGGTGGATTAAAGTGGCCCTGCATTCTGTATATAAACTAATTTTTATAAGATTTTCAGGAACTTTGATTGATAAGGAATAAACATTTGTAATTTACATATACTTATGCTTTGTTAGCTCTTTTGAAGTTTCCAATGTGTAATTTTTTCACCTTGAGCAGAAGATTTAACGGAGGGAAGACTTCTTCGTCCAAAACGACCGCCATCTTTAAAACAAAACGTCTTATATGGGAGGGGAGGCAAAATTTTGTATCAATCAAAAAATGCTTCAAGAGTAAAAGAGACCTTTTGAAATAAGAGAGTTGACATCAAATGACACTACATAACTTTATATTTGAATATTTTTCAAGCTATGTATTGGAATTTCATATTCTGGCAGATTTTGAGGCAATTTACATTTACCCCCATCGGGTACTCCAGGGGATGTTTTTGTCAACAAATCTTGCCTTAGTAACCACTCGTCTGAATTGTCTCCCGACATTGAAAAACGTCGTTCAAGAACATTTTCTGGTTCATCTTTACGAGAAAATGAACAGTTTAACGCGAACTGCTTCCCTATTGAAACATTTTCTTTTCCTTTCGCCAAAGAATTTTCACGCCACGGCACAGAGACTAGTGGAAATGGACAGTACACAGGAAAAATTGTTGGAGGAGCCACTCATTATGGTCGACGAGAGCGATGCAGTGAAAGGTTATGAAACTAAACGCGACTGCCACCTTAAGGCAAACATCGTCGAACACGGGATGTTACATCGAGCCTTCAGTGTTTTTCTGTTTAACAAAAAGGGAGATTTACTGATGCAACAGAGATCAGACAAGAAGATTACATTTCCCGGCTACATTACAAACTCCTGTTGCAGCCATCCACTTCATAATGACGAAGAGCTAGAGGAATGCAACAATATTGGAATTAGAAAAGCTGCAAAGAGAAGGCTTACTTATGAGTTGGGGATTCCAGGTATGTGGGTAGTGCAGTTGTAAATGCAAGTGCAAACAGTCAGGGAGTGGATAGGGGAATTTGAGTTCACAAATTCACTCTCCCCTCCCCTCCTCCACCCATTTTGTTGCTACAATATGAGATGTACATAGACCAGTGAAAGTTCCTTGGTGAGTGATCAAAATTTGATCTAAATCCTCAATTTCCTCATTCCTTCCTTGTCAAAATCTAAAGCACTTTAGATTTGACTTACCATTTGTCAGAACTGGCCAGCTGGCTGGTCAGTTGATGTTCGTAAATGAAATGTGCCTTGTAAGGTTTTATAGGATTTGTTCCTATAAGTCCATAAAAATGCTGTACATTGCTTATGAATTGACCAGTCCAGCCAGCCTGTTCTGGCAAATTAGCTGGCCAGTTTGGACAAATGGTAAGCACCTCCAACTACCAGAGTGTGCAAATCCCTTGGGACCCCCCTCCTCCCCTGCCCCTTAAATACTGAATAAGTAAAAATAATTAAGTGCAGAAGCAACTGGCATAATTTTATTGAGAGGGGCGAGAAGAATGAAACATAAAAAAATTGCGACATTTATACAGTGTACTTTTTACGACAGTGACACTCAAATGCGCTTTACAACACTGTACGGGTGACTTTGCAAGACTGCTAATGTAGTTTACAATAATTTAATGACTGTTGAATGCGACACAGGTGAACTGTAACTTAACCAAAGCAGACCACACCTACCCTACACTGTGACATGTACCCCCACCACAATCACCCCTCCATTATTTTCTGAATTTTTACCCCCTTTTATACCAAGCTTTATTTGTTTATAGTTTTGTGATCTTATTCAGAATTTGACCTTTGAAGTCTTTGCTTAACAGACAATGAAATCTCTTTGGATGATCTGCGATTCCTCACAAGAATTCACTACAAAGCAGGCTCAGATAAAATATGGGGAGAACATGAAATGGACTATGTATTCTTCATGCAGAAAACTGTTTCTCTGCAGCCTAGAGAAAATGAAGTCCAAGACTGTTGGTACGCTTCACAGACCCAGGTCAAGGAACTTCTGCAGAAAGCTTCAGAAGATCCCAACACCTTGGTGACACCATGGTTCAAAATAATTGCTCATCACTTTTTATTCACATGGTGGGCAAACTTGAATGACTTGTCTCGGTTTGAAAATGACAAAGAAATTCACAGGATTCCTGGGTTATCTGCCTAGATCTTGACTTTACATAATTTTATAGAAGTTGTTACACAACTATTGGGAGATTTACAGGAAAGTAATATTGGTTTACAGTCAAACATTAGTGTACATTGCAATCCAACCTTGCTTTACAAACATGTTATTACAGACAGTTTTTTTAGGACGGAGTTTATATTTTAGAGTCAGATATTGTAAATATGCATTGTGTGAAACGAGACTGTCTAAACAACTGAATGACATAATTACACTGGGGAATTAAAAAAAGTTTACTACATTTACAGCAATCATCTTTCAATGCATAATACTGGGGAATCGAAAAAGGTAATGGACGATGGAATTAGCTAAAATTTGCATATCTGTCGCCGTATACTACATCTCATTAACCGCTTTGCATATCATGAGATAAAAAGTAAGAGTAATGAGGTATCCATGTCTACATTATGAAGATTTTATGAGTATTTTATTGTTGGAACCAGAAACAAGTGAACAGTTCATAATATTACAAGACATAAGGTTAACAAGACAAACATGATAATTATTACAAAGAAAAACAAGTTAATAATTTTTGAGTATTTATTAACAGTAACCCATTGACTCCTTACCCCAAACCTCCCTGGCTGGTTAATTTAAACCACAAAGTGATAAACTAGCCTCTGAAAGAAAAGGTTGTTTAGCTTTCATGTCTCAAACAGTGTACATTTTGGCCAGTTTGGTTGCAATTCGTCTAGACAGTGGTCAAAAATGGCATCTGTGGCTTCACATTGCCATCTTTGCTGAAACTCTAGGAGTAAGTGGCTTAATTTTATTTTCTTTCCAAATACATAATTTTTGTACATGTACGAACTTTGATAACATACAACTTAATCAGAGGATTGAAAGCTTATACTGACAAGAAAATAATATGACTCACAGTAACTGTGATTTACATGTAAAATGCATGAATAAAAAGGACCATACATGTACAGTGTTAGAGCATGAATAGATCAAATAACAAAATTCATTAATAATTCATGAGAAAAATAGAATAGAAATGAAAATTTATTAAAGGTTTGTAAATCCTGATACAGAATACTTATAGGAATGCTAATAAGCTTCATCGCCATAGTTCTTTTATAAGTAAGATAAAATATTCACAACGGAATATTTTCAATGGCTTGCCTGTAGTTTTCCATGTTTGTAAATATCCATACAGTTCTGTCGCTCATATTTTATCTGTCACTTAAATAACCCTTTCACTCGCAGAGTAAATAATTATGAAGACATAGACTACAGTTCTAAGTTTTGAGTCTGCCAATGAAATCCTTCGGTACTACCATTCAAATGAAACCTCTTCAGCAGCACTTTTGCATGGTACCATTTGTTTTGCAGTATTTTGCAAAATGAAATTTAGGATTTTTCTTTTTTATATATATATATTTGTGGCACTCTTGGGTGTCAAAGGGTTAAAGCATCAAGATGTTTAATTTAAAAAGACATTTCTTCTGCATACATTGTACCAAGGGAAAAATGAATGAAGATAGTACTGATTTAAACAATAAAAGCACAGTAATGCAATAAATTTTGTATTTCAAAAAAATACTGATTTAGTATGTTTCTTAGTTTCAGAGGAATGCTAAATGAATTTGCCCCAGACAAAGATCCTTATTATTATTATTTCAAACTTAAGGCTAGGAACACTCAATGAATGATGTTGGTGGAAAATCTGTTTGCAATGCCTTAAGTCATCATAAAAATAATCATTATTTGTAGTTATAAATAAGTAGACTAAAATCTACAGGATTTTTTAGTAAAATGTCACCTCAAACTTTTGTAACATGGAATGCTTTTGTTTTCGAGGAGATAAAAAATGTTTTGGGTATGAAATACATGTACTAAGGTCAGCTAGGATTTTCGGAAAGAAGAAGGCAGCTAGTAGGCTCAGGGGATAAGATTCTATACACCGAATGCAAATATGGCCGTCCAACAATTTTTTGTTTGGACGGGTTCTCAAGAAAAGAAAAGTAATCGAATAATGATAAAGATCAGGTCAGAATAAGTCGTTGTGTGCATTTTCAAGGCCATATTCTTATTTTAGGAGAAGTTATCGACAATCAAATTTTGGGAAAAACATGAAAGCGAGGCTAGTCAGGATAGAATGTCTTTTCTCATACAAATGCTTAAAATTTCAGTGAGCCATAACTTTGCAACCGTTAAACCCAAAACACTCAAACTTTGCAAGATGATACACTTAGCAGCACTTGTTTACGTGATATCATTAATTTCTCTGAAAACTTGGCCAAACAAAAAATTGCCTGGCGGCCATATTTGCATTCGGTGTATTCCCTAAAATTTTCTGCGGCTAAAATATTCAGCTAAAAAAAAACTGAAAAGATCAAAACCGTATCAGCTTACATGTAGTTTTCTTAAAGGCCCACCTTCACCCAAAAGATGTTGCAGTCGTTTGTTTTTGTTTTGAAATGCTCCATTGTTCATATTGCGTGATCTGATTGTTCATTGATTGCTCCATTGTTCATACGCATGATCTGCACACATTCAAGCGTGAATTTAGTGTTACGCGAAATTCAGCATGGAAAGTGATCACGGCGCGCACAGCATTTTGGGTCAAGGTGGGCTTTTAAAGTCACTATTGAAACGTTTATGGAAAAGCAGTACAATGCCATTCCAAGCATTTTCCTTTAAAGATTCCTCATTGGGTGCTCCTCAAACTTGACAGTGTCCTATGTCTTGTTACTGTGCTTTGGCTGTTTCCAGGGATTCATCGTACTTTGTTTCATCTTCTACTCGTAATGCTGCCCATTTATTTGGAACACCTATCTTGTTCCATGAGTTGGCAAACTCTACAAACTTGTCCCAAAAGTCTGGCTTTGTTGTATTTTCAAAATATCCATTTTCAACAGCAAATTTACGCTGCGTGGGAGCAAAAAAGGTAGTAAAAATAAGAATTTTATCTACATTAAAGGGGCAGTGTCACAGTGATTTTGCTGGTTTTGGGCCAAAACTATTAAATTATTCAACTACATTAATGTATATTAGAGTGGTTTTCAACTGAGTGTCGTAAAACCAAAACCAAAGTACATGTAATTACTCTGACCGATCACGGAACTTGCAGACAATCCGATGAATCAATCAGAACTCAAAGCAAATACATGCCGCCGGCACCAAGGGCAGGAAAACGCGTGCGAGCAAATCATGATTGGTTTTGGTTTTAGCTCTGATTGGCTGAGAAAATGGTGCGAGATTTTTTAGCCAATCACAAAGCGTAGCAATGCAAAACCAAAGCAATTATGAAATTACTTTCAATACTCAACTGAAACTGCTCTAAAGCACCTTTTTTGCTTGTATACACAAAATGTTTCTATAACATTGAGAGGAATATTAAATGATTTCTCAAAAGGAAAACAAACCATAAATATTTTTAAGTGATTGTTCTTTATTAGCCACAAGACAAGAAATTGAAAAAAAAATGGCCTGGTTTTTTTTCAAGGTGCAATCCATTTATGACCTGCAAAAAATTAAAGACCTTCATAGTTTTGGTGCTATACCTTAAAATGCCACTTTATATAAGCCCTGAGCTTTAATAATACAACTTCATAAGGTTATTTGGGCTGACAAGCAAAAAGTATTGTGATATTTGACCGTTGTTTTAGTTTGATTTAAGTGCAACTTTTTGTAGAGACATGCCAATTCAGGAGCTGTGGTATGCGATTACATGAAAACTATATTAATATAGGAGGGGGAATAATTTAACCAGAATAATGTTTTGTTACAATATGGTAGTATACAGTACTAATACTGTTAACAAAAAAAAGTATTGTAATGGTTCATCATTTTTAGATTTCGGCTTGAGACAAATATGCTTTTTTAGCTCATCATAGTGAATTTTTACCACAACACATTATTACATTAGACTACATGTAGTATGCAGTGTACACGTCCAGCATCCTGAGGAAAGAGATCCCTTTTGACAATAAAATTAATATGAGAATTGAAAGGACTGAAAAAGAAAGGCCTACAGTGTACATAACTTTCAAAACTTAATTGACTTATAAAATTTTTGAACATTGTAACAACAAACACATTTTTACCACTAGCATTGCAGTTTTTGCAGCATTCTTCATGTCTTCTTCCTTGCTTTTGAATGGTGCATAAAGTTTAGCTGTGAATTCGGTTATGTTCAGGTGATTCAACTTCCTGCTCAGAACCTGAAGGAGGAACAGAGAAATACAGTTACTGTCAAAACTTTTTTATGGGAACACATGTAGGTGAGAGGTCCTCTCAAACAAAAGTGATGGCAATGTTTTCCATACATTTTGGAGGAAACTAGAATTCCAGAACTAGATTCCAACCCCGGGGGATGGGTATGTGCCGCCCTGGTCTCCAAATTTGTACCCTGTTTTAGAAAGAATTTGCGCTCAAAATGATACCCTGTTCTAGAAATAGGTCAATTTTTAATACCCCGTTCTAGAGAAAATGGCTGCTGATAATCTGCAGCTTTTGTGCATTCGAAATATTATACCCCGTTCTAGGAAACGTCTCTAAAATGGATACCCGGTTCTAGATCAGGAGTCCCAAAATCACGACCCCGTTGGGCGGCACATACCCGTATAGGTATTTTCGGGGAGTACCCCCCCCCCCCCCCCCCCCCCCCCCCGGGATTCCAACCTACAATGTTTGGCCTAACACAACTTGAAGAAGCCAGAGCTATTCAAACTTTTGTCATACATGGAACTTTATATAATTTTTTGTTTATCATTTATGAGATGCTTTGTGTCAAAATGAACGCACATACCACTAATTGGTAACAGAATTGAGTTTTCTGTACATGTAGAACCGAGTCAAGAGAAAGACTCCAGGTACATGATTGTATAGTAAGCTTAACAATTTGCAGGTTTAAACTACCTTTTTCCGGATGTCTGCTCTCCATAATGTGTATTTTTCCTTGCAGTATGACACACAACTCGTAACATGGTGGGCATCAACCTTCTCCGCTCCTCCCAATAAGTTCCCTATTTGTTCCTGTAAACAAAAATGCGGTACAATGTAGGTTGTCTCACTGGCTTCTCACACAACTAATAATAATAATTATTGTTTTCTTAGTAGTGCTTATAATACAGAGAAAAAAACTTGTACTGTAGTTTGAAATGTTACTGCACCGTGTACATAATCCGCTCTGAGGGAGGCCTGTAGCCTTAAGTTGAAACAAAATAAATTGTGATCATGATAAAATTATCTTAACAGTCCTTAGTTTGTTAACTTGAAATGTTAAAACATTAAAGATTTATTAAATTGTGTAACGACACAATCATACATGTACATGTGTGTACCTTTAACTTTTCCAAAGCCCCTTGAACAAGCCATGGTCCATGAGTAACAAATGTCTCCTTGGCTATTAGCACCAGTTCTCGCTGTATGTAAAGACAGTAACAAGAAAACAAGAATCAAAGAGCACTACCATGTTACATGTTATGTTGTAAATTATGCAAACAAAAGTAAAGTTTGAAGTGTGAACTCCTACACTGTTAGTCACAAAATCTTATTTATAATTTATATATTTTTTTTGGAAATTACTTTTTCACTTGATGGTTAGTATACTTGTACATGGATTACAATTTACAAGTACATCTTACCAGTAATAATTTCACATAATCCATTTATGACTTACCGAATGAATATAATAATACACTGCATATGTGTTGTGATTCAAATTTTTCTTCAGTTTAATTGGTATTTTTCTTTTGTTTCAGCTAGATTCATTATAATCATATAAATATCTGAATCATTACAGGAAACAAAAATCAAACTGGTTTGAAAATGGTTTGAAAATTTTCAAACCAAAGAAACATTTGAAACATAATTATATAATTTTATACACTGTATAATTTTAAATATTAAGGTCCTTATTCGATGGCTGAAGGGATAATATGCACGGATATTTTACGAGTTGCGTAGTACCTTATAACATGAAATTTTCTCAACATGTTAATTTTTGCAAATTTCGCAATTTAAAAAAATCGCGAAATTAAAGTGACGCGAACAATAAGTGTCACGAACATACATGTAACATGACGTGAAAATTAAGTGACTCCCCTTATGTCAATAATCAAGAAAGAGTGAGTTTAATATTACCAATGAAACGCTTACAAAATCATATTTAACTGTTCTGTTGATCCATATCAAGACATTTACACAAATAACTCGCGAGACTTGTACATATGTTTCTAAACGGCACTGTGTTACTAAACGGCATCATTTTTTCTTCAGAGTCCGAATATCGAATATTGTGGTCAATAATTGGTCAAGACCAATAATTTACGAACAAGCATAAACTGCTTTGTTGTTACTGTTGACATATAGTCCAGCCGTTGCGTTTTTGTTAGTAATTTTGACGTTATTGCTGACCTTTGATAAATTTGTTTTATCTAATTCAAGCACATGCTAAATAACATTGCCAAGGAAATAAATTGTGTCTTAGGGCCTGGTCGCACTACAGTCAAAACCAAAAATCCTCCCGTGCAAAAATCGAGGAAAACAAAAGAAACCGCTCCGGTGGGGCACGCTTTTTGTGGAATGTTTTTGTTTTTATGTCATTTTGCACGGGCTAATTTTTGTTTTTGACTGTAGTGCGACCAGGCCCTTACTCAAAAACGCGAAATTTAAGTGATTCAAAATACAAAATTTTCGCAAAATCGCGACATTTGCGCACCTCAAAAAAGCAAAATAAACGTGTCGTGAAAATTTCATGTAATAAGGTATTTTTTCGAGAACAAATGCAAGCAACGAGTAAAATGTCTGCACGTATTATCTCTTAAATCATCGAATAATGGATTTATTATTTGACTGAAATTCCTTTATTTACAGTATAATGTATAATAGCTTCACCCGAGACACAAAGGTGTAATACGGTAATCTACTGTGTAATACGCTAGGATATTTTGCATGTTCTCTTTCCCTTATAAGGTAACATGACGTCAGAGTCAAATATAATGCTTATTAATATATGAAAGGGAGTGGAATTGCAGAGGTTACAGCTGCTCAAATAAGCCTGGTATAATCAATTAGATACTCCATCCACTAGAATCAATAGTGACGTGGAAATATTAACAAAAAATGTTAAAGCACAATCATACAATGTAACTTCATCACGTTCTAATTCTGTATACCTCAAAACCACAAGTCTTGACCGTAAATGGAATCTTTCTTTGGCTTTGAACTTGTTGTTTCAGCTCTTGCAGTTCAGCTAATGCTTGACGAAGGAGAACTGCATTTTCTTGGGTCTGTCTCACTAAGTCATTGAGTAGTCTATCTGAAAAATAAAAAAAAAATGTTAATAAAAAAAGTCCATTCAACAAAATATATAGTTACTGTCAGCAGTAACTTAATGAAATTAGTATTAAAAAAATATAAACACAATATTAAAAAAATGTGAATTTGATTGGATTTGCTTTATTTTAACTGATTAAAATTTGGTGCAAATATCCAGTAGTACATGTACATGTAGTCTAATTGATGAGAATCAGTAAGGATTTCATAATCGATCACTGACTTTGAAACAATAGGAGGATAAATAATACAATTTATGGTCTAATTCAGGGATCATTCAGTGATCATTATATTAACCGCATGCTGTAAAGATTATACAGCCAATCAAAAGGCTGGAAAGCCATTAGATGCAGTATCCCATGAGTTTGTTGTACTCGACAGTACATGTACATGTACTTTAAGGAATGGTTCAGTGATCATGACCCATGCCATGAAGATTAGAGAAGGAGATTAATGGAGATTTTACAGTACAGTAGGTTTATAATGATCATTACTTACAAATGGAGACGTACATGTACTATCTTCAAGGAGTTATTGAACGGATTGATACTGATTTAGACAGAACTTCAAGGGATTTACCGTGTTTACTACAACGATGCTCAAGAATACTGTTATATAAAAACAGATTACATACCTGTGGAGGGCATTGCAGCTACCACACAGTGAATTGCTGACCATTGTTTGCAGAGCTTGAAGAAGAGTCTATGGATGCTGATCCATTTAAGACAGCTGAGTCACTTAATTCTCCAACAGCTATCGGACATGTTGACTTTAATAAAATTGAAAATAATTTATACATTTAATTAGCTATTAGTAGGCAACCACATTCCTTGGTTTTGCATTTTGAGTGATATCACTTACAGGAAGATCAACTGTAGTTCACACAAAGCAAATCCTTGCAACACTAACCACAGGTAGCTCAAGCTACATGTACATGTAAAATTATGAGTGCCACAGTAACTGTTACGTAACAGTGAAATAATAAGGATTTGTATGAAAAAAAAACGGCCCAATAAAAAATACGAACAAGATTTCAATAAAAATTGCCTACCTTACATGTACTTCGCTTGTGTGTTTCCTTGTCTCCTGTGTAGTTTTGGGGGTGACTGAGAGCATTTCCAGTGAGTTTTAGTTCCATCGCTTTCTCTCTATATACAGTATACATACATGTAGCTGAGAGAATCTCAATCTCAATCGCCTCAAAAAACCACACAGGAGACAAGGAAACAAAGTAAGGTAGGCAATTTTTACTGACTCTTGGTCGTATTTTCTAGTTCCTACAGTGTAGAATGGACCATTTTTTCCCATACAAATCCTTATAATTTTGCTGTTTCTTCCACTTCATACCACCTTGGAAAAATCCTGCTTTCTGTCCTTCCTTTCCTTATCTCCCATATAGACTAGACCCACTGCCTTTTCTCCCAGTCCCTCTAACCTCCTTCTCTCCCATGCCACAGAAAACATCACAAGAGGTGTTACACTACATCATGTAGGAATGCCAAACAACATCTTACTAAGAGCATTGTCTGACACAAAATAATGCAATATTAAGTACAACCAAAGGCTAAACTGTAGAATACCCGGCCACTCATTTGTATCTTGTTGAATAAGAATGGATCCTTTGTTCTCATACGCCTCATTCTACAGTATAAAACGTTCAGGGATAATTATGTAAATAACTGGCCGGGTATTCTAAAATCGCTCCACAACTTGAATCAGTTCTCCTTTGAATCAACACATAATATAAATTGAGTCAAAACAATTTGCACAAAATGTTGCTCTGATTCTATTGCAAGAAATGCACCTCTGTCCCCCTGGCTTGCAACAAATTAAGATTAACTCTGGTGGACGATTTTCAGTCACCAAACTCATGAGTAAAACGTAGGTAAGCATCTGAATCGTGTCTTACACTTTCAAGGAGTTAACTGTCTGACTGTTGGCTAATAAACAACATTAAAGACCAAGAGCAAATTATTAAAGTAGATATCGATCAGTGTACATATGGCATATGCAGCCCCTTGTATTTCTTCATCACTTCCACCATCCACGAATCCAGCTGACGAATCACCCTGCACAAAAATCCCAGACATTTTGCATCAAATATGAAGCACAAAGAAAGTACGAACAACGATTTCAAACAACCGCCATTCACTGCATGTAGTCTTTAGTGAATGGCCTTATTCCAAGGTTAAGCTGGTTAATAAAACGTTGGAATCGCTGTAAACGTATTTGTCGGATGTTGGTTGGCAAGGGCGGTTCCATTGAGAACGATATGGGAGCCATATTGGCGAAGCCGAGATCTAATGATTTGATAATAAAAAGAAAGGTTTTTGCCAAAAAAAAATATCGAAATATTACCTCTGTATTCGTTTCTATTTCCACGTCCTCTTCATCGAAGATCAAAGTTGTCATCTTCTGAGGAAAAAGCGAGAAATCGCTGCTGGAAAATCACGTTGTTTTATTCTGTATGTAAAGCAAAATCGGTAAAAGATCGGAAGCAACCGAGGCCCTCTCGGCTTATTACGGAAATTTCCCGAGCACTTGGAAAAGCCTCATAAAAGACTCTCAAAAAAGTACACTGAATAAAGAAGATGAAAAGTAAAGAAATCTAAAACATCTTCAGAAGCTACGGCCACGAACGGAAAATTACTACGTGAAATAATTCTAACGATTGCCAGATTCCAGACTGTAATCACGCGCTTCACGCCCGGTGGGGGGGGGGGGGGGGGGGGGGGGGGGGGGGGGGGGGGGGGGGGGGGGGGGGGGGTGGGGGGGGGGGGGGGGGGGGGGGGGGGGGGGTGGGGGGGGAGTACTCCCATATATGAGCCATATAGGTATGTGCTGCTGTGAAGGGTATAGTTTCCAGGCAGTTTAGTCTGGGATAGGGTTTAGTAATCAGAGATTTTTGGTCTAGAATAGGGTATCATTTTCCGCGAAACTGATCAGTTGCGCTGAAGAATTCAGTTTAGACGAAGTTTACTACTGGCAAATGGCATTTTATAGCCTGACAAAATCAGAAAACGGCAAACTGATCCTTACGGCAAGGCGATAAAAGAATAAACAAAAGAATAAAGCAAAATATATATATATATTCAAACAAATTTGCCCAATATTTCGGTTTGAAAACAAACCTTCTTCAGGGGCTAACAGAAATAGACGTGACGAAGCTCATTGACATACGACACCAACTCCTACACCAATAACAATCTATTGTTTTTATTTTCATAATTTCAAATTCTTATTTGTAACGAACTTTTAGTTTTATCTTCACTTCGGCAGAGGTAATTTGCCGAACGCCGAACGCTGAATGCCGAACGCCGAACGCCGAGCGCCGAAAGCCGAACGCCGAACGCCGAACGCCGAACGCCGAACGCCGAATGCCGAACGCCGAACGAAGTTTTGTATCATACACTTTATATTATTTTTAGCTTATGTTTACAAGTGCGCTGTCTACATGTCATGTATAAGCCATGTATTTTTCAAATTTTAGGAGCCGTTACAATGGTTTCTTTCAGTATAGCCCTGACCCTGAGGAATACTAGTTCTATTAGTCGAAATATTGGCCATTTAACAAATCTGCCCTTTGCCGTAGTGCCAGCCTTGCATTCAGCTTTATATTTTTACTACCCAATTGTTTTAGGACACTTCGCATTGGGTAGTAAAAATATATAAAGCTGAATGCAAGGCTGGCACTACGGCAACGGGCAGATTTATTATTAAGATGGCCAATATTTCGACTAATAGAACTACAGTCTTCCTCAGGGCCAGGGCTGATACTGAACATCGCCCGGAATGCCATTGTCTTTCACGAATTGTACTTACAGTGCCCAGTTTCTTGATGCGCAGCATAATTATTTGCATATACACAACCAGTCGGTTGTATTTGCTCAACAGATTAAGCTTTGGGAATACTCTAGTTTCTAGTCTCTTGGCAGGTTCAACTGCTGTCAATTACACGGTTTGATGCGTGATGTAAATCCCAAGGTGTGATAAAGTTAACAATCGTGCTGTAATTAAAGGCGGGCCGCGCTCTTTTCAAAGCATTTTGTCAACAAATTCGTGTGCGGCAAGATTTTATTATTTTTTTTAAATCTTTAGATTCGCAATGGTTAGAGCGCGATAGCAAAAAACTTTTCCGCAGAACATGCTTTTCAGTTAAAAGCTTTGCCAAATAGCGAGCGCGATGCGCGGGTCACTCGCTTGTTCGTTACACTTTTTTACACGCGCTCTTTACACACTGTCTTTACAGAACTTTAATATGGCGGACGACTGAAGAGGCTCGAAGACCGGAAGTTTTTATCAAACTACCGCGTTTTAACATTGTTTAGATCGTTAGAAAGTTATTTTAAGTGCGTCGAATGTTTATAAAAGACGTGATGTCTTATTCTTCTCGCTATTTACAGAGCGTTATGTCAACAAATTCGTGTACGGCAAGATTTTCATTTTCACTAGTTAGATTCGCAATGGTCAGAGTACGATGGCAAAAACATTTTCCGCAGAACATGGTTTTCAGTTGAAAAGCTTTGCCAAATAGCGAGCGCGATGCGCGGGTCACTCCCTTGTTCGTTACGCTTTTTTACTCGCGCTCTTTACAGAATTTAATATGGCGGACGACTGAAGAGGCTCGAAAACCGAAATTTTTTATCAAACTATCGCGTTTTAACAGTGTTCAGATCATTTTAAAGTTATTTTAAGTGCGTCGAATGTCTATAAAAGAACGTATAAAAGACGTGATGTCCTGTTCTTCTCGCTCTTTACAGAGCGTTTTGTCAACAAATTCGTGTGCGGCAAGATTTTTATTTTGACTCGCGATCGTTAGATTCGCAATGGTCTGAGTACGATGGCAAAAACATTTTCCGCAGAACATGGTTTTCAGTTATATTAAAAGCGTTGCCAAATAGCGAGCATGAATCACGGGTCACTCGCTTGTACGTTGCGCTTTGTTTCTCGTGCTCTTTGCAAAGCGTTTTGCAGTCCAGATCTAGAAACGCTCTTTTACTCGATCGGTTAACGTAATTCAGACCTAGAGTACATTAACTGAGGTTTTAAAAAATAATATAGGCCTTTCTATTTGCCGGACAATGAGAAATGTGAAATAAATAATGGCTTCTCTTTGAAATCCTAACTTGAACAAGCAAAAAGCAAGCGCCCGCCTCTCACGACTGAGGGAACATTGTTTGTGTTGAGATAATTATTCAAATTTGAATCAGTTTGCCGGTCTCGTGGGAGTTCGTAGGAAGACATTTTGGAGCGCCATTTTTAGTTTACGGAACACCTTCTAGAAAATAGCCTCATAGCCATAGCCTCGCATCGTATTAAATCCAAACTTCGCCAATCTTTTGTTTAGATACAAGGCTAACATTTCCAGGGTGAACCTTAGTTAGCAAGTCCGTTTTTTAAAAGAAAGACCATCCTGAATATATCAATGCGGTGTTTTTTCCATACTGAAATCAGAGAAAAAAACGATTTTCTGAACGCGATTCGATAGTAGTTGTCCAAATCTCAGGGAAATAAAAAGGGTCTTAAATGATTCCTTAACACCTCTTCTGAAAAAGCCAGAGTTAACCTAATCGCCAAAGTACTTAGTTTTTTGTTATGGAGTAAAACATACACCTTGTTTCGCCATTTTCCCCAATTTTCTTTGTAATTTGGCTCTTTTGTCAGACGAAAGCTTTTCAAATTTAGTGCTCTGGACCGTAAGAAGGTCCCGGATATGTCGCTGTATTCTCGGCGATGACACTTTGTGATGCCAGTCATGGAGTAGCGTTCACCCCCCAGAACATTTTGCGATGCCAGTCATGGAGTAGCGTGCCACCCCCCAGGACACTTTGCGATGCCAGTCATGGAGTAGCGTGCACCCCCCCCCCCCCCCCAGGACACTTTGTGATGCCAGTCATGGAGTAGCGTGCACCCCCCAAGGACACTTTGTGATGACAGTCATCGAGTACCGTGCACCCCCTAGGACACTTTGTGATGCCAGTCATAGAGTAGCGTGTTCTGCCCAGGACACTTTATGATGCCAGTCATGGAGTAGCGTGCAACCCCCTAGGACACTTTGTGATGCCAGTCATGGAGTAGAGTGCACCCGCCCAGGACACTTTGTGATGCCAGTCATGGAGTAGCGCGCACCCCCCCCCCCCCCCCCAGGACACTTTGTGATGCCAGTCATAGAGTAGAGTGCACCCGCCCAGGACACTTTGTGATGCCAGTCATGATGTAGCGTGCCATCCCCCAGGACACTTTGTGATCCCAGACATGGAGTAGCGTGCCACCCCGAGGACACTTTGTGTGATGCCAGTCATGGAGTAGCGAGGCGTCGCCCGGAATGCCATTGTCTTTCGCGACATGTACTTATAGTGCCCAGTTTCTTGATGCGCAGCATAATTATTTGCATATACAGAACCAGTCGGTTGTATTTGCTCAAAAGAATAAGCTTTGGGAATACTCTAGTCTCTAGTATTTTGGCAGATTCAACTGCTGTCGATTCAACTGCTACACGGTTTGGTGCTCCTTTCAAAGCATTTTGTCAACAAATTCGTGTGCGGCAAGATTTTCATTTTGACTCGTTAGATTCGCAATGGTCAGAGTACGATGGCAAAAACATTTTCCGCAGAACATGGTTTTCAGTTAAAAGCCGTTTGCCAAATAGCGAGCGCGATGCGCGGGTCACTCGCTTGTTCGTTACGCTTTTTTACTCGCGCTCTTTACAGAACTTTAATATGGCGGACGACTGAAGAGGCTTGAAGACCGAAATTTTTTATCAAACTATCCAGATCTAGACGCGCTCTTTTACTCGATCGGTTAACGTATTTCAGACCTAGAATATATTAACTGAGGTTTTAAAAAATAGTATAGGCCTTTCTATTTGCCGGACAATGAGAAATGTGAAATAAATGATAGCTTCTCTTTGAAATCCTGACTTGAACAAGCAAAAAGCAAGCGCCCGCTTCTCACGACTGAGGGAACATTGTTTGTGTTGAGATAATTATTCAAATTTGAATCCGTTTGCCGGTCTCGTGGGAGTTCTTAGGAAGACATTTTGGGAATTCTTTAGTCTCTAGTCTCTTGGCAGATTCAACTGCTGTCAATGCGTGATGTAAATCCCAAGGTGTGATAAAGTTAACAATCGTGCTGTAATTAAAGGCGGGCCGCGCTCTTTTCAAATTATTTTGTCAACAAATTCGTGTGCGGCAAGATTTTTTTTTAATCTTTAGATTCGCAATGGTTAGAGCGCGATGGCAAAAAAATTTTCCGCAGAACATGGTTTTTTAGTTAAAAGCGTTGCCAAATAGCGAGTGCGATGCGCGGGTTACTCGTTTGTTCGTTACGCTTTTTTACTCGCGCTCTTTACAGAACTTTAATATGGCGGACGACTGAAGAGGCTCGAAGACCGAAATGTTTCTTCAAACTACCTCGTCTTAACAGTGTTTAGATCGCTTTTAAGTTATTTTAAGTGCGTCGAATGTCTATAAAAGACGTGATGTCTTATTCTTCCTGCTCTTTACAGAGCGCTTCGTCAACAAATTCGTGTGCGGCAAGATTTTCATTTTGACTCGTTAGATTCGCAATGGTCAGAGTACGATGACAAAAACATTTTCCGCAGAACATGGTTTTCAGTTAAAAGCGTTGCCAAATAGCGAGCGTGAATCACGGGTCACTCGCTTGTACGTTGCGCTGTTTCTCGTGCTCAGTTACAAAGCGTTTTTAAGTCCAGATCTAGACGCGCTCTAGCTTTTTCTCGATCGGTTAACGTAGTTCAGACCTAGAGTATATTAACTGACTGAGGTTTTAAAAAATGATATAGGCCTTTCTATTTGCCGGACAATGGGAAATGTGAAATAAATGATGGCTTCTCTTTGAAATCCTAACTTGAACAAGCAAAAAACAAGCGCCCGCCTCTCGCGACTGAAGGAACATTGTTTGTGTTGAGATAACTATTCAAATTTGAATTCGTTTGCCGGTCTCGTGGGAGTTCGTTGGAGCGCCATTTTTAGTTTACGCGCATATGTCGCTGTATTCTCGGCGATGACATTTTGGGATGTCAGTCATTGAGTAGTGTGCACCCCAAGGACACTTTGTGATGACAGTCATGGAGTACCGTGCACACCCCCAGGACACTTTGTGATGCCAGTCATGGAGTAGCGTGCCATCCCCAGGACACTTTGTGATGTCAGTCATGGAGTAGCGTGCAACCCCCTAGGACACTTTGTGATGCCAGTCATAGAGCAGCGTGTACCCCTCCCCCCCAAGGACACTTTGTGATGCCAGTCATGGAGTAGCGTACCATCCCCCAGGACACTTTGTGATGCCCATCAATCTCAACGGTTTTGCTGGTCTTGCTGATATTTTATATTTTTATAACTAGAGGTTACAGATTGTAATAGCCTCTTCCAGGCGTTTAGATGGTGGGGAGCAGCGACAAGCGCCGCGCCGCGCTAGGGTCGGCGCGAGGGAAGACTGGGAGTGAGGCGAAGAAACTTTCTTTCGCCCTCTCTCCCCAGCCTCCCCTCGTTTTTTTTCTCCTGCGCCAGATTTTTCTTTCGCGCCCCACAAACTGAACGCCTGGAACAGGCTAAGATTGTAATGATAATGCTGCGAGCAGATGCTGGGCAGTATAATAATACATAACGGAAACAGTAAATGTACATACAGATTTTGATAATTTCGTACATTTATTTATTGGGTCAATTACCATCATTTTCGAATTACCATACCATTATAAGTAGTTCTTTGTGAAACACTGTTCAAACGGCAAACTCTGGGCACGTAACAACGCTGAAAAACTCATAAAAGAACATTGCCTTCCCCGTGAAATGTCACTAAATTGTACGTGACCTTGATCAGTTGATGAATGCTCTTTGTGATCCATTGTTCAAACGGCAAACTCTGGGCACGTAACAACGCTGAAAAACTCATAAAAGAACATTGCCTTCCCCGTGAAATGTCACTAAATCGTTCGTGACCTTGATGAATGCTTCCAGCAACAAATAAGTTTGAATTTGGCATGATATATTTGCAAATAGAAAAAGCACGTGCTATGGACGGCGAAAGACTCATCCAGAGCCAGGCGCATCTAAGTTAAATGAATGGGGTTAGTTTCTAGAGAAACTGTGGTGCTGTGTCGGTGGGGGTGAAGCACAAGAGTTTGGTTTTATCGACTGAGTCGATAAGGTAAATTAGCCACCGTAAAAAGATTCGAGAAAGCTGACGTTTCGAGCGCTAGCCCTTCGTCGGAGCGAATCCAACGAAGGGCTAGCGCTCGAAACGTCAGCTTTCTCGAATCTTTTTACGGTGGCTAATTTACCTTATCGACTCAGTCGATAAAACCAAACTCTTGTGCATCTAAGTACATCTAAGTGGATAACATAAGGCACGGGGAATCCAAGGAACCACAGGCAAACCAAAGATTAGTGTGCTACTCGCCTGGAGGCTCGCAGCAAATACGGCGGGCAGTACGGCATTTTTACTGATCCGTGGCATCTTAGACTGTGATAGTGAACGAGTTTCTAGAAAATAGCGAGTCTGGGATAGATCTAGGATAGGGTAGGGTTTTTCGGTGTTTAGTATAGGGTTGCAAAATGCAGCTACAGTAGAATGGTCTAGTGCAGGTTAAGGGTCTCAGAGTCCCAGCGGCACACCCCCACCCCCCGGGGCTTCACGCGGAAACTTGTCGGAAATCGTCGGAAATCGGAAATCACCGTCCATCTGTCGATAGACTGGGTACTAGACGACCTCTTCAAACGTTCAAAATGGCGGCGGTAAGTAACCATGTGCAGATCACAAAAATTCCTTCTCTTTCTTTAAAAACCGTACTTTTTCTTCAATATTATAGGTTTAAGTTGTTTTATAAAACAGCTGTCGTTTGTTGTGCTATAATGTGGAACTTAAAACTCTTTGGTCGATGCTCAGTATGCATGTTTTAGTCTGACATGTTTCTTCATCGCTACGCTAGCTCTCGTTGATTCGTGCACTTTAATTAGAAATCCTTCTGGTTTGGAACTGAAATAATAATTTTAACACTTCATCTTTTTAAGCTGCTTAATGTCATTTAATTTGAATACTGATCTATTTTAGAGTAAAATCAACGTATTAAGTATAAAAAGTAAGCTTACCATTAAAATGTTGATCTGACAACAAATTCAAATAAGTTTTCTTAATTATATAACTGGATTGTCAAGTCTTTCTTGGCGAACTTTCCAAGTTCGGAAGCAACTATAGAATGCAGGTTTGAAGAAGTTTTAGTAAAGTGGCTCCACATGTCATCAGTGATTAGAAGTAGAATAAAGTAGGTCTATAAGTGATAAAACTTACATATGCATTTTCGTGTATTTATGCAACAGAAAGGTGCATACATGTACACATGTATTACTGTACAGTTGTAGGTGCAGTTTGACACACCATGTTAAATCACATTTGCCATGATAAAAAAATCCCATGGTTAATCATACTTGTGTTTTATACCACAGTAAATCCTTTGCTATTGGCTTTGCGGATTCTTCTTGATGTCAAATGGACTACATGTATCATGATTGGTTCATTTACCTCAGGGTTTCCAGACACCTTAACTTTTTACCACAGTATTCTATATTCTGCAGTTTAACCCAAGTTTGTCACTCTTAAAATATATACAAATGTGCTTCAAAGGGGAACATGCAG
Source organism: Dendrophyllia cribrosa (assembly GCA_024195265.1). Classification (NCBI taxonomy): domain Eukaryota; kingdom Metazoa; phylum Cnidaria; class Anthozoa; order Scleractinia; family Dendrophylliidae; genus Dendrophyllia; species Dendrophyllia cribrosa. Next base: position 12,052,947 of record JAJLRJ010000009.1, on the reverse strand, counting down.
TCATAAGTGAAGATGTCCAAGAAATAATACAACAGTCTTCAAGTGTAAAATTTATTCCCATTTGCATTATTAATAAATAAAGGGTGTAGTTTCTAAATAGACGGTGGTGCTGCATAGGTGGATACGAGTAACACATCAACCTTTAGTTTTATCAAATGATTTGATATCTATAAAAAGATATGCTGATCTTTTAAGCACTAACCCTCTGACAAAGGGTAAGTGCTCAAAACATCTCCTTTTTATTCTGTTCGAGCATTACTTGTGTAGTGCGTTTCATGAAACTCTTTACTGTACCCATGCACATGTACAGGGCTGGTGTGTATTCCAAATTAAGTACATACTACACGTACATATTTGCATATAATTTATTATTTCTTTAAAGGCTGCAGCACAGAAAGTTCAAGAAGTCAGAGACATCACAAGAATTGAAAGAATAGGTCAGTAGTTTTACAGTGTGACCACACAAACCAAGGCCACCCAGACAAATTTTGAGACAAATTGAAATTAGCCAATCACAAGTCAAGATCTAGACAATGAAATAGTGCAAAATTATACTTGACCGACCAGTTCAAATTCTGAACTGTGAAATGTGTTGCGAACCTTTGACATCCATAAATTTTTCATTACCCAAATGATAACGATGAAGAATTGTCACATTTGTATAAATCAAGCTGGAAAATTTTGTGACAACATCTGGGTTGGTCAGAATCAAAGCCAGTAGTAAAGAAAATTTTGAACAATCCAAAGTAAATGTGACAGCCACTCATTTCATGCAAACTGGGTGCGCGAGGGATTCATGGTTTTGGTGATTAAACAGGGCTGTCAACAAAGATTGTTTTTATTTTTCGAAGATGTTTTTATGTACATTCAAGTGGTAATTTCTAACTTTCTCTCCAGTTCCATTTCAATTTGAGAGCAATTCTTCATACATCTGAGAGTTTTGATTTGTTGATTTGTTCACTCTCCCCTGGCACCTTGTGTTTCAAGAAAATCACAATTAGTTTAGGACTTCAAAGCTTCAACCCTGTACATGTATAGTAGGGAACAGAGAGACAACAAAGGAATTTTTACATAAACTTACGTGGACATTTTATTTAAAATTAAAGTAAAATACCCGCTTTCAGTGTATGATCGCTGGATAACAAAGTAAACACAACCAGATAAACAAGCGGATTCGTACAGATGTAGTTCGCAGTTGTACCAAACAACTGGTCAAGTATAATTATGCGCTATGTTATTGTCTAGATCTTGACTTGTGATTGGCTAATTTTGAGACAAATTTTGAAATTAGCCAATCACAAGTCAAGATCTAGACAACTGGTCAAGTATAATCATACGCTATGTTATTGTCTAGATCTTGACTTGTGATGGGCTAATTTCAAAATTTGTCTCAAAATTTGTCTGGGTGGCCTCGGTTCATGTGGTCGCAGTGTAGTTTGGCCTTGTGTCCCAATTTCCAAAATACAATGTAGCAATACTGCATTTAATACACAAATGAACATTCAGCTACTTATAATTAGTGGCTGTAATACCTGTTACGACTGAGTATGCTTTATGTGACCTTGATGTCAGGGGTTGATACAATACAATACAAATACTTTATTTTCACATTTCCATGGCATTTTTTTTTTTTACAAGAAAATTAATAGTCATGATAACAAGAGGAGTAACTCAAGAAACCATAGAACTTGGAACTTGGATAACAAAAAAAATTAATGTGCTTCTTTAATAATGCTCCTTTAAAACACTTGTAAACAATGTTATGTTTCTTGTTACTTCTAGGAGCTCATTCCCACATCCGTGGTCTTGGCTTAGATGATGCATTGGAAGCTAGACAGGTTTGCTGTTTGTTTTTTCTCTTATCTACAGTGTACTTGATAAAAAAAATCTGTGCACATGACTTGTTTGAAAATTTTGATTTTTGTGTTAGTGAGATAAGGATTTTGAGAACCAAAGTCTCTTTTCCCTAGTATTATTATTGTTATTATAATTATTATTATTATTTTCCCTATTATTTATAATGGTGCTGTATGATACTGTAGTTGATGATAGTTGGAACTCATGCTGTCATTTAACCACCAACTATGATCATGCACTATTATCAACTATCAAGTAAATCATGCGCTATCATTCGTGCATTGAACATTGTTCAAAATTTTCAAGATAGTTGATGATAGTTTTGATTATTGACAGAGCATAGCCATGGCCAACTAGAATGGGCTCAGCTGTAGCCTTATCAAAATGTCCCAAAAAGTCAACAGTCTCTGTTGAGGCCTGAAAAAAAAAAAGAAAATATTAGCCAGCAACTTCGATTACTGGTATTCATCATATACAATAGAGCAGTTTTCAATTGAGTATCGAAAGTAATTACACAATTACTTTGGTTTTGCATTGCTACGCTTTGTGATTGGCTAAAAAATCTCGCGCCACTTTCTCGACCAATCAGAAGTAAAACCAAAACCAATCGTGACTTGCTCGCACGCGTTTTCCCGCGCTTGGCGCCACCGACATGTAATTGCTTCGAGCTCTGATTGGTTCATTGGATTGTTTACGACTGCTGTGATTGGTCAGAGTAACTACTTTGGTTTTGGTTTTACGACACTCAATTGAAAACTGCTCTAATACTGTAGTTACATGTAAGAGTCAAACAAGAGGTCAGTGCATCACTAGTCTCCTCAATCTCCAAACTTGTGTTTGGAACTGCATGGATGAGCACACCACACACGAGCTTTTATGGATTTTCTCTGGTACAGTTGTACAAAACCAATCCTAGTATAGTGTGAACTTGTATTCATAAAAACTAATCTATGCTCTTTTAATTTGTGCAATTTGCTTCATAGTACATGTAGATCAGGTACTTTTATTTATTATACATGTATGTCTGGTATGGTGTGTGCCTCTGAAACCAGAAATACTTATGAAGTTGTAGGGTGTACCGAAAATTAATTAAATAAAGTCTTTTAAAACTGTTTCTAATCTTCCCAGCCACACTGTACATGTACTGTAGTTATCCAGCAGGCATCTTTTTTATTAGTTGAACCTTTATTTAATTTCTCTGCAGGTTTCTCAGGGAATGGTAGGTCAGGTTGCAGCCAGGAGAGCAGCTGGTGTGATTTTAGAAATGATCAAGGTACAGTATGTCATTCATCTTTCATTTCAGTTTTATTCTTTGTATGAAAATGCTGCAATGCAGCCTGGAAAAACAGACATTTTATAGTGTATGCTGGTTGATACAGATGAACAATAAAAAGTGCTTAATATGCATTATACTAATATATTTTTTGTAAAATTACTTTAAAAAAGAAATGACACTTACAGATTTTCAACTGTACAAACTGCATGTTTGTTGATTTATGACCAATGTTTGCAGGTGAAGCTATACATTGTAACCCCTAGCACCTGTTAAGGTGTCACTAGTGCTACAGCCATGCAATAACCGTTTAAAACAATGAACCACTAAATAAAGCAGAAACAGTTCTGTAGACATAGAACCAAAATAATTACATTTATTTTAACAAAATCTATGATTCAGTTAACTAAGAATTGGTAAAACCTAAATATCATACAATCATGTACAGCTGTAGGGAGAAGGAACAGAACTGGAATTATAAAAAATATGGTACAGTAGTATTGGATTGAGGTGTTGAATGCTTGTTTTCCTTGTTGTGCGAGTATTCTTATTAAATTGGAAGCTGCAAGAGTGTACAGTGTATGCCTTAACATGTACATGTACAATGTAGCTTATCTGGAAATGGAGTTATCTGAAACTTTTGTTAATAAAAAAACTTTAATTGAAAAAAGTGTTACCAATTAATTGTTAAATTAATTGGCATCTTGTCTCCTTATACCTTGCAATTTGTTGGGAAGTATATTTTGCATTAAACGTGTATGAAATTTGTGTTTTCTCAGGAGGGAAAGATTGCAGGTCGAGCAGTCTTGATTGCAGGACAGCCTGGCACTGGGAAAACAGCTATTGCCATGGGTAAAATGAAAATTTATTATATTGTCGCACTTAGAGATCCTAAATAATATTTAGGTGACAATTCCTTCATTCACAATATTTTACAGTGCATGATTCTTTACATGATTGTATAAAATATTATACAGTTGTATACCTTACTTCATTTTCTGAACCAATTTTTAACACGATTTTCTAGGTATGGCTCAGTCACTTGGTCCAGACACTCCTTTTACAGCCATAGCAGGCAGTGAAATTTATTCATTGGAGATGGGCAAGACAGAAGCTCTTACACAAGCATTCAGAAGGTCCATTGGTGTTAGAATAAAGTGAGTTTGTATACATGCATGCTTCAGTCTGCACTTCATAGGCATACTGAAATATTTCTCAAATGAAAATGGTCATGGGAAAAAGGATGAGAGTCAAGATGGCTGTTTCCTTGAGAAGGGCAATTGGTCATTTTACTCTACATCCAATTTAAGATGATTCACATGGTTTTGGTTGGCAGCTATAAAGTCACATTATTTTCACAACTAGTTTAACAGAACTCAACTTTCTAAATTATTTAGACAATGTGAGGCTCTGTTGACACTGTCTTTGTCACAAGAATATACAGTGACTGTCCTAAACTACTGTATCTACATTGTACCAGTGTTAATGTCATCAATAGATCAGTTTAGAAGCTGGTACAGCTGTACCTAGAGAGCTGGTGGGGGGCCTTATGCAATTCAAGGCAAGCATAGAGGCATCCGTGGCAACCATGTGGGCAGGAACCACCCCTGCGCACAGCCCCACCAAGGTACAATGTACCATTATGCTGATAAATCAGTGGAAAAAACTACTTACCTAACCTCATACTTACCCAAGTCCACAAAGGCTGACAACAGGTGGGAGGGATGGGGTAAGACTCTGTGATGATTCACTTACACCAGTAACAGCAAGGCAATTTATCTGCAAAAATGCGAAATGTATTGCACAACATGAATAAGACCGACGAAAAACCCATTGGACACCCTGCAGGTCATGTACTGTCACAAAGCAGACTGCTGACTACGTTGATTCAAGTTTAGATTGCCTAGATTACATTTAGCCACATTTAAAAAATATTTTGCTTTTACCGGTAATTCTTGTTTGTTTTTTTCATTCAGAGAGGAAACTGAGATCATAGAAGGCGAAGTTGTAGAAATACAAATTGACAGGCCTGCAAGTGGAACGGTAATTAATTTAATTAATTTATAATAAGTAAGAATTTGCTTGCTTAAAGAATCCGACCCACCCAGTTTGCATTGTGCACCTACGTTGGATCATCTGCCATTTACAGGGCCCCCGAAAATCCATACTGTATTGTAGATGAGAAATTCACTCGTGCAAGAGGTGATGTGCTTGCCCAAATATGGAATAGAGCCCTATCATAACAACGAGAGAAGCATGCAATTAATGCAAACTCAGGGTGGGTCAGACTCTTTAACCTGCATTATTAAAATAAAATAATGGAATAAGTTTTCACAGATTAATGTAACTAGGAGTAGTTCTCTCCTCTTGCACATGAACAATGTACATTGTATAAATTAAATACTTTTAAACATGTAATTTGTCTCTTTTGCATTGAATTTTTTTTTTAAATGTTCCCCTTAGGGAGCCAAAGTTGGTAAACTGACACTAAAAACAACAGAGATGGAAACAGTTTACGACCTTGGAACAAAGATGATAGAATCACTTACAAAAGAGAAAGTACAAGCAGGGTATTAATGATTCATCACTTCAGTGAATATTGCTATTACTGTCTGTTAAGCCACGGCTACACGTGCGATTTTTTGCTTGCACAGGTGATGCGATTTTTTACAAAATTGTCGCGTCGCCAGCGCACGGTGGTGGCTACACGCGTGACAAAATGTTGCAACAAAGACCGCGCGAGGCTGGGTTCATAATTAAGCCTGAGCCTCGCTTTAGTTCTTAAATCTTATTGGCTAGATACCCCTTTGTCGTGTCGCAAGTGCAAGGAAAAAGTTACAGGGCGGCTGCATGAGCGACAATGTCCGTGATTTTATCACGAAACATTCAACTCTTGCGACTTTTTTCTGCGATTTTTTCAGGTCTCGCGTCGCATGTTCATGGGTGGCTACACGTGCGATTTTTACCGTGCGCTGGCAACGCGACAATTTTGTAAAAAATCGCATCACCTGCGCAAGCAAAAAATCGCACGTGTAGCCCCGGCTTTAGAGCTTTGGTTTTGAATTACTGTGCTTTGAGGTTGGCCAATTGACTCCCACATACAGACTGAAACAGACTCAACAGTACATGTAAATGTACCTACAGTGTGTATCTGACTAGGAACGTCACTCAAGGATCTTATTGTCTTATTGAATACAGATGTATGTAATCTTTGATTCACATTGCTGTTTCCTTGGTGATAAAAGGTCTTAGTGCACAGTGTGATATGGCATTCTTCACTATACATTTTGTGTACTTCCCTCTGTGGAAAAATACTCACAGCTTGCCTGTATGAATAACGATAGGTTTCATGCTTCGTCGGAATACTCGCAATTCATGTGTTTTTGGTGTGTGTGTAAAATACAGTATGTGTAAGATTTTACTTATGTGTTTTGTGCATGAAACGCAGAAGTAATACCATGATCATAAATTTATTGCACGCATTTTATGCATATGTAAGTGCTACCACCTCCATGGCCTGTACTGTACATTGTACATGTAGATGATCACGTCAGGTTGGCAGCCAGCAGTTGCATTTATTTCGTTTGTATGTTTCAATTTATAATTATCATTAATAATTTATTATTATTTGTGTTTTAGAGACATCATAACCATTGACAAAGCAACAGGGAAAGTCTCCAAACTTGGTCGCTCATTTAACAGAGCTAGAGATTACGATGCCATGGGTCCACAGGTCTGAGATTTTCAATCATTATTACTAACTACATCAGAAAAAAGTACACTGAAATCCTTTTTAAAATGTAACCAAATACATTGTACATTTGCAGAAACTGGCATGTGGTTCTCCCTTACATTGTAAATTAAGTAACAATGTGTGTAAGAAGAAGGCAATGCTCTATTGTTCCGCGGCATTTCGCTTTCCCCACATAAGATCGTTTAGGTTTTTTACTGAGAATGCATCAACCCATGGACAACATGTTTTTTAAATAACATGTACTGGAACTTTATTTTAAAGTGATGTTTCTTTTGTGCTACAAGATTTCATCCAATCGTGAAACTCCAAAACAATGGCCAAGAAAGGCTTCTAATTTTACATGTTTCCCACATACAATTTTGGTTGCATTAAAACTCAGAATAGTTTTCACTAAAAGGGAATCAATTAGTAAACTAGAGAGAAATAAATGCACTACCTGGTTAAGTTATGGTAGATTTTCACGTTTTAGCCAATGAGGTGGACGGTTTACTTCTTACTACAAATGTAGGACCATTAGAACTTCTCATAAAACACATTATTTTATAAACTTGTTCCCATTAGCCTGATTCTTATGCTGTGTTTATATCAGCACCGAAACATTTTTATAGTAAACAGGTTTCAACAAAACACATTTCTGGCAAACAGGTTTGCAATTTTATTGTTCACATTACAATGTAGTTGTTAATTTCAAACACATTTCATGCCTGTTTCAATCTATAATTTATGCTGTTTTACGAAACATGCAAATCATAATAAAGCTTGCATAAAATATTTATTATTACACATGATCAACCATTTAAATAAATAGAGCTCAATTTTGCTGTAACTGAGTTGCATGATTTAGTGGTTTAATCTCACTTGTCAAGCCCATCGGAATAAAGGGCATAGCAGGGTTTAAGAAGGAAATGACATTTGTGTTTCATTTGGCTTAGATCAAAACTACCTTGTGAGGTCGTTTCAGTCATGATGTGAACACTTTTCATAGTGAATTACTGTATGACTAAACATGTTTTGCCCTATTGTGAACACAGCATTAGACAGTCTGTGACACATGGAAAGAAGAATGTTGGCTCTTTGCTTCTATGAGCAATCAACTCATGAAGCATGGCTCTTTCTCAGTTTTGGGTCCTTGAATGCCCCATACATGTATAAAAAAAAAACACCTCCCCCAGCATGCCTGAGAAGCCAGGTTATATGCATAATACTTACCAACAAAGATTTAACTTTTGTTGATATTGAACGCCAAACATAAAATCCTAAGTTGCAAAATAAGAACTGGTTTGCAGGCTAAAAACTACACCACTATTCGATAAGGACTGAAATTAAAATTAGCTTTTTGGGCCCGAAATACATGTATCTTTGGGAGTTTTGAGAAGCCCACGCCTGACCCCTAAAGAGGCAATGAACAAATAATTTGACTTTTTTTAACAAGTGTAACTTTTACTGGTCTTACAACTGACAAACCTGTTGCCCTCAAATTACAGATCAAATTTAAATTGTTAATTATTGAGAAGGTAGAAAACTGTAGTGCCCAGAGAGAACCCTCAGAGCAAGGACGGGAACTTACAACAAACTCAACCCACATACACCTGTACTGTATGACACCGGTCCGGGATTCAAAACTAGGCCACATTGGTGGGAGGCAAGATCTCTCAACACTCTCACCACTGTTCCATCCCAACCATCCCTAAAAGAAAACACCTTTTTTATTAATTTTACTAAGAGGATTTACTGTACTTTATCACCAGTAACACACCCTGTCCCTTATAATTTTAGACCAGGTTTGTTCAGTGTCCTGAGGGAGAAATACAGAAGAGAAAAGAAGTTGTTCACACTGTCACTCTTCATGAAATTGACGTCATAAACAGCAGAACACAAGGCTTCTTGGCTCTATTCTCAGGTAGAGATATTTCTGTAAACTTTGTTTGTGTGAAGCTTTTGGTTGTAATGAAATTTCCAAGCTTTATTTGCTGCATGGACATGTCTGTGATAAGCCTAAAACTTGCCTAATGTTTGGCAGGTGAGAAGCATTGGCGAGATCCAAATAATGGCTGCATACAGCTGTAGGAAACAGTTACAATAACTATAACTTACCTTGCCCTTTTTGTATCCATCTTCTATATCCCTGGAAGAGATCAACTTGTGTAGTAGGTGGTGAACAATATTCTATGCATGTTATTTCCTCACAAGTATTTCATGACAATTGTGCAGTGGGTTTTGCACTAAACAAAGCTTTGAACAAATCATTGAATTAGTTCAGCGGTTGTTGTGAGATGTAAAATAAAATTGTTCTGTTCATGACAATTATGACAACGCTGCATCAAGTAACACGTAGTTGGGCATTATCTTGTCCATGCACTGTTTCACAGGCATTTTTTGGGTTGTCACACAGTTACATTGTACTGTGTTCTCCAGTTGAAGCTCCCCTTTTGCAATCACTCAAGGAATCCTTATAAAACCCTGTTTTAAAACTCGGAAAAATTCTGTCATTTCAAGTTTCTGTTAGTGACTGCAACCAGCTTTGGAATTTATAAACTGGTCGTTTTCTTTGTTTTCAAGCTTTTGTACACCCTGAGATACATACTTTAAACTGTACAAACATTATTTTTAACACCAGTTGACTGATAGACAATAGGCCATTTCCGAGTTGCCTTTTGCCTCTCTATCAAAGCGAGGCTAGGTGCGAAACCTTTCATATGTAAATGAGTTTTCATTCACATGCAAATAAAACTTATTTGCATATGAATGAAAACTCATTTTCATATGAAAGGTTTCGCACCTAGCCTCGCTTTGATAGAGAGGCTAAAGGCAACTCGGAAATGGCCTATTAAAAAAAGACAAAAAAATATATTGTTGATGTGTGCTCTGTAGGTTCATCTCATGTAGATTGTTATCAGACAATTTATACGTTGTTCCTTTGACATGTTTTAAACTACTGAAGACGACCATCTTCTGTCTTAATATCAGTGACTGTCTTAAGTGACCAGCACTTTTTTGAAATCCCAAGGTTGTTGTTTACGAAAGCTTCAACTTTCGTAGAAACAGAGCCAACTGTGAGCAGACTTCATGCAGTCCTTTTTATGTGATAAATCAATTTTGCTATTTGTATTGTTTCTTTGAAGGTGACACTGGTGAAATAAAGGGAGAGGTCCGTGAACAGATTAATGCTAAAGTAGCAGAATGGAGGGAAGAAGGAAAAGCTGATATTGTGCCCGGGGTAAGAAAATTTTAAAACACTTTGATGGTTTATCTAATCAGATCTAAGTTAAATTAAACTAAACTTTCAAGAAACTATTATCTCCAAGGTTGGAAATAAGCGCTCATCCGCGCACCAATACAAGTACATACATGTATTAATACTTTTGGATCGCTATTGGGGCTTAAAGGGTTAAGAAACTTATTTCTTGATGGTGCGGAAGTTACGATCACCAAATACACTGTAACATAACGCAAAAGACTCAAAAGACACTAAACAATACCAACAACACAACAGCTAACCGACAATAGCTTCCACAAAACCAAGAAATACCCAGTAAATTGTTTCAAAGGAATGATATGATACATTGTACATTGTTCTTGTATAACCAACCTTGACTCCGAATATAATAATATTTCTACTGTCCTTTTGCAACTGTTTATTTCTACTTGGACTTGTAAACTTATTGACAATAGATTATAACATCTAGATTGTTGTTGTTGTTCATTAATTGTCCATTGTTCATTAATGATGTTCATTAAATTGGGATGCATTCTTTTCCTTATAAATGTAATCGTACTTTTATTCTTGTAGGTGTTGTTTATCGATGAAGTTCACATGCTTGATATCGAGTGTTTCTCTTTTCTTAACCGAGCGCTGGAAAATGATATGGCACCTGTCCTTATAATGGCAACAAATAGAGGAATCACAAAGTAAGTCCACTGTTTTTAAAGGAATACGTATGTACTATACGGTTACATGAGTTGGGGTGAGTTTATCACTTGCAAGTAAGTCCCTTACGAATTTGTCCAGCTTAGAACCAAGCTTCCAATTACAATCACACAGTGGTTTCACAGGTGCGCAATTGAATACAAAATTATGTGGACGAGTAAAGAGCAGTTTTCAATAGGCCATTTCCGAGTTACGTTACGCCTCGTTGTCAAAGCGAGGCTAGGTGCACAACCTTTCATATGAAAATGAGTTTTCATTCACATGCAAATGAAACCTCATTTTCGTATGAAAGGTTTCGCACCTAGCCTCGCTTTGATAGAGAGGCTAAAGGCAACTCGGAAATGGCCTATTGAGTGTCGTAAAACCAAAACCAAAGTAATGGCTTTGGCCAATCACAACAGACGCTGACAATCGGATGAACCAATCAGAACTTGAAGCAAATACACGTGTAGCCGGCGCCAAGCGCGGGAAAACGCGTGCGAGTAAGTAACGGATTGGTTTTAGTTTTAATTCTGATTGGTTGATAAATTGGCGCGAGATTTTTTAGCCAATCACAAAGCGTAACAATGCAATACCAAAGCACTTTCAACACTCTCTAGCAGAAAAGTATGACTGTTGTAATACAATATAATTAGGGACCTTTGAATTTGAGTACGAGTACGAGTCTACACTGTACTCTTGAATTTCAAGCTAGTCACGTCCCTAGAACTTTTGCTCCTTAATTCCTATTGTTATATAGCTGGAGTTCTTCTCAATACAACGCGCGCGCGTTGATTGGTTGATTCGTGGTCTCATGACATCTAACAAACAAACTGTTTCCCGCCAATAGAGGTTTTGCACGGCAGCCATGTTGCATGGCAGGAACAATAGATTCTTTTCCCTATGGGAAAGAATGTTCTTTCTAATGCAAAACATTTTCATTGTTCCTGCCATGCAACATGGCTGCCGTGAAAAACCTCTATTGCGGGCAACAATTTTGACGTCAGAGGGTAACATTGCACTGTTGCCCTCTAGCGCACGTGATCTGACCATGAAAAAAGGTGGCATGATTATGATGCGATTGATGTTTACCTCGAGTGCTCGGCGCGTTTTTCAAACTGTGTTGTGTTGTGTTTTTTGTGTTGCTACATAACAAATCACTTAACGTCCTTAATGACTGATCCCTCCGGAAACAGTGAATTTTGTTTCCCGATCGGGAAACAAAATTCACTGTTTCCCTCGGAAACAGTGCTGAACAGGAGATAAAGAGACTCTGTGAGTACGATTAACGTGACAAGTGATTATCTAAGTTACGCGAGCCAGATTAGCTGCGGTCCCTTTTATTTTATGTAAGGGAAAAGACTGATTTCTAGCCTGTAAAGCAGGCGTATTTTGGGGACGAACGAGCACTGAGTTAAACCGCGGACTGAGGCGTGTCAAAAGATGCGACCAAGGGTGTGGGCACTCCTCCCTGTCCCACTTATGTCCAGAAATGCAGGCATTTATTGTTCAACGAGTACTTCATATTTTTGTCGTTTTCATATCACTTGTCATGTGACAGAATCTCGTGTGTTTTGGTAAACTTTTATAGGTAAGGACACTCGTGATACCAGTTATGGAGAAGCGTGCAGGCCCCTCTGCTTACAGTTCTAGACATATCTCCCCTGCCCTCAACGTTTTGCGAAACCAATATATAATGGCGGTCAAATACTAAACAAATTTTATTATTCAACACTAGCCCACCAACAATAATGCCCACACTGCAGGTTACCTGAGGGCACGGTTGCTATATTGCTTTTACTAACTGAACTTGAATACCATACATTTCTTTAGAAATTTGATTAAAAATATTATGTATTGTACATCACTTGAAATGATCCCCACTAAGTCATGATTGTCTGTAGTTTCCTCACTTGTCTTTTGACAGTGTAATGATTGAAAGAGGAAATTAGACGGTGATAGTTTGTATCTTTTTTCAGAATCCGTGGTACAAATTACAAGAGTCCTCACGGCATTCCAATTGACCTTCTGGACCGGCTCTTGATCATCTCCACCTCGCCTTACCAAGAGAAGGATCTCAAGCAAATTCTTACGATACGGTAACACAACAACTTTTGTTCTGTATACCCGGGGGGGGGGGTATTCCCATATGTAAGCTATTTAAGCAATAGAACACATTTTCTATGAGCTGCAGGCGAGTGATTTGCAAGCTTTTTTCAAGTGTTCTCCCAACACCCCAAGTGGGTTTATAACGCCGTTAAACTCATAGAAAATGCGTTCTATTGCTTTTATGAAATAACTATGAAAAGCGTTTGTATAGAGATAACTTTGTTGCCGATTAAGTAGCTTATTCTCATTACATGTACATTCGTCAGATGACGCGACAAAAGACAATCAAAGCGGCTGAAAGAATAATGAAATTGAGTTGCTACCACTGACAAAGCACTGACAAATTCACGGGTTCAACAAAAGTGACGAAACGTTTTAGCGCATTGAAATTCGTCAGTTAAAATTCACAGATACCACGCAGCTCTTAACCTCTAATTTCAATGATCCAAAAGTACTTTGAAGAAATTAAGGAGAACTCCAGAAAATTGTGTTCGGAATCTGTCGCCCCAAACGTGGATTGAGAAAAACGACATACATGTAGTTTAAAACAAAGAGCAACAAGCTAGCTATCGATCACATTTTATAAACTTGGTGAAGTATGAAAGCAATCGAAGCATGTCTTCCCTGCGAAATTTTGATTTTAAAACATACACCCCACGGCAAAAAAAAAAACTGAGTCGAGCCTCCTTAACAAACTTCGATTGCAGCAAAACGTAGCCCCCAAATGTATGAACCTGTCAAATTCATTATCTTGCAGTTGCGAAGAAGAAGACGTCGAGATGTCGGAGGATGCTATCTTCTTGCTGACAAAAATTGCCCAAGAAACATCGCTGAGATATTCCATTCAACTGATCACCGCCGCTAGCCTAGTGTGCCGGAAGCGAAAGGTACGGCCTCAGTCATGGAAGAAAGAGGGCCAGAACATGCATTATATTGTCTTATAAAATGCTCAAGGAAATGCGCGCGCTATGATTGGTTAAACCGAGTTCATTATAACTCGATAAAGCACGCGCGTGACGTAAGGTTCATTATAACCGTTTTTATTTTATAAAAGAAATAAAAAAACTTGTTCCTGGTGCATTGTTGAGTTATATAAGCACTTGGGAATTTTTAAGAACACTCGAGAAGTGCGAGAAGCACTCGCCTTTGGCTCGTGTTTCTTTGCACTTCTCTCGTGTTCTTAAAAATTCCCGCTTGCTTATATAACTCAATAATTCACTCGGCGCGTTTTTTATTTCTTTAATAAAAGACAAAAGAGAAAAGGACAAAAATATAGAAAGCACGAGTCGGAGACAATGACAATATAATGCATAGTTGGTCTTCTTTATAATTATCCTTTTTTTATCAAAATCACTAGTTTGCATCTGTTATTTAAATTACAGAAAATGTATTCACAGAATCATACATCAAAACGCTTTCTTCCCACATACGCTTGTCTGTACTTTACACCCTCATTACACACGGATTTTTTTTAGCCACTCAGAGCGCGCACAGTTTCTGCATATATTGCCTTCTCTGATACTGTTTCACTTCCTTTCAAACAAAAGTAAAACATTGCTGGCGATATATTACTACACAGAGGTGAATTTGCTGGAGAAAAGCTACATTTCTTCGCGACTCTTAACTTTCTGCGATTTAGGTTGCAACATGCGTGATACCCGGCAGTGCTCCTTAATTTCCAGCTGTGTATCTATAAAAATAATAGAGCAGGCTCAGGTCTAATCGCATTTTACCATATCTGTCGGACTTTCAAAACCTTTTTATAGTCAAAAGAGGTAAAACAGAATTGGGGATAGTAAAATGTTGTACACCACACCGCTGAATAAATTATATTCTAAACAAAATAGAAGATAGTTTTCCTACTACCAGCACGTGCATCCTCTAGTAGTTGTTATAGATATTGCAGTTAATTTTTTATTTCAGGTAATTTTTTATTTTCCTTTGTTTCAAATTAATTAGCATATATTACCATACCCAAAAACAATGGAAAAATAAAAATTACCTGAGATAAAAAATTAACTACAACATAGACCTTAAGAGCGACTCTCTCTACCGACCGGGTGAGATCCGAAAAACCTGGCAGGAGGTCGAAATATCAAGCACCCAAATATTTCACCCAGAGATACCCTAATGTGTCCTAGTAAATGTGAGAAACTTATTTTGTTGTGGAGTTAAATATTTTTTTAGAAAATAATGAAAAGCTCAAGACGACCTGATTTGCCCAAAAATCACAAATCCGACCTCAAATACCGAGAGGTTCAAATAGATCTCGCGCACACGCGCAAAGCAAAATATTATAATTATTTTCAAATCACTTGATTAAGAAGATAATTCTGAGCTGTTTGAGCTATAATAGAAAAATATAGCGCTTTTATTTTATTTTTGACGGCTTTGCGAAAGTTGATAAAATTTCAGATTTTAAAAATACCGAATTATACACTGTTTTCGAATTATTAAAAATACACTCGGTATAACTCGTAATTCCTTCAAACTTTCAAAATAGCAAGTACATGAGTTATATTTCAGCTGTGCATAAAAATTTGTTTGGTAAAATTTGATTCTGAGGAGACCGGCTGCATGTTATTTGACCTAAATTATAGGCTAAGCTTACAGGCAGAAATGTAAACATTCGTTACCGACTTTTGTCTAACCAGCTATACAATCGTCCCGAAAACGATGCAGTTGCTCTAAAAGCCATCCAAATTCAAAATCCCCTCGAAATTAACACTTATTATGCAGCTTACCTGGATTCTAGGAGGATTTACAGTCCTGTAATTCTTGTATTTGTTCTGTTCGAACCGGGATTGAAGAAACATTTCCAGACCACTGTTGAAGTGTATTCCATCCCTGGCTAAATTCTCGCCTTTGACGTCCTATTTTCTTTACGTGCATTTGTAGTGACTTTTATATTATCTCCCTAAGCTTTGTATCTGATAATTTTCACGGTATCTCTAACTTTTGAGAGTGAAACGGGCAAATTTCTGGCCAACTTGAAAGGTCCTGCAAGGCGCCGAAACGACAACTGAAATATGATCGCAACAGTGCCCTGTCACGCAATATGCAGAAGCGTTATATTGTAACGCAAGACTTACTCCTCACTCGGAGAATGTGGGTAGGTGGTTGGGGAATTTTATGACGCATAATTTTTATTCACCAGTGTCTTTATTTTGCACAACCGCCGCTTTGATAAGGGTTAAATGCCAGACTATTTTAACATACACAGAAACTATCCAGCAAATGCAATCAAAACGGTTCATTACAACCGACACTAGTTTGGAGAACTTGAGAAAACAAAACGTCTACAACTCTATGGCTCCGCAAACGGCTACTTTGTTTTAAGTGATATTTACTTATAACCACTTACGCGCAAACTAGTTTTGTATACTTCAATATCATATGAGCTACTGTAGTCGATCCAGTTGAGGAGGGGCTCAGCGTCGCTCCTCCCCAGTCCCTTGAAAATAACATGACATGGGAAAAAAACGTTTGAGAGTGTTTCAAAACGCAGCCTATAAATGTTTGTTCAAAATGTTTATAAAAAGTAATACAAATTTACTGCGTGTATCGCGTTAGAGACTTTGACTGCCCATTTTGGTACCCAGGGTGTCGCGGTCAGCGGAAACTAGAGACAAGTCCCCCGGCGGGCGTCGGTTAGCGGGAACATGGTAGGAAGCCAATTTAACATCTATCTTATCCCTTCCTTGATGCGCGCCTTGTCTCACGTACCCAGTTAAATACAATACAATACATACCAGGGAAATATTACGAACACCCTCGGTGATGTCAGAAGTCTTCGGGTCTTGGCGCGCGGTTTTCGTTCGTTCATACAGAGTTGATCTACATTCACTGCAAATTCCGATTGACATGAATGTCATCAGTTTAAGAAAGCGACCACTCTTAATAGAATGAAACCTCCAAGGGACAGACCTTTATTTTCTGGAGGGGGGGGGGGGGGGGGGGGGGGGGGGGGGGGGGGGGGGGGGGGGGGGGGGGGGGGGGGGGGGGGGGGGGGGGGGGGGGGGGGGGGGGGGGGGGGGGGGGGGGGGGGGGGGGGGGGGGGGGGGGGGGGGGGGGGGGGGGGGGGGGGGGGGGGGGGGGGGGGGGGGGGGGGGGGATGATACTCTTTTGACGTTGTTCGCACAGGCCATCATACTCGTACCACCCGGCCTAGCTGTGGTACCAGCGGTGAAGGCAGGCACATTGCTTATTTAAAATGATTTCCATCGCCATAGGTTACTCCAAATAACTAGCTTGTAAACAGTTATTGACCCATTAGCTTTGATGGTGATATCGTCAGGAAGATGACAGACTTCTGAAACTCGCCCATTTCTCGGACAGAATGTCAACGTTAAATGGCAAGGCAAGCGGCATTCCTTGAATGAAAACCCAGCCCTTTAGGCCCTTTAGCCCTGGCACAACGAAGAGTTTTTTGGCTGCTTTTTGCGAAGGCAAGGTGAGGAATTTGTCTTGTGCAGCCAAATGGAAAGAATCATCACTGAGCAACATTCAGTTTTGGAACTCATATTTTTTAATAATTTATCTGACTTCTCTGCAAACATTTTTTTTTACACATATCGTGTTTGCAAAGAATTTATTTTGTCTTTTCAGGCCCTGCAAACATTTTTTTTTTCAATATTTCTCAAAATGCTGAAACAAATACACGCATGTTTTAATCAGAAATATTTCTTTTTGGTAAGTTATAATATTTGAAAAAAATACGAGGTTATGTTTTATCATCTATTTATTATGTTTTCAAAGAGAAATCGTGTTTTTAACTCGCGTTACAATAATGATACTCTGCGTATTGCGTGACAAGGCACTGATGCGATCGTATTTCAGTTGTCATTTCGGCGCCTTGCTGGACCTTTCAGCTCGGCCAGAAATTAGCACGTTTCACCCTCAAAAGTTTTAGATACCGAGAAAATTATCAGAACAAAAGCTTGAGGAGATACACATAAAAGTCACTACAAATGCACATGAAGAAAATTGGACGTTAACAGCGAGAATTTAGTCAGGGATGGAATACGCCTTAAACAATGGTCTGGAAATGTTTCTTCACGGGTTCTTCATCAAACCCGGTTCGAACAGAACAAATACAAAATTACAGGACCGCAAATCCTCCTAGAATCCAGGTAAGCTGCAAAATAAGTGTTTCTTTTTTAATTTGGATAGCCTTTAGAGTAATTGCATAATTTTTGGGACGATTGTATAGCTGGTTAGACAAAAGTCGGTACCGAATGTTTACATTTCTGCCTGTAAGCTTAGCCCAATTTAGGTCAAATAACATGCAGCCGGTCTCCTCAGAATCAAATTTTACCAGGCTAATTTTTATGCACAGCTGAAATACAACTCATGTACTTGCTATTTTGAAAGTTTGAAGGAATTACGAGTTATATCGAGTGTATTTTTAATAATTCGAAAACAGTGTATAATTCGGTATTTTTAAAATCTGAAATTTTATCAACTTTTGCAAAGCTGCCAAAATTAAAATAAAGGCGCTATAATTGTTTATTATAGCTCAAACAGCTCAGAATTATCTTACTAATAAAGTGTTTTGAAAATAATTATAATATTTTGCTTTGCGCGTGTGCGCGAGATCGATTTGTACCCCTCGGTATTTGAGGTCGAATTTGTGATTTTTGGGCAAATCGGGCCGTCTTGAGCTTTTAATTATTTTCTAAAAAAATATTAAACTCCACAACAAAATAAGTTTCTCACATTTACTAGTACACAATAGGGTATCTCTGGGTGATATAGTTGGGTGTTTGTATTTTCGACCTCCCGCCACGTCTCACCCGGTGAATAGGGAGAGTGTCTCTTAAGTGTGCATTACTATTTTTAGAGAACGTGGAAAATAATTTTCTATTTGGTAATTTAAACATAGTTTATTTTTTTAGCCAATCAGTCCACGCGCAGTTTCCAATATATATTGTAAAATTGACTAAGTAGGCACTGTTTGTAGTTAAGGGCCTTTTTGACGTTGGTGGTCTAATGAAGAGAATGTTTGCTTCTAACAGTCCGCCGCAAATTTGCGAAACACTTGCAAAGGTGCGGTGGTCTAGTGAGGGAGTGCTCACCTACGAAAACAAAGTTGGTGATTTGTCACATCCAATCGCTTGTTGATTGTATTCATTTCTCATAGGGAACCGAGGTGAATGTCGATGACATCAAGCGTGTATATTCTCTGTTCCTTGACGAAGCTCGTTCGGCCCAGTTCCTTAAAGAATACCAAACAGAATTCATGTTTCACGAAGAGGTAGCCGAGCCTTCATCTGAAGCCATGGAAACAGAGACCGAGACTGCTTGATGAAGTTTTCTATCCCAGTGTACATTGCGTGAATTTCTTCGTTCCCAGATCTCTAACAGGCTTGTGCGTTGCTCGTGATCTTTTGAACGGGCAGCCGTCGAAAACCTACTAACTTGAAAAACATTGGGAATTGAATGATTTTTTTTTTCCATTTTTAGGAGCACGAGCAATCTTATTTTATTAGTGAAGAGCTGTGATTGCCTACGAAATTGAGCGTTTGCCTCGCTAACAGATACTGAAGCGTTAAACGTTTACTATAAACTCTTGACTTATAAAACAAACATTCAGTATTATCTCGTTCATAATAATGTAGCTCTATTTATGTGATACGAGGTATGGTTTTTGTCACCCTGGACCCGGTTTTATAAAAAAAAAACTGTAAGATAAGTGAAGGTTTTATTAAAGCACGCCCTTGTTACCAAACGTTTTTCTCTCGCGCATTTGTGGATCTAACTGCCGAGAGCCGATTAACGCGGAATAAACACTGAAGCAGCACAAGAATACCCTCTAGCAATGAGGGATCGGATGCACAAAACCACCAGTTATCTTACGGTTGTTTTACGCAACCGGGCCTTGGACTGTTTCTAACAAAAGCAACATTTCAATGAATGGTGTCATGTCCTTGTAGTTACCTTTTCCTAACTCTACTAAAAGTCCTGTGGTCTTGTTTTTATTGGCAATAAAGAGCATATTTGCCATGTATTTCTAAATCATTTACAAGAATGCGAAAGCCAAAAAAAAAGTATTGTGGCTCTGGTTACTTGAACTCCCCTATTTTTTTCTTTCCAGCCTATAATAATTTTTTGAGTTTAAAAAGTTGACTGGCGTAACACGAGTCCTGATGTTTACAATGCTCGAACAATGCAGTACCAACCTTTAGAATTGAGTTCTCCCGAGCACGTATCATTGAGAATTCTCCCTTTTTATCGTGTTATTTCTGGGCTCAGGGGAAGGGAGGGGGTGGGGTAGTAATACTCTCAGTCGCTTCATGCTACAGAAACCGGGTTAAGTGCGGGCAGTTGTGAGCCAATAGACTTTATTCTCGATGCACCAAGTGCTTTCTTAAAATTACAATGAAATGTTATCATAAAATATTTCTAGTTTGGAGTAACAAATGAGGGTGGTAAAGGGGGGGTCTATATCACATTTCACGGAAAATAAAACAGCCCTTTCACAATTCACAGAAAATAAAATAGCCATTTCACATTTCACGAAAAAAAGAGGGACATTTTTAATACAGACTTACATATTGTAAAAAAAAAAATTTTGTTCACGTCCAAAGCACAGCCCTGTTCGACGTCCTCACCATTCGTCCACTTCTCGTTCTGCGAGCGGCAAAAAGAAAACCGAGTTCATTGTTTTGTCGATGAGAAAGGACACCATCTTCAACATCTTCCACATCCTCTACCGCATCATGACCATCGTCAGATTCATTATCGGAGGAGTCTTCGTCGTATTCGGACAGTTGATCGCCTCCTAGATCCGTCGATGCAAACGCGCCTTCTCTTCCCTCCTCCCTTGAAACTGATTCAAGTGGTTCTTCATTGTCTTCTTCTGTCCAATGCTAGCTTCTTCTTTTGTCTACAAATGCCATCCATCTGCCATCATCTTTTATTACAAAGGCAAAGCCCAGTAAAATTTAAAATCAGTGTAGGACAAAAAAAAAACATTACTACCTAATAAAGGATTTAATTTTATTGTCTGAGTACCTTCTTTCAGCTCTTCACATTTCTTTTCTTTGTCATCTTCTGTTACCATCTTTCTTTTTCTACCCCTTGTTTCCTGGGGTTTGGGGGGTATAGGCTCACTGGCTACAACTAGCTGGATAACAGGATTTTTTTTGACAAATGTCACAACTCTTGGAACAACGTCCACTGTGAATTAAAGTACCGTTACAAGACAAATAAGTTTGAGATTCTCCCCCATAAGACGCACATACTCCATCACTTTTTGCTTCCTTTCAGAAGCAAATGCCTTCATCTACATTATAAAATTATGTATGGGTTGACTTTGTTATGCGTGGGATTAAATGTGACCCAGATAATTCCAGAGCATTTGTCATCTCAAACCTCTGAATAACATACTTTTTTCTCAGTGAAGGTCAGGCTCGATTTCCGTCGATATCTTGAGTCCGGTCTTCGTTCCTCCCCGAGAAGAACATCGGGGGGATGAGCGTGGGCTCATTTTCCCGAACAGGACGAACAGCGGCTGGTAACGAGGTTTCCTGTCACGCACCAATATAAAAATAATATCAAACCCTCGCTAGCATTTTGCTATGACCGCTATGTGACCTATGTGTGTCGCGTTAAACTGAAATTGAAATGACCGAAATATAGCATGCAGTACTGGATTTCTTCGTTATTAACCAGCAAGCGGGCAAATGAAATTGCCATTTACTACATCACTATAGGGGATATGCAAAGACAATTCTCAAAGTAGAGTCAAAGTAGACTCAAATTACTATACAGTCTATACATACCTTGCAAAATATTTTCTCTTTCCAGAAGGAAAACCATTTCATTTTTCCATTGTTGTTGGGTGCGAATACAAAAACTCTCCACTGTTCCAGGAGAACAGACTGTTCGCACGAAGGAGCAATCGATGCTCCGTCCAACACCTTTCACTTCAGCCAAAGATTGCACGCCACAAAACTCTAATACAGCTTTCTTAAAAATTTCAAAATCGCTATGAGCTGTACATGAGAACGGAAAACGGGATTTCTCCTTGTGAATTAAGACTTTCTTGTTAGTCTTGTTAGCTTCCGTTACAAAGAAACTAATAAACACGGTTATGTTTGGTAAAACCTGACAAACCTCGCCATCTCGTGGATGATCCGCCATTTTGAAATACTGTCGAGGACACAAATAATGGGTCAAATTACATAGCTGATCAAAGGTCAGGAAAACATCGAACGGTCACGTAAGGTGACTATGGTCACGTAATATTGTTTATTACGATCTATTACGTAATGACGGGTGTCAAAATAAATAGAAAAAATAATAAAAATCACGATTCACAAAGAATTAAACGTTTATTTCTCATTTCACAGAGAATTATATTGGAAAATCACGTCTCACGGCCATTAACGAAATCACGATTCACGAGGAAAAAAATAGCTATTTCACATTTCACGGAGAAATAAAAAGGCCGTTCACGACTCACGAAAATACCCTTTACCACCCTCACAAATGACTGCTTGGTTTACACACTACAGCCATATTTTTCTAATGCCGGGAAGGGACCATAACAATTTAAAAGCTTTTTGTCACCTTGTATTGTGTTGAAATGCAAAACTGTTTAATTTAAAAAAGAATATACTCGAAAAATTCGACCAGTGGGACTTTCCAAGCACAATCACAAGGATAAGTTAGACCCAAGCTATTCAGTTTCCCGCCATTTTGTGATCGTGCGTGCGGCTGTGGCAGCCGCTTCATTTTCCCGCCAAAATCAGTTTTGTGAAAACAAACTTTAACTTTATAGTTTCGACTCGAGCATTTGCGACCGGTTTTAACAAGACTTTTACGGCCAAAAAAGCCACAAAGAAACTCAACGTTGACTTCTCAATATAACGCTAATCTCTGAAAGGTAGAACTGCCAGCAAGATTCGAAATTCATCAGAAGAAAACTTGAAGAAATAAGCTTTAACTTATGTCAGCGGTGAGGCAAGCCAAATACAGTAAGTACGCTTACAAGTTCTTTAAATATTACGTTGTTAAGCTTAATTTATTTTTACTCTCGTTTCGACAATCCAAGATGAAACTACAAACATTAAGCATTGGAACTGTAGTCAGTTGGAAATTGCAGCAACAAGTCTTAGGCTTTTGTGGTTTTAAACTGACCTAAAAAAATAATAGTCAAAGCTTTAAACACAATTGACAACGAACCTTTTCCCACAATCAAAGGCCAACAATTAAAACCGTTAGAGAAAAACGTTTGTTAAAGAATATGAAATAATTTAAATTTTTTTAATAGCAAACCTATTTCTCTAAACTGCTAATGTTTTTATAAAACTTTTAACAAAACGTGGGGAAAGTAAGCTTAGTTTTGGTTTTCCTCGGGTAGTCCAGCACTTGTTCAAACGATGTCTGTGATTCGCTAAGAAAACAATAGATTTGTCCCGCTGGGATAGGGATTAGGGATATGGGCATGCATTGTTCAAGTGATATATCAATAGCCCTTTTCATGGTTAACCTTTCACATTTGCATTACAATAAAAGTCAACGTGGTTCCGAGGCAATTTCGGGCAATTTTGTAGTTTCTGCCCGAAATTGCCTTGCAATCATGTTGAATTTTATTGTGATGCAAATGAGAAATGTTAACCGTGAAAAGGGCTATTGATATATCACTTGAACAATGCATGCCCATATCCCTGTATCGTTCGCCAATCACAGACATCGTTTGGACAGCTACGACCCGCTAGTTGAATTGAACTTTCCATCGTGCTATAAACAGGTTTTAAATTGCAGTTTTAAATTCAATTGGGGGGAGGGGGAGGAGATTTCATCTCTCTCTTTCTACCTCACGCTCTGTGCCAGGAAGGTTTCCCCCGCACGGAGGATTTGGTCAACAAAAATTGTTGGGGTCTCAGGACCAGAGACAATTGCTAGAGTGGACATTTTGAACAGAAATCATCAGAAAAGGGACCCTTTTGAATAAAGAAAATACAAAAAGAAAACAAATCACTCCATCGAGTGAGTTTTAATAACGTGAGTCATCTGAATACAAGCAAGTTACTAAATGTAATAAATATAGTCAGATGACACTATTTGCAAACACAACTTGGCCAATGCACTAAGCTATGACATAGGTGTGTCTTGCAGATTTGAACTGCAAAGTCTGCAGGAACACATCAGCTAATTTGCAGGTCAGTATGCCACAAAATATAGATAAAAAAATACAACATGATAATAAGACGGTATTATTAAACTAAGACTACTAAATTGTGTAATAAAAACAAATTAAAATACGTATGAATGTTTTTATTTACAAAAAAAAAACTGTTAACATTGATAAATGTTTCTAACATAGGGAGAAAACGTTTAAGAAACATGTACATTCTAATTGTAGGCTTTGAGCTAGACACATCTACATCCGGAACAGCTGGAGTACATGGATCAGCTTCAACTAGTTCATTTCTCAGTGGAGGTTCTGCCTCAGCTTTCCATCTTCCTGGGCCAAGCACCTCGTCAAGGACGGTTTCAGCAAACAAAAATTCTAGGTTTGTATTAACTATTAACTCTTTCTTTTCCAATAAGCATTACATTAATAAAAAATTCTCTAATTAGTTTCAGATTCTTTGAATATTTTTAAGCCAATATTCAAAAATTATTTTAATACAGAAATCTAAATTACCTCAATAAAAAAATTCCAGGCTCAAGCTTGGTATTGTATATATGGAAAACAGTTATCCACTGGTAAGTAACGTTTAGTGAAAGACCAAACACAGTAATTTTCAAAGATGAGTTATTTTCAATTAATTCTAAAATGGACTAACATTGAGTCCCATTAAGGGTTATCTCCTTAATTCGATTCCAAATCTGGGACTTAAAATAACTCCAATCCTCAAATGAAGTTATTTTGAAATTGAGTTATATTTATTTAGTGATTTTTATTTCATCTTTTTAACTCCTCTAAAGAAGTAATAACGCGCGTCTTATCTGGAGTTGTAGAATAACTCAAAATAAATTAACTCCACTTTATTATTAGTTATTTTAACTCTTTGAAAATTACCAAATGTGTTTCGTTCAACTTTTTAACAGTTCAAGCAGAGCTCAAACTCCAGGTGGTTCTCTTCGGACACCCGCCCCTGGTCCAAGTTTTGTTACCTCAAGTAGTACTTCTCACAGGACACCGAATTCACGGCGCACACCACATATCTCGAGTACCACTCCTGGAGTGCCGCCCTCTTCTGTCGTGGTTGGTAAGTTGACTTTTTTAGTCCGAAGGTAATAGAGCATAATGGCACGATAGCTCAATAGCTTTTATTTGAATGGTCGCACTAACGGATTTTCTGGGGCAACAATTCAAATAAATAGCACTTTATTTCATGACACGAGTTTTGTTTTTAATGTTTATAATGGGAATGGCTCACTTAATTATAAACAAGTGCGATAGAAAATGTGTTGTTTCTTATAAATCTTTGTATATTTTTACTCTCTATTTAGCGATCGTTGAAGGGCGTGGTCTCGCAAAAGGAGAGATTGGCATGGCCAGCATTGACTTGAAGAAACCAGAACTCGTTCTTTCACAGGTTTGTCATCAAAAAATTATACATTAGGGCCCTTAGCCGAAGAAGAATAAATGGTGTTTATTTGGTAGCTACGAATTAAATAATTACAATCTTCATTGCAAGGCAAGTTGAATAAATAATTAAAGATCAACCAAATCAAGTTCATTCTGTTGTAGTTGCATTTATTGCTTTTGCTGTTATTGTTGTTTTTGTGTAATGGTGCTTTGATAAGCTAACTATAACATAGATTGGGTACTCGATTGTAGGTTTTGTTTTCACTCTTGTTGTCGTTATAATATTATTCAATTCAAGGGAATGACAACTGCCGTAGCCAACTAAATTCTAATTTTTCTCTTTTATTCAAGTTTTCAGATAACCAGACTTACGTAAAAGTGTTAACAAGACTGCAGATTTTAGAGCCTTTGGAAGTATGTTAGAATTCTGAAATAATTAGACTGTTTCATGTTGCAGATGTTTCATATACGTATAGCAAATTTTCTTTAAGGCACTATTCAAATTGCTTTTCAAATAACTATCTTTCTTTTCAAGACAATTTTAATAATCATAGATATTTTACAGACTTATTTAATGAACAGGGATATTTAGCAACATTGCGTACAGCATCTAATTTCTAATTACACCATGTTTCTACCTCTGGAATAAAAAGACTTGGAATTATTGTGTGTAAAACTCTGCCAACAAGGTATTCCGCACAACAATAATTCCGAAGAGAAACGGTAAAGTAGATTCAAATGTGTGTACACGGTTTAATTTATTGGACCTCTTATTGCGTTCAATGTTGCGTATAATTTCTAATTGCACTCTATGTCAACTCCTAAAATTATTGCCCCTGACATAGTTTACACCGCAGTTATTTTGGGTACAATGCCGCACCGTGCGTTTGTCCGTGTAACAGCCATGCTTATTTTAGTAAAATATATCAAATGCACACATGTTTGTCCTCGTGTTTTTCCGGCTCTCCTTGAATGATTAAATAAATTGATTTCTTTGTTGTTTCGTTCTCGTTGCTGTCTAGATTATAATGCCCAATACAGCGTGTGAAAACGGAAACATGTCTTCATTGTTCAAGCTCCTAAGCGATCAGCTCCCATACACAAACCTATCTGCTGTCCAAAGAAAGTATTTCAACGAAGCAAAAGGTAATGTCCAGGTTTAGTTTAATTTCTCAACTATATTTATGTATATTTTATAGAACTATTTAAAAAAAATGATGGCTATTTCTAAAGCATCATGCAAATGCCATCCTTGCCCACAAGGAAGGAGCTAAACCTGCTTAAGTAACATGAAGTATTACTAGGAACGTTACAATTATTACTTTTTCTTACTATCCTCCTCCCTCCCTCCCTCCCTCCCTCCCTCCCTCTCTTCCTCCCTCGCTGAGGGGTAAACTGTAGGGTTATCCTCAGCAAAATGTTCGCGCCTACGTAAAGAGACAATGCTGAGTCAAAATTCTTTTCTAAGAAAATAACACAATTGCAGAGACTCGCATAACCACTGATCTTCATATCGAGCGTCCAAAATACTGATTACTTAAAGTTAGTGCCTCCAACCCTTAAATAAATATTTTCAGAATCAACTGTATGTACGTTGAATAGTTAAATAGTAAAATATGTTTTAACTTCGCATAAATGAGTTAAAGAGATTTGAATTTACAAAATGCTAATAAGATAACGTCAATTCAGGACTCATTATTTTTATTATACAACTACTTGTTTTCACCTCCAAGTAATATTTTTTGCGAATCAATTGACTATTCACAGTTTATATTTAGTATTTCTTAAATGGATTATCCCTAAGCTGAAAACTGCGTATTGTAATTACATATATAAATTGAAGTAGAAATAATGGCTTAAAACAAGAAATATTTCTTTATTCAACTATTCAACGTACGAAGAGTTGATTCTGAAAATATGTATTAAAGGGTTGGAGGCACTTTAAGAACCACTTAGGAACCAGGGGAGCTTCCCATTTTCTAGAAAATGAAAATCAAAAAATCAATTTTATTTCATACTATTTGGCGTGTGAAAACCCCGTTCGGGGTTCGCAGCCAATCAGAATGGCGAAACGACTTTCTCACACGTGAAAAAAGCGTTTCGTCCAATCACAAATCTCGGTATGTATAAAATAAACTTCACTCGCAAAGCAAATTTCTGATACGAACCAACCCGTGCGTAAATACCGTACGCCCGCACTGCCCATTTATGGTACGTACGCGTGCATGTCATTCCAATAGAACTATTGGTCCTATTGGGAAGTTATTGCCCATTTGCTGTGATGGTTCTCTCTCTTTACGCTTGATGCAGCAGGTCTTGTTAGTTTTCTTGTATTATATTTATAACTAACCATTGGTACCCAGTGCCGTTATAGGGATGAGAAATAAACGAACACGTCTTTATTTAAATTTTAGTGGAGTAATGTATTCTCCTTTGAAAAAAACGAGTGAGCGATCACATGATCGTAATAGGAAGGTATGTATTTTATAGCTCTGGCTTTCATTTCTCGCAGTCATTCTTTAAATTATCTTGTCTCGTGCTAGGTCTAGAGTACGTGAAACAACTATGCGTTCCGGAATACAACACAGTAGAAATGGAAGTGGCTTCAAAGTAAGTCACTAACTCGATGTCAAATGCTTCTCGCGACGATTGGACTGAATATTTCTTAAAGTAGAGAAGAAGTAGAGTTAGGGAGCAAGCCAGACGTTTACTTAATTCACAATTGTCCGACCTGAAGTCCTGTTCTCGTAAGGTTTTAATGACTTCCATGAATGCTCAAGGTCATGGCTCAAAATAAATGGAGAAATATCTTAGTTTATGTGGGATTTGGAAATACAAAAGGTTCTCTTCCGATATATTATAAATTAAAAATTAAAATTCATCAGAGACAGAATGACATTTTGTACAGATATGTTCTGGTGGGAAAAGTACATACCGTATTTTCTCTAATAATAGCCGTCCCTCGATTAATGCCCCACCCCCCCTGCTTTGGTGGAAATATTTGAAATAATAGCCTCCCTCGATTAATCGCCCGCATCCCAACCCCTTTATTTCACATCCTCCCAGTCAAGTTAAAAATTCACGTCTCGATTAGGAAACAATCGTTACAATTATAGAAAAGTTATAAAAGCACAGGTTTCATATATTTTTTCTGAAAGTGACGTTCGTGTATTTGACTGTTTCCTTTATTTCTTGGAGCTCTCTAATTAGCACATTAGCACTTCTAGCGAATAATCGCCCTCTTTTGGAGTGAAAAAAAAATAGTAATCGCCCACGGCTAATATTCGAGGAAATACGTTAAGCTACGTTTTTAGAACATATAGCTCTTTTTACGATATAATTCGTCTAGGTTCGAGACACTAAAAAACGAAACTCTGCATGGTCTTAGTATTTCACTTTTAACAATTGATTTATTTTTTTGAAAACTTTGAAGCCAGTGTATTCATTTTATCTAACTACAGTAACTGTTTCGTATTTCAGGTATTACTGCCTTGCAACGGCTTCCGTAAGTTTTCTAAACAGGATTCATATCTTCTAATAAATGAAGGGAACGAGTTAAACGAATTGTGCTAAAGACAGCGCTAGCTTTTTGAACAATGAGCTTTAAAATTAACTACCTGGATTAAAGAGACCCTAACCCTTGCCGAAGAATACTGAATCGGGGAAGAGTAGAACCATCATTAAAAAACGCTTTTGATTTTCAAAAAGTATTTATTAAACTAATTCTGAAAGCATAGTCCAAAATCCAGCAAGAGTACTAATAAGTCAAAACGCTTTTCTAGTATAATAACAGGGACATAATATAGAGCGAATGTGATTTTATTTTAAAAACAATAAAAAAAAATTTTTAAATTGTTCCCACTGAAGGACGGTCAAACCACGCGATCTCCTAATGCTGGCTTCTGAATACTGTATGTAGGCTTTGCTCAAGTATGTGGAATTTATTCAAAACATAGTTTACGCACCTAGTTCCGTTAAAGTCGTCTTCAAAGGAAGCGAGAAGACTGCAATAATAGGTAAGAAGTTTGCTTTATCCTTACTTCCATTAACGTTAATAGACGTTTTAATTGACATCCCGGCTGCTAGTGAGAGTAACTTATGTTAAATTTAAATGACCGTTTCGAGTCATAAAAGACTTGGTTGGATTAAAGTGAAGGTCGATTCAGTTCTTCATCAGAAATGGTATATACACTGTACGTTAGTTTAAAGAGCTGCTAGTGTACCACTTTTACCCACTTGTTATCTACTTCCGTGAAATTAACTACCAAAAATGTTTCTCCGCCTTTAAAAAATATTTTCAACGAGCAGGTCGGTTGACTGTAGGAGTAGGCTAGGGGGGTATCATAGTATACAGTACATAGTACTTACATTTTCTAGCTGAACAGAGGTGGTCACTGCTTTAGAGTAGGCGGCCGATAGAGCCTACATCCTACTGGTTTTGAGAAGGCTATACCTTTTGGCCAAATCTTGCCTAATTATAGTGTTTGTTGCAATTTTGCAGATGCTTCCACTGCTAAGAACTTAGAATTAATTCAAAATGCCAGAGACCCTAAAAGTGGTCACTGCCTTTACGGAGTTCTGAATCACACAAAAACATCTGGAGGAGGTAATGAAAACGTTTTGTTGTTGTTGCTGCTGCTGCTGTGTATGTCAGTTGTTTTGTCGTTTTATTTTCAACTGTTTTACTTAGTTCACGTGTTTGACTCAATTGTTTTCACTACAGCAATAGTCCTTCAAGAAATAAAAATAATAAATATGCTGATTTTTTTTATAGCCCGTCTTTTGAGATCAAATGTTCTTCAACCTCCATGTGGTAAGTGTATTCGCACTTTTGTGCTTGTTATTTTAAATACCTACCTTACGTGTGCGTGATCGGAGCAACCTCAGCTAATGTAAAAAAGAAAGAAGTAGCATTTAACTGCTTGAGACTTCGGGAACAAGCTGGATACTTGAGTGTTCAGCGTTAGAAAAATTTTTGCATGCATCATGTTCCCATTTGATGAAGAAATTAATCCGACAAACTGATAGTTAAATCAGAATTAGTTGATGGACAGACAGTATGCTGACTGCATTATCATAATCATTCTCTTTCTGTTCGTCTTTATCGTAGATGAAGAAACTACAAATGTACGTCTGGACTGTGTGGCAGGTGTGTGGATTGCTCGATAGTGCTTTTTATGTACTAGGATTCGCTAGTACTATATATAGTGTATTCCAGAATTGCTTTATTCAGCTGAATCACCTACGTACCGGTTATTATACAATACCTTTTTAATTCAGAATTATATGATAACGGTATGAGATGTGTAAACGAAGGCATATACTTAAGGTTACAGTTCAACGAGCAACGAGCCAAATTCGTAAACGAAGTACAACACCTAACTCGCTTCATTGAGAAGTGGACTCTGAACTACCTCCAAGCTTAATGATGCTCATCAGGCAGCTACTAAAGATGAAAAATAGCTGTGAACTTACCAAAAATCGTAGATAATTCATATTGGACCCTTTATTGCAAATCAACCAAGCAAAATGAGATCGTCACAATGACGTTTCCAGTAAACTCGAGCCTTCAGTGTTTTAGAACAGCAGCACTTTCAATGGTAACTTTAAATATGGAGTCACGAAATCCTATGGGGCGTGTGAATGCGGAAAATCGCTCAAAAACGTAAAAATTCTCAGGAGTGAATGGGTTAAAGTGTCTCCTACAAGCGAAAAATTAACTTTGAGAAAACAGCGCTTAAAGAAACATATTGCTTCATAAACAAACTCCGCCCACAAAAGTTATACCGTCATTTCTCCGTCAATTTTCACTATTTTTCGATAATTTTTTTTTGGATGAAAGTTCGTTCTGTAAACTTTATTTTGACTCCAAAAAAAAAAAATTCAATAAATTTTCGATCTGAAGGTACACTGTAACCTTAAAAGAGAATAAACCTTACATTTCTGACAAGTGGCATAAAGCAAGTGAACATAGATAAATAATAATAATAATAATAATAATAATAATAATAATCTTTATTTTCTTTATTTTCTCAAGATAAAAATACATATCCTAAGTTACAATAATAAATATCTAAAAATATCTAAAAGGTGCGCAAAATACATTAAGTCTAATAAAATCACTAGAAATTATAAATAATCGTAATATTAAAAACCCTAGTTAAAAAAATAATAAATAATAATAATAATAATAAAAATAATAATAGTAATAACAAAGTTCATATCGCACGTTTAAAAATCTCAACGCGCTTACAGTATCCAATATAATACAGGTCGACAATAAAAGAATAATTAATCTACATAAAATAACTAAAAACGTTTTCAGACGACTTTTAAAAAATTGATAGTAAGAGTTTCAGTTGATTTGATAAAGTGCGGCAAATCGTAAGCATAAAGGGAGAGAGCACGTTGACCATAAGTGACTGTAGAGACTGGGTCACTCAATAATGTTTATTCAGTGTATTACATCTTGTCACTGAGTTAAAGATTTTCTCTTTGCTTTGCAGAGTTGACAGACAAAGAGGTACGGTATTTTGGGGCTTAGGTGTTTTTTTGATCTGATATCAAACATAGTAGGCGATTTTGCTGTGCGCAAGCGCGTATTTTGAGTAGCCCAGTACCTCGTGTGCACCTCTTATTTCATTCGTTCTCTTTAACAATGTACTTTATTGTTATCACGGCTAGGGACATTGTTTAGCTTTTTATATATTGTTTTCACAACCATTAGTGTTGCCGCTTCAGTCGGGTGCTGTTTCCCCAGTATTTTTCTTCTATCTACCGTCGCGTAACTTGCGCTCCGTTCTCGTTGCTAGCCTCTATTAAAGCAGGTTATTATAGCATATAATATATGTAAGTAGTATATGTTTGATTAGATCATGAACAGTCTCCCTTTCCTCTCAGTTATAGTCAAACGAACGCGAAAAGTTCTTGGCAAAAAGAAACTTGACAGAGAAAGAAAAGAACTCAACAAAACGCTCAGTTAATAAATCTAAATTTACGCCAGAATGACAAAACATGATTTATCATTTCCATCATCATCACCATCATCAAACATCATCATCATCGTCATCATCATCGTCCGCAGCATCGTGATCGTCATATATAATTGTCGTCTTTTTCATTGGAATAGCCACAAGGCCTATTCAGCATCGTGGGTCCACTGGAACCCTGCAAGTCCGTGGGGGACTCCCATATAAAAATAACGGGGGTGTTCGTCGGAAATTTTCTAAAAACACCCTAAAAGGTACCAGAATTTTGTTTGATGGGTGTGGCACAAATGAATTTTTACCCCTAAGAGGTACCCATTCTCAAACAACACATGTCATATTCTGTCATATTTTTCAGCTTTATACCCTAAAAGGTACCGTGATAATTCTAACGGTGGTCATTTTACATTTAAGTACCCTAAGCGGTACCAATCTGCAAATTTTGACCCACAGTGATCAGTTATTAATCGAATTTCTCCTTGAGAAGTGCAAAGAATTAAGATGATCACTCTTCATCCTTTAACAATTTCTCCTAATATAAGTTATAAGAAATGAATGGAGACCAGTAACGAAAATTTGTGTTTTGACATTAGGTTAAGGGTTAAGGATGACTTGTAACTTTTTTGGGTGTTTCTTGGCCGGTTGCGGAAGGCATTGTTGGTTAGCTTTTGTGTGGTGTGCGGGTATTGTTCAGTGTCTTTTAAATCTTTTGTTTTAAGTCATTTGGTGACCACACCATCCGCAACACCAAGAAACTAGCACTTTTTGTTACTCCAAATAATGAAGTTAAAATTGTAAGTTTTTGTGGGTTGAAAATAGTACTTTTGGCACTGTCTAGAGTTGTAGTAAATTCGTAAACCGATTCTGTAAAACACTCTAATCAGTTAGAATCATGACCATATTCATGTCTGCTATGGCGTAAATGGTCAAAACGCGCTTTATTTACGTTTGTTTTCGTATTCAGGAGCTCTTCTATGGATTGCAGTCCGG
The DNA here is from genome assembly GCA_024195265.1 of Dendrophyllia cribrosa. NCBI lineage: Eukaryota > Metazoa > Cnidaria > Anthozoa > Scleractinia > Dendrophylliidae > Dendrophyllia > Dendrophyllia cribrosa. The sequence continues at coordinate 12,019,521 of JAJLRJ010000009.1, read as the reverse complement.
TTAGTTAAGTATCAGTACTAAATGCATACATAAACTCTATTTAACAGTACCAACTTTATTTTAACAGTACTAACTACTGCAGATACGTAACGTGTGCATACACTGCTGTACATATGTGATAATCATAATTACTGATTCAACTTCACAATTGCTGAGTAGCAAGCCTTTTTTGTTGCAATATCAGACTGAAATAATTCAGTAGCGCAGCTAGGCCGGTGTAATAAGTAATCAAGAAACTAAAGGGCTAGGACATATAAAAGTTCAAGAAATCGGCGGAAAGGATACAATTGCTTGCATCTGTGTTGTTGTTGTTGTCGTTGTTGGTGGTAAGTTTTACAGTAAAATAAAGCTGTGTTAACTTTAACTATTCTTATTTGACTGCAGTGGTAGGACGGTTCTTGGATGTTGACCATTTAACCTCCATGTGTGTTCAAATTCCCAAACAAGAAACAGTCAAAACCGCGGAGTCCAAGATCATTACTGTAATCTATCTGAAGCACACCCTGGAGCTGATCGAGCCTCTTAGACTGGCTCTCAAGGACACAGAGGGGGAACTCTTTAAAGCTTATTACGAGGTAAATATGAAGACAAACTGAAAATCAAATGGCTTTCAAATTTTTGTAAGCTAGAGATCCCTTAGATGCCCAAGTAGACGGTAGTTAATTTTTTTATTCTCTGAAATATTTTACGATAATACTAGACCAAGAAGTAATCTGGTTCTTGAAATCTGATATGACCACCGCCTCCTCTCCAATGAAAACACGTTAGAAATAGCGTAGCGACTTTGATGCAATAGAAAGTTGTATAAATTTACACCCCAAGGACAATCAATTATCCAAAAATTTAAGCCATTTTAAATTTATTGTTGTTGAAAAGGCAAAAATACGAAATTTATAATAAGCACTTTTTTGAAGAAAGAAAATATAGTCGAACAACCCATAAAAGGACATCATCGGGACCAGAATAAGTGCATGTCCGTTTAAGAGAGGTGTCCGATTATGGGAGGCTAAAAATATAGTGTTTGTATGTGCCTGGGACCACGACTAAGTGTCAGCTTTTGGGAGGTGTCCGTTAGCGGAGGTTCGACTGTATTAATTTTCGATCTGATAGTAAACTCTAGCTAAATTTATTTCGTCTCTGTCAGTCTCTCAATGATAGCAGATTTGCAACCATAATGGAGAAGATTCAGACGGTTATCCATGATGACACTCGATATCAGAAGGGAACTCTCAATATGAGAACCCAAAAGTGCTTTGCTGTCAAGGTACTAAGGGCCGGTTATTTAAATGAAGTTTAGAAAGGGTTTACCGTGGTCTAAACCAATTTCAAACACTCATTAATAATTCATAAGCATATTAGCCCATCACACGACGTAAATCCATAACATGCATGGACCTTTATACCTGGTAATCCATGGTCATTCTGAAAAGCCTGGTGGCGGATTTGATTTCAGTCCCAGGGGAGTGCGGGGCTGATTGTTTTTTACCTCATTAGTATTCTTTATATAAAAAAGTTACTCTCGTTAGTATTCTTTTTATATAGAATATGGAAGATATCAATGACGTCACCAATTGTTATTAATGTGCCAACCAGAGCCTTATTGGCTGCCGAAACAAAGGGTTCTTTTGTTCCAGTGGTTGGCACATTTGAATAACAAAAAGAATGTTTGTAAATAGATATCATCCCTATACTAATAAAGGTAAAAGACAATAGGTTTCTTTTCCTTATTAGTATTTTTTTTTTAAAAATACTAATGTTGGTAGTAATTATTCAGGATTCTTAGTACAACAAATGGTGACTTTAATTTTTTTTTCAGTACTGTTTTACTATATGTAGCCTTTCGCCATTCTATATGGAATCTTCTCCAACAAAATAAGCAACCAACAGTTTAGCAAGTAAGCCGTTATTTGAATGACACCAGCGCCCACGTGTAAATTGGTAGGAAAGCGAGTGGTTCAGAGATGCTAGCTGCTTATTTCTACTCGTTCAATGCCAATGAATAAAAATTATTAGACATATTATCCACCGTACCTGTCAACTTTGGTATAGCATTTTTCATGGATTATTTTTTTCCTCAGAACTTTAAAATCTCAAAACTTTCGACAGTTGCCGGGAAGCCATGGTCACCTCGTCGAAGCCAGTGTGGCACATGTGCTGTATGCTAATCAGTCTACTTGTTTTTCTCGTATGCTAATATCCTCTTTGCACAAAAAGCACATTTGTTTAATTTCCGTAGGGACACGCTTTTGGCGGTTCGTGTTTGAAGCCGTTCAAAACACTCACAGCACGTGTTTTATCAAGTCTAAATATACTCGCGCTTCGCGCTCGAATTTTTAAACTTGATAAAACACTGCTGTTCGTGTTTTAAACATTACATAAATATGGCCACCCTCTTACATTTAAACGTTGTTTACTGCATATAAGAAGTGTCGAGAAGGCAATAACACAGTCACGGGAATTTAGTTTTATCGACTGAGTCAATAAGGTAAATGACCACCGTAAAAAGATTCAAGTAGCTGACGTTTCGAGCGCTCGCCCTTCGTCGGAGCGAATCAAGGAATTGTGGGTAGTGTGTGGTTTTATATATTAAGCGGTGGAGCTACGCTATTGGTGGAAATTTGGTGACGTGAAAAACAAATGTATGAAAAGCGTCCGTTGATTCCGTGGGGTTTTAGACTGCCGATTAAAAAAACGATTTTTTGTTTTAAGTTTTTACGGCTTTCTGTGTTACCCTGGTGTAGGGAAAGGCCGCAGATTGTCATGTGTTGTTTAGAATGGTTAGTAAGATTGAAATGACGCGCGACTGGTTTGGATGCGTCTTTGTCATTTTTTTCAGACTAGAAAAACATTTATCTAAGTGAAACTTCGTTGAAATAACCTCTGTGGTAATATGAATTTTTCTACATCAAGCTGGGCAAGTTTATCATATACTAATTCTGAGCTTTTTTTTTACTACCCATGCATCCGTTGGTAAAACTTTGAACTGCTGGATGAAAGCCTCATATTAACGGTAAGAATATAAATCTTATACTTGTACGCCATTTATGAATGAGGTCAGTCAGTGCCGGATATTGGGGAGGGTACCCCCCCCCCCCCCCCCCCCCCCCCCCCCCTTAGGATGGAGTCTGGATCCGCTGCTGAAATTGTTTTGCCATCAGATATATTTCTTTAGCTAAATTATGACTCGCGGACCTTTTGTTCTATTTTACCATATCTGGAGAGACTCTTTGTTCAATGACACTCGCTCGTTAGACCATTTTATTCGTTTCTTATTCATATCTGTACCTTATTGTTTGTACCTTGTTATTCTTATGTATTTCACAGACTTGCCACATTCTTACGCTTTTCACACATTTCACTTTACATTTGTATATTGACCGATGCGGAATACTTGTAAAAAATCACTTATTAAGTTGCAAAGAACTAAATACAATCTATGTAAAATATAACAGAAACCAACTCAACAAATAACAGATGCTATCCAAAAAAGTCGTTAGAAAGCGGAGTTAAACTCGACCGTTTTAGTAATAAGATTCGGCAAAATGAATCTATGTGCATTTACTCTATTCATTAAAACAAATCACCTGATTAGAAGTCACAATACCTTAAATTGCAGGTGACTTCAGCTGTTGGTCATTTGACGATTATTCATATGAGTTTAGAAAATAACAAAGTAACTGTTTCTTTTTTTTTATTGGAAGGCTCAACACCTTAAATTGACAGGTGACTTCTGATCAGCTGTTGGTCATTTGACTGTTATTCATATGATCTGAGTTTAGTAAATTACAACGTTACTGCTGATGTTCTTTGCGTATAATTTGTTTTGAATCAGATCATTTCCCAAAGACCCAAATAAAAGCAGAATATTTGCTAAGACAAAATTAAACTGGAAAGTGTATAAACTGCGTGATCAGCACTATATAAGAGCCCATAGGTGCGGTAAATAAAATACATGCAAGTTTAATTCTTTGTAATTAAAAGAGTATGAATCCCTGAATACTGACTTATAAATTCAAGAGAACAGTAAATAGATAATAAAAGACAGCTGTCAACTCTTTAAAATTATTTACCATGATGGTAACGTACTAGGGTAATTGGGAGTACCAGAACACTTTCTATTCCATTGTTTATGAGGTCAGTTTGTTTGTTTTTTAATCTTGTTTTGGAGTTATATGTTTTGTGTCTTTTTTGTTTTTGTTTTACGTAATTAGTTCTCCGGTACTGACAAAAACTACCCGAATTATTTGGTCCTTTTCCTCACAGTTCGCTTCATCGGCCAAACAGGACTTTAGTGACAGGACTTTAGTCCAAATACTGTCAAAACGTGTAGCGCAAACTGACTGTGTGATAGTATGATCGGTGGACGGCACAAGCGTTTAAAATGTTTCCGTGTTTGCATTATTATGACCGTTTTTTCGTTAGTATTCACGTTCATCTTAATTAATAGTCAGAGCAAGGTAACCTCAAAAGGCGAAGCTTTGTCAGATCGCAGTTTTACCTTCGAAGACAATTCAGCGTTAAACAGGCTACTAACCGCACTAACTGTTGGTGACGTTTATGCTGCTGCAAGGATTAATCCTGAGCAAGCTTCAACGGAAGTTTCCGCGTGCGTTGTGGATCCGGCTTTGATTGAATGCGAAGGTGCCGGAATCGCTGCGTTTCTTTTGGGTACACTGGATTATATTTTCGTTTGTAATGCTATAGGAAACACTAAGCCTACAGTGTTTTGGCGGAATTGCTACTCAGGATGCTCAAAAGATCCTCGCGTAAATTCTTGGGAGTGGTACTTCGAGCCGGTTAACCAAGGAATCGAAACTAAAGCGAAAAAGGTGATATGTCCCCTTTCTATGGAGGCAAAAATATCTGAAATCCAACCCGACCTGAGGCCTGTTCTAGACAATAGCTTTAGAGATCGCTCAAATGTTGAAGGGTATCGCCACAGCACTATCATAACTTCACAAGAAAGACTAAGAGTAAACCGTTGGCTAAAACGCTTTGTCAGACCTAACACGAGAATCAAGCAAAAAGTAGACGATTTCTTCAAACGACATTTGGCAGGAAACTCTCTTCTAGGAGTGCATGTTCGAGGTACCGACCACTGGATGGAGGCACGCGAAGGGAAACTACCTGCTTTATCACACTGGGTAAATAATGCTGCTTCAATTTTTGAAAAACTTCCAAAACCAAGAAAACTTTTCATTGCTAGCGACAATGCTGAAGTGATAGCTGAATTTCTAAAGCATTTTGGACAAGACGAGGTAAGACATACTCTAAAATCAATACTTTCCAACATAGCATAGGTATGGAAAAAAAGCAGCAATCAATGAAGTACACCACATAACACAAAATAAATAATAATATCAAATCCATTTGTCCGAATCCCCTCAGGAGTTTTTCTCTTAAGGCAATTACATCCAAGAAAACTGAAAACAATATCACAAAGTCAAACCATAAAATTCCTGCAAAGATTATTGTTCTAGTCAGTTGACCAATGGCTGCGTTTATAGTTTAACTCATTAACAATGAAAAGTGCCCATTGTAATAAACATTTACAAACTCTTGCTGACATACACCAAAGTAATGAGAGCGAAGTTCGACAAAAATCGTCGAAAACCAGCGAAATTTCGAAGGAAACGAAACTTCTTCCAACTTTCATATTGTCCTCACATGTTCGAAATTTCGCTCCTGGTTGCGGGATTACAGAAAATAAATTCACCGGTGTCTCTTGTTTATACTGATTTGCATCTCATCGAATAACCATAGGGCCTATATCGTCTCATGGCTTATTCTTTGAAGCACTAAAAAACACTGAATTTTCCGCAATCCCCTCACTTCACCACAAATTTCGCTTCAATCAGGCGAAATTTTGAACGATGTTTCATTTAGCATAACGATTTTTCGAGCGAAGTTTCCCTAAGTGTATGAAATTTTCCTGGAGCAATTAGAAAATTGACTAAAATTTACATTGCGATAAAACAAAAAATTTACAGTGCGATATTCGATCAAGTCTGGCTAGCTGACATATTGTGCGAAATTAAATATACATTTTTTTCAGCTTTGCTTTTAACATGCATTTGCGGATTAGGGGAGTGGTCTGGGGGGCCGCTCCCCCTCTTATCTCGTAAAAAAACTAACATCTAACATTTTCACTTCTCTCCCCCCCTTCCCCCCCTTTCCCCCCTTCCCCCCCCCCCGTTCCCCCCCCCCCGTCCCCCCCCGTTCCCCTCCTTCTCCCCCCCCGTTCCCCTCCTTCTCCCCCCTTCTCCCCCCCCGTTTTTCACCCAGAACACCCTCTCCCCCTCCTCTCTCCATCCCCAGATTCATGTACAATATTTTCACTTTTAGCATTAAGTATTAGTTATATGTACAATAATTATTATAATGTCAGCTAGCGTTATATTATAAGTAATTTTAGTTTTATTACTGTTATGCGCAGGTGAGCATTTAGGTATGACACCTGCGCATTATAAATGTTAAATATTATTATTATTATTATTATTATTATTCAAGATTATTATTACTATAATTTAATTGAACTTTGACTAATTATCAGTTAAAACGCTTTCAAACAAGAAAAATAGAAATTTGAATTACATTTATCCCCACGCAGATTAACGTTAACCTAAACACTAGGACGAGGCATGATTTATAATTAGAGATCACAGAGATTATGATCTCATAAAACAGGCCCTTTGATTACATATAGGTATTTTTCACCGAGGCCATAAGAGCCAAACGTTACCATGGTAAACCTCCACACATCCTCCAGGTCCAGCACAATCCAGACCAATTTCACAAGGCTCTAGGGACGCAAGTGCTTGTGGATATTTTACTCCTGGCTAAATGTGATCATTTTTTACACATTGAATCAAGTGTGGCTGCCCTGGCAAGTTACTTCAACCCCCACATGAAAAGTCACTTTCTAGATGATATGCCGCGAGAGGTGAGTATTTCACGCAACTTTGTGGACTGATAAACAGTCGTTCCCTTGTGTATTAGTAAATTTCGTGTCTTTTCGTGTCCTCCTTTCTCCTTCAAGCATTTTTAAACTTGCCTATCGTTATGGTTTGAATTTTTGAAGATAATTAGGCTATTTTGCTAAATGTTCCTTAGTCTTAACCCTTATTGATGCATTACATCGGCTGCGCTTTAAAGCACGCTCTTAAGGGCTGCAAAGCAGACTGTGACCAGGCCTTATTCACTCAACTACTTAATTATGACATTCCCGGATATTACCTCCCAGGGATACCACTCAAATCATGTCTGGCACAGGACATACAAATTCACTTATTTTGTAACATAAATCTCCTTTTCAAAACTATATTACGTAATATATCCAGTATTTTTGAAACGATAGTGAGATGAAGAACTCAGAGGATTTCTACTTTCTTAATTACAGCAGCTACAAGACTCTCACATGAAACCACTAACGGAAAGTGAAGAGCCAACGGTTGAAGATGCAGAAGTCATAGAGATGTTCAAGAGATGTTTTGTCATGAATAGCCCTTACAGCAGCTGTCCAAATGTTGCCAAGGGAATTTATGTTAATTCCATGACGGCTAGAAATTTTATTAGGGAGTAAAATAAACTTTTACGACTCGACTGTTTAGAGGTCGGTAGCATCACTTTGATCATCATGTTATATATAGTTGTTTAAGTCACAAAGATGAGGAAAATATAAATAAGGAGTTCTTTGCACTAAACTGTCGTAATTTATATTAACTGATATATTGGTAGATTTGAAAATGTAAATTCAAAAAACAGCCATTACAAAAGTTTGGAGTTTTTGATGTTCCGACGCACCAATTGTTTGCATGGACATTCAGAATTTCATTATTTTCTGATGTTGGTTTTGTGCGAAATTTAAACGTCCGAAAATTTTCGAAACTGAAATTCACGTTGGTTTTCTTTTCTAAACATGACAAAGCGGTCAACTGCAAAATCGCCCCCAACACTGAAATATCCTTGCAAGTTTTGGAGGGATTTTGTCATGAATAGCTCTTACAGCAGCTGTCCAAACGTTGCCAAGGGAATTTATGTTAATTCAACTATTTTTTTTTTTGCCATATTTTATTTCACATAACGAAAAATTGTATGCTAATGTATCAAATAATATGATAATGATCCAACTTTCAAATACGCGATTAAAATTCTATTTCCCGTGACTTAACTCATTTAATCATTTTATTCATATATTTGTTCACCATGTTGTGAATTTCTCTTCCCAACAAGTGTCAAAAGATGCTATTGCATGGGGAACTGAACGTAGGACACTACTGCAACACCATTCCTTTAAAAACAACATGGTTTTGCATCCGGCATGGGCAAGGAGAGTGAAGAGCAAACTTATAAAACTCTCTCTTCAGGTCCTTCAGTAAGAGAATTTGCAATACGTCATGACATCTTGTGAATCTGTGATATCAGCCATAACTTTGTGCCACACAGAAAAAGGTGCATTTTCAGGCACAAAAAAAAAACGAAATTTCAGATTAGTTTCGCTCGTCTCTTTGACTGTGTGATATATGGCTAAACCGCTGTTTCAAATAAACTGGTTTTACGAAACACAACTGAAACATGTGCCGGTTTGAGGATAAAGTCCACGATTGCACGGATAATTTAGTGGTATATGTCAATTTCGGCAATTGCATATCCTCGTTCGAATTAGCATCAAAGTTTTCGTTATGTGAAATCATACTAATAAAAGAAAGATATATTTAAAAGGGACGTGTTGCTAGATATTTATGAAGTGAAAAGTTTCTTCATTTGCATGTCACTTAGAATTTGACTTTGATGAAGCTGTTCAGTATAGTTCTCAAAGTCGCCAGTTGCAAAGAGGAAGTCCTCTGCGCTAACACCGTCATGATTTTTATGTTGAATAGCAAAGTACTTATTCCATCTATCTAAGATCAGTAACAGAAACTAACTCAACAAATATCAAAGATAATATATTTTAAAAGTAGTCAAGCGAACGGAAAATCTCAACATTTTAATAGGATTAAGTGCATTTATTCTACTGACAATCTGTTCATTAAAAAAAATCACCTGGTTGGAAGACTCCACACCTTAAATTGACAGGTGACCGTTCAGCTGTTGGTCATTTGACGATAATTTTATGAGTTTAGTTAATTACTACGTTAATGTTTATGATCTTTGTGTACAACTTGTTTTGAACCATGTGAAGACAGCTTTTGTGCTGCACTACTGTGAAGACCGGTTGTCAGGCACTTAGGACAATTCTCCAATGACTCTCGGACGGCTCTTTAACCTGGGGGAGCTCTCGCTGGCTTCGGGAAGTCCGGGATGTGTTACAGCAGATAATATCTCCGAAACAAATAGAACAGACGGAACTTTGGCAGTAAAACACTGTTTACTACTCAGAACAATAACCAGAATATAACCAAAGAATGCGTTACAATTCGCTACTATGTAAGGCTTAGCTAGTGACGTGATACAATTACATCAGGGCCTAAAGACCTAAATTACAAAACATAAACCCAGGGAACCCAAACGCTTTACTAGCTATAACATAATCATTTAATAAAAATATTGTTATTTACCTGTTTTCCTGTATCTTTTTGAGTCGTTTTGGAAGCGATTTGAATCAGAGCGAAGACGGTTGACCTTGCACATTTGAAACGTGCAAGGACAACCGTCTTCGCTCTGAGTCAAATCGCTTCCAAAACGACTCAAAAACGACTCAAAAAGACACAGGAAAACAGGTAAATAACAATATTTTTATTAAATGATTATGTTATAGCTAATAAAACGTTTGGGTTCCCTGTGCATAAACAAACATTTCGGAAGTTGTGATTGGAGAAAACGGAACTGATCCTTTAAAACATTACTCACTTTCAAAACAAAACAAGTAGATAACAGTTTAACAAAAGGCTATTACAGTTTAAAACCCTTTTCGGCCTGGGGAGGGGGGGGGGGGGGGGGCACAAAGTGCCCGCGCTAACTTTCAACATTCATAACTTCTTTAATAAGTATTCAAACGCCACCAAACTTTGTGACTTCTCCTAAAATTTATCTGGCAACAATTTTATGTGACAATTTTTTGATCACGTGACTTGATGTTTCCATGGCAACAAGATTTTGACAGCCATGTTTTTGAAATTTGCATATTTAGAGCAGTTTTCAATTGAGTATCGAAAGTAATTACACAATTGCTTTGGTTTTGCTTTGCTACGCTTTGTGATTGGCTAAAAAATCTCGCGCCACTTTCTCCACCAATCAGAAGTAAAACCAAAACCAATCGTGACTTGCTCGCACGCGTTTTCCCGCGCTTGGCGCCGCCGACATGTAATTGCTTCGAGCTCTGATTGGTTCATTGGATTGTTTACGACTGCTGTGATTGGTCAGAGTAATTACTTTGGTTTTGGTTTTACGACACTCAATTGAAAACTGCTCTATACCTTTGAGTGAAGAAAAAGCAATGTTTATTGCTATAACGTTTATATTTTTACGTCATTTAGCGTTTATTGGTTTTGATTAATTTTGAGTGAATTTGGACGGTTTTTAAGAGATTTTAAAAAATTCAGAAATCCAAGATGGCGGATCCAAGATGGTGCCCGTATAATTAATTACCTAATAATTACGTCATATGACGTCATCGTTCCATTGTGCGGTCCGCAAAGGAGACACACCCAGGCTCAGAAACTCAAAAAAAAAGCCCAGGCTGAATAGGGTTAACGCTTGTTATAGTTATGTTCTAACCAAAACAATCTATGGCTAAGTGCGGATTATCAACAGGTAGCAGTTACGGTTTACTGAATGTTTTCTACGTTGGTTTTTCTGTTATGAACAGCTAAAGCGAAATATAATCCAATCCCTAATTTTGTGTTATCACAATCAGATCATTTCCCAAAGACCCAAATAAAACCAAAATATATACTTGGACAAAACTGAGAAGTATATAAACTGCGTGATCAGCCGATGCGTGCGGTAAATAAGCTACATCATTAAATCCCTGGATACCGACTTATAAATTCAAGAGAACAATAAATAGATAGTAAAAGACAGCTGAATCAACTCTTTAAAATTATTCACAATGATAGCAACTTGATAGGGTAATTGGTCTTTTTCGTCATAGTTCGCTTCATCAGCCGGAGAAGACTTAAGTCCAGATACTCTCAAAACGTGTAGCGCAAACTGACTGAGTGTAATAGTATGATCGGCAGACGGCTCAAGCGTTTAAAATGTTTCCGTGTTTGCATTATTATGACCGTTTTTTCGTTAGTAATCACGTTCATCTTAATTAATAGTCAGACTAAGGTAACCTCAAAAGGAAAAGCTTCGTCAGATCTCAGTTTTACCTTCAAAGACAATTCGGCGTTAAACAGGCTAATAACCGCGCAAACTGTCGGTGACATTTTTGCTGCAAGGATTAATACTGAGCAAGCTTTAACGGAGGATACCGCGTGCGTTGTGGATCCGGCTTTGACTGAATGCGAAGGTGCCGGAATAGCTGCGTTTCTTTTGGGTACACTGGATTATATCTTCGTTTGTTATGCTATAGGAAACACTACGCCTACAGTGTTTTGGCGGAATTGCTTCTCAGGATGCTCTAAAAATCCTCGCGTGAATTCTTGGGAGTGGTACTTCGAGCCGGTTAACCAAGGAATCGAAACTAAAGCTAAAAAGGTTATATGTCCCCTTTCCAAGAGAGGAAAAATATCTGAAGTCCAACCCGACCTGAGGCCTGTTCTAGACAACAGCTTTAGAGATCGCTCAAATGTTGAAGGGTATCACCACAGCACTATCATAACTTCACAAGAAAGACTAAGAGTAAACCGTTGGCTAAAACGCTTTGTCAGACCTAACACAAGAATCAAGCAAAAGGTTGACGATTTCTTCAAACGACATTTGGCAGGAAACACACTTCTAGGAGTGCATGTTCGAGGTACCGACCACTGGATGGAGACACGCGAAGGGAAACTACCTCCTTTATCACACTGGGTAAATAATGCTGCTTCAATTTTTGAAAACCTTCCAAAACCAAGAAAGATTTTCATTGCTAGCGACAATACAGAAGTGATAACTGAATTTCTGAAGGGTTTTGCACAAGACGAGGTAAGATATACTCTAAAATCAATACTTTCCAACATACCATAGTTATGGAAATAAGCAGCAATCAATGCATCAATGAAGTACACCACATAACACAAAATATAATAACTAGTAGTAATCATAGATTATAGTGCGTCTCCTTATCCCGTGGCACCTCGTCTTGACCTAGTACCTCAGTTTCCTGAATTAATTCAGCCACTGTTTAAAAGGGCTATGTCGCGGGATATGTCACGCCGGCAAAAATGCCGGGCCGACATCAAACAAATTCCGCTATCGCCGTGGGATCGGGAAAAATCCTGCCGTGCTGTGTACTCCGAAAGGTCTCAGATTTTTCCGACATATAAATAATATATTTCTCTTGATTTCATTTCGGTTATTTCTCCAATTTTGAAATCATACTGCTCAGTACATATACTAATACCGGAACCGGAAATGAGAAATTTCTGAGAAAGCCTGAAAAAGTGTAGACTGCAAAACAGTCATATTTTTTGCGTTGGTCATACGAATGCGCGCGGGTCTGAAGTGAGTGTGAATATGGAGAGTGGGACTGGGGAGAGACACGCCCGTGTGAGGCTCGCGCGCGGGTATCCACGCTTCAGACGCTTTTGGCGCTTCGCGCCTTTGCGAGCGAGCCAGCGAAAAAAAAAACGACTGTTTTGCAGTCTAGAAAAAGTGCTCCCTTGATAAACTTCTTGGACACTGCGTTAATGGAGCATGAAATCGACGATTAAGTCACGCAACATTCAACGTAAATTTCGCAGGATTTTTCGGATAAAATTACAACTACCAGTTGCAAATAAAACACAAGACTGTTGAATATAATTCCTTTATCAGCTAGACAAATTTTGGTCACAAAACTGCGAAACTGCTTTAGTCGCAAATGCACCCGATACAGGCGCAATTTCGAGCACTGTAAAGTTAATCTGCGTTTGCCTAGCGCGGCCGGTCAGTGAATTATTGCTACAAGACATACAGCGAATTGCACCGTACCGTAGAACATCGCGAAGAACGACGTCGGTATTTAGGTGAAAGCTTCCCAAATCAGGCAGAGACCCACAGCAAAATCAAGATAGAACATTCAAAACATACCAGAACGGCAGCGAGGAAAATCCGATAACTTCTTGCTTGATTCCAAATACAATACAATACAATACAATAACCTTTATTTCACCTCGAATTTAAAATAGCAAAATTGCTAATGTCTTCGAGAAAAAAGAGACCCAACAACTTACATGGTCCGGAAATGAACCTTCCTACAATTTTTCCACTTCGTACTTTTAGTAGGCATTGAAATATTGAGCCGTACGATTCCAAAATCGGGAAAATATACGAAACTAAATCAAGACAAATAGATTACAGTGGAACCCCGCCTTACGGTCACCTCGTTAATACGGTCACCTCGTTATTACGGTCACTTTTTTTTGTCCCGGCGAAACGCGCACCCATACATTTTCTTATAATGAAACCCCGTTAACCTTTTCACTCCCAAGAGTGCCAAACATCAAAATTCAAGAAAATTCCCAAATTTCATTTTGTAAAATATTGAAAAACAAATGGTACCATACAAAAGTACTGCCAAAGAGGTTTCATTTGAATGGTCACTCCATAGGATTTCGTCCACAGACTCAAAAGTTAGAACTACATGACATGTCTCCATAATTGACTCTGGGAGTGAAAGGGTTAATGCGGCCACCCCGTTACTACGGCCAAATTTTCATGGCCCGTTGGTGACCGTATTAACGGGGTTCCACTGTATTCACATGTGACATTTCGGAACCCCAGCCCCCAAGGATGATGTCTGATTTCCACGCGCTGGGAATGCTGGATACTATTATGACGTTTCAAGATGGCGCAGATTTGGTACCGACACTTTTCTCGATTTGTTCCGCCTAGACGATGCGCTAAGCATGCTGGATACTATTGTGACGTTTCAAGATGGCGCAGATTTGGTACCGACACTTTTCTCGATTCGTTCCGCCTAGCCGACAAGATTAGGAAGCGTCTCCTTCGTCGACGCAATTAACAACTATTCACCGAAGTGGAGGTGGGTAGTGGTGGATATTAGTGGTAAATATCCACCACTACACACCTACACTGAGGTGAATAATTGTTTTAGTACATACTGAAACAGTGAGATAATATAACGAAAATGATGCTTTTAACTCATTTATTCCTGTCAACGATGACAATTTTCGCGCGCAAATTGCTGGGAGGTGAATAGCACTTGCTATTCCGAGTTTCAGTAGCCAATCAGAGCACGCCAACAATGCTTTCCACTGTTTCAGTATATACTAATATCGAATACATTTGTCCGCATCCCCTCAGAAGTTTTTCTCAATGCGGTAATAGACCATTTTACCGTTGTTTGCTTAGTACCCTGGCCTTTGAGTGAATGTGAGGCTGTCGTTGACCTTGTCTTGATACAAAACTTCATGCTTTTCATATGTAAATCATGCTGAGCAAAAACTATTTAGAATATAAAGGATAACATGATTTATATACATATAAAAAACAGGAAGGTTTGTATCACAACAAATTCAACTACAGTCTCGAAACTTTCACTTAAAGGACAGGCCCCTACTGTAAGCAGGCAACTGTAAATTGGGCTATTACATCCCAGAAAACTGAAAACATCGTTGTGTTTATAATTTGACTCATTAGCGATGTAAAATGTCCAGTGAGATAAATACTATTTACAAACTCTTGCTGAGCTACACTAAAACTAGCAGTAATCGGAGATTATGGAGACGCGTTCGAAGGAATTTCCGGCGGGAATGAGCCCCTGAAAAAATCAATAGGGGCGGCCATTTGGAAGACCGGACACATTTTATTGCATGCAAGCGGCACAGGGTAACCAACACGAAATTAGAATTGCGTTCTTCGAACGCGATAAGGTTAGAGGTTTCACACTAGGGCTTCTAATAAAGTATATTCTAAGTGCACTTGAAACCTACTTTGAAGGTGAACGGGTAAAATGAACCTACTTGAACCCCACTTTGTGACCATGGAAGCGTGTCATGATATTTCAAAGAAGCCGAAGTACGCCGCCAAGTGTTATCCACACCACACTTGAGGAGGCACTTGACCAGGTTAGAGGTTCCACACTGGGCTTCTAATAAAGTATATTCTAAGTGCACTTGAAACCTACTTTGGAGGTGAACGGGTAAAATGCACATACTTGAACCCCACTTTGTGACCTTGGAACGTGTCTATTTCAAAGAAGCCGAAGTACGCCGCCAAGTGTTATCTACATCACACTTGAGAAGGCACTTGACCAATTAAGGTTAGAGGTTTCACACTAGGGCTTCTAATAAAGTAGATCCTAAGTGCACTTGAAACCTACTTTGAAGGTGAACGGGTAAAATGCACATACTTGAACCCCACTTTGTGACCTTGGAACGTATCTATTTCAAAGAAGCCGAAGTACGCCGTCAAGTGTTATCCACACCACACTTGAGAAAGCACTTGACCAATCAGAAAACAGAAGACAACTAAAAGACATGTACAGGGGCGCAAACAAATGATAGTGATTAACAGCTTTGTTACAAGAAATACACTGCTTCATCAGGTGTGAACTCCGACTTTCTAAAGTGCTACTTGTCTCAGGCGAGCTTGAGTCTTGTTCTTGTTTATTAGCTATTTCATCTAGCTTGTCGTGTGAAACCAGCAATTAAGATTGTCGTTAAGTGTTCTATTGTTTCGGATTTTGTTTCAGTTGAACTACATGCATAACTTTTGTATGGGTTTATACGGAAATCTTTCCAGTTCGAAATTTCGCTACAAGGTGAGGGATTGCAGCCTTTATACTGATTTGCATCTCATCGAACAACTATAGAGCCTGTTGTCTCATGCCTTGTTCTTTATTTAATGCCTTGGGGTTTTTTATTATTTCACTAGCATAAAGAGTGCTTATGGCCGGTTGTTCTTGTGTTTCCGTTTATGCTTATGCTTATTCTGGTCGTTAGTAAAAACCAGGCTTAAAGCGCTAAAAAGAACTGAATTAATTTTCCACAATCCTCCAACTCACCTAAAATTTCGCTTCAATCTGCGAAACATCAGGCGAAATTTCGAACGATATTTCTTTTAGCGCAACCAATTTTTGAGCGAAGTTTCCTTAAGCTTTTCTAATTTCCCTGGAGCACTTAGAATATTCGTTTGTGTTTTGAATAAAGCTTAGCGAAATTTCGCTCTTTTTGAACTCTAAGACGAGGCATGATTTAGCAATCCCAGTGATTATGTTCTCAATAAACATACTTTTTGCTTACATACAGGTTTTTTTCACCGAGGCCACAAGAGCCAAACGTTACCATGGTAACCCTCCACACTTCATCCAAGTCCAGCACAATCCAGACCAATTTCACAAGTCTCTAGGGACGCAAGTGCTTGTGGATATTTTACTTCTGGCTAAATGTGATCATTTTTTACACATTGAATCAAGTGTGGCTGCCCTGGCAAGTTACTTCAACCCCCACATGAAAAGTCACTTTCTAGATGATATGCCGCGAGAGGTGAGTACTTTATGCCACAGTGGACTAAAGCAATCCTTTTTGTGTACAGTCGAACCTGTATATATATAAACGGCACTGTAAAAAGCGGCCACTTCAACTCCGAAGCGGTCGCGGCCACCCTTTAGCAGTCCCATGATTGTCTGTCTCTGCTGTTATCTTTACCTGTTCATTCCGAATTACTTAGAAAGGCAATCTCCGTTTGTTAAAGATAGAGATTGCTTGATTGTGTTTATGTTAGCTTCAATGCTTTGCTAGTGTATATACACCTTATTCGATGGTTTAACAGATAATACGCGCGGATATTTTACGAGTTGCGTATTTTTTTTTTTTTTTTTGAGCCCCGCAGGGACGAATGTGACCAATATTACAGTAATACTATACATTAATAAAATTGACATTTGAACACGCCCCAAAGTATTTCAAATTCCCAGGTTCGCCTGTGCATGTATTACTAAATTTCGTATCTTTTCCTGTCCCCCTTTTTCCTTCAAGCGTTTTTAGACTTGCTTATTGTTGTGGTTTGAATTTTTGAAGACAATAAGCTTATTTTTCAAAACTTTGGTATGTAAGTAATAGTCAGCTGAGGGTTTTACTGCCCGCTACAGAATATAGTTGTGGTATAGCGAGGTATAGTTCATGAAACTGACAAACTAAACCATTTTCATTCTTAATTTATTGTCTCTTCTTTGATGAAACTCACAACTGCGATCTTCCTCCTGTTTGACTTGAAGCCAGTCAAAAAATGGTGAAAGTTAGCTATTTGCTCCGGCTTTCTTAAAGAGTATGACCGGTTATGAATCGAGCCTCGTCGAATAAACGCTATGTGTTTACAACTGTAATTTATTTGCATTTACTCCAAGATTATTATTCATAAAAGCGTTACAGAACTTAGGTTGCTTTTATTCCTTTTCCGAAGAAGAAAGGCGATAAAAGGCGTATGCGCGGCAGGTTAGGGCCACCCATTCCAATATAGCTTATATACGAGATCAGTATCTCCAATTCCAATTCCGGATCAATAAAACATATATATTTATTGCAAGTACAATATGTTGAACAAAACTAAATTGACTCATTTTTCATAACCGGTTCTCACGCACGATGAAGGCCTATGAATGAAACGTTTGAACATTTTTCTACTTACCATTCAAACACGTGTAATATATCCAGTGTTTTGGAAGTGACAGTGAGTTGAAGGGTCTTGAAGAACTCACAGAATTTCTGTTTTCTTCACAGCTACAAGACTCTCACATGAAACCGCAAACGGAAAGTGAGGAGCCAACAACTGAAGATGCAGAAGTCATAGAGATGTTCAAGAGATGTTTTGTCATGAATAGCCCTGACAGCAGCTGCACAAACGTTGCCAAGGGAATTTATGTTAATTCAACGACGGCTAGAAATTTTATTAGAGAAAATAAAATAAACTTCTACGACTTGACTGTTTAGAGGTCAGTAGCATCACAAACTTGAGAAGAGAGAATCAAAGGGAACATTTGTTTCCGAGTCACATGACAACATAATATTTTCTTCCCTGTCGTATTTATTTTATTAAAGAAGACATAATTCTGAATCGGCCACGACGCGCTTACGCCGTCCATCTAGTTAATTTTATTTTATAATGTCGAGGAGAGCTCCTTGTTACAAGCCTTATGGTTTCTCCAGGTTTCCTCGTCACCCTTAATAAAAATGAATAAAACCCTTAATTTCTATGCTCTTTCTCTTTTTCTTTTTTTATACTGAAGACAATAATAATATCATGCTAATATTATGTATGTATCTGTGTGGCAAAACACTATTATAACATACCTCATTTTTTACTTAATAATAAAAAAGAATATTTAAAAGGATCGTGTTGCCGAAAAAAAATGAGGTTGAAAGTTTCTAGTGACTTTGATCAACCTGTTACAGTTGTTTTAGTCACAAAGATGAGGAAAATATAAATAAGAAGTTCTCTGCACTAACTGACTGTCGTAAAGAAATAAAATCGCGCCGACTGCATTATTGAGTTATATAAGCACGCGGGAATTTTTAAGAACACGAGAGAAGTGCAGAGAAGCACGAGCCAAAGGCGAGTGCTTCTCGCACTTCTCGAGTGTTCTTAAAAATTTCCAAGTGCTTATATAACTCAACAATGCACGAAGAACAAGTTTTTTTTATTTCTTTTATAAAATAAAAACGGTTATAATGAACCTTACGTCACGCGCGTGCTTTATCGAGTTATAATGAACTCGGTTTAACCAATCATAGCGCGCGCATTTCCTTGAGCATTTTATAATAATCTATATTGACTGGTATATTGGTCAATTTGAATAAATGAAAATGCAAAAAACAGTGTGTTCCGACGCTTCATTTGTTTGCACACTTAGAATATGTACGAAATTTGAACATCCGAAAATTTTCGAAACTAAAATACACGTGTTTTTTTTTTAAAGCATGACGAAGCGGTAAACTGCAAAATCACCCCTAACAAATATCCTTTTTTGTTTGTTTGGGGTTTTTTTTACCCGGCCTCATATCAATAAAAACTTAGCATAGAGTAATCCTAAGACTAGTAGTAATCACAGATTAAAAGAGTGCCGGTTCTATCCCGGGGTGGTAGAGTCTGTGTACATACATACATACATATTTTATTGTGTCCTCCCCAAAGGGGCTTTTCAGGAACAATCGATAAAAACAACTAATTACAATACTTAACGTATTACTAATTACAATGCTTAACTTATTTAATTACAAGAACGAGAACGAAAGGGAACGAAAGCGAGCTAGGCCTGGAGTGGATACCAGTTTCCAGCCGAGAGGTGCCCCTGAAATATGTGCGGCGCTGCTAATTTGGCGTTAACCGAAAAAAATCTCAAAAACGCCCGCCTTCACAAGATTAGAAAGCGATTTATCTCGTCGAACGCTATTACATGGCTATAAGACGTTGCAATTTCTTTATCCGGTAGAGGGTCCGATGTGTTGAGCCAGTTTTACTCGACTATGATAGGCTTAAACAATTGAGTTTCTTAGTTGAAAAACATTTAATTTAAAGGGGATATGTCACTTAATTTTCCTTGTGCTTAATATAATCACTGATTTTCTACAGGTCTTTTGGACGTTGCGAGGAGAACGTACACTGAGATTGTTGATGACATTACTGGTGAGTGGGTCAGCTTACGTAAGGTACCTCACACGTCAGAAAATCGCTTGTTCAAATGTTTGCCACTCTTATCATTTGTCAGAACGGCGGTGACTAGAATGGAAACTCCAAAATCAGGTTGGACCACCTCGGACGCCTTAATTAGACTTATATAACGGAGTAACTGGTTAGCTTTCAGTTGAGGTTGGGATTAGCAGTTTATATAGTTAAATTTAGGACTAAGCAACCCGAGAAGCTAGGTGGTACAGTGGTACGGTAGGCTATGTAATCCTACTCCTAGCTGAGGTCACAGATTCAATCCTGAGTGGGGATTTTAGATTTTCTTTTTTTCACTTAAAATTTATTGAAAATAAATTCTAAGTGTCGACATTACGTTATATAATTCTCAATAAGTGTCCCCAGACCAGTCAGTTCGTAAATTTTTAACTCGTGAATACGCGAAAAGTTTAACAAGTTAAGCCCCATCTACACGAGCAATTTTTCCTTGACAAGTTTACTGGTCAATTTTTATTGCTCGTGTAGATGATCAACAAGTTTTCCTTTACAATTTCCCATTGACAAGGTTTCCTTGTTCGTGTAAACGACGAGCAAGTTTTCCTTGATAAGTTTCGGTTTTGCCCGCAATGCCTAAATCAATAATATCCTTGCCACATTTTCCTTGTTGTCCGTCTACACGAGCAAATTTCTGACTTGACAATTTTTCCTTGTCAAGGAAAAGCTAGCATGCCAGCTTTTCCTTGACAAGGAAAAATTGTCCACTATTCTCCATCTACACACGCGCAATTTTTCCTTGTCAAGGAAAACTTGTCAAGGAAAAATTGCTCGTGTGAATGGAGCTTTACGGCAAACGGGACAAATATGCAAATTTTCACTTCTTCCTTCCTTCCATCTATTGGCTGTAAAATGTTCTTGATAACTCCGCAGACCAGTGCATAAGGCTTGCGCATATATTTTGCTCGTTCCAAATGCGATACCCATGGGAAAAGCGTTGGAGTGAGGGGAGAGTGGGGAGTTGGATGCACTGAAGTTGTGGGGGGGGGGGGGGGGGGGGGGGAGCAAAACGCGTTGGAGAGGGGATGGTTGTTTCGTATTCACGAGTTGGCTCGTTGCAGCCTTTGAATGAATACTTATACTTACAAGTCAATCAAAATGATGCATGCTATCTTACGAATTGACCGATCTGGACGACTAGTTAAAAATATGATAGCATAATATTTACGAACTGAAGCCAGTTCTTACAAATGGTAAGCGCCCTGACAATGGTGAGAACAGTGCCACTTACCTTGTAAGTGTGCATGCACAAACAAAAGATGGATCCCAATCAGGTTTATATTCAAAAACTGAATAATTAGCGACAACCGACAAAACAAATCATTTACTCGAGACTCTAAAAATGACTTCCACACAGGCAAAACGACAATCATCACCACAGTCCTTTTCAGAAGTACTTTTATCCGGCCGATATTCTAGACAGACAACTGAGACTACTGGGCCCACTCGACTGTAGCTTAACCCAGTTTCTGTTGCATGAAGCTACTTGGAATATTGCTACTCTCCCTTGGATGGGATGCTAGTCTGTCACAAGGTTACACCTAGCATTTTGTCGCTGGTACCCATTTATACAACTGGGTAGAGAGAGACACTGTGAAGTTAAGTTTCGTGTCTTCCATCCGTTCTGCTGCCTTTATATCTTTGGGCCTATTGCTCAAGTATTTATACCGATCTTTTCTATAAACACCAATCTCAGGAAATTGAGATTAATTTCCTTTTCGTCGCTTGTTCTTAGTGCTAAATGACATGTTTAATGCACGGTTAAAGGGGCTCATATGTCATGACGGTCTTCATGATTTATGCTATAATTGTACTAGAATTAAACCTAAGACGGCATTAAGAACACGATATCAAGTAAATTCTTAAAGAAAAAATAAATCATAATCAGTTTTTAGCAATTTTTCCAAAGCACATTGAACGAATTTTTCAAGTTGCAATCCATTTCCATCCTGGCTATCTGTAGTAAGAGACACTTGTTTATACGTCTTTAACAAAACTGGGTCATATTTTGGGTTTCCATTGATGCAAATTCGCCTTTTGACCTTTTAAAGAAGCAATAAAAATGGTGACATGGCCCCGGAAAATGAAAAAAAAGAACAGTCAATGGCTTTATCCTACTACTGTGACATTTACTAATCACAATTACAGAAATGATCAAGCAACTGGGCGAAAAACACAGTATGCCTCTCAAAACTGGCTTCAACGCTACAAGAGGATTCTTTGTTCAACTTACCCTAAACCGTGATCAAGATATCGACCTCAAAACGCTACCAAATGAATTTTTAAAGGCGGTTAAGGTCAGGAGTGTGGTCAGCTTTACCACGGTAGATCTGGTGAGTACTTAAGTGTCTTTGCATAAAAAGGAACAACTGGGTGTTATTAGTTTAAAAATCTCGCGCCATCTTCTTAACCAATCGGAAGTAATACCGAACCAATCGTGACTTACTCGCGCACGTTTTCCCGCGCATGGTGGCAGCTGCCAGTATTATTTGCTTCAAGTTCTGATTGGTCCATTGAATTATCTGCGTCTGTTGTGATTGTCCAGAGTGATGGAGCGAAACACAAGCAGTACAGTTCACCACTCATTGATTACAGTAATAATGATCAGTTTTAGTACAACTACCGGTTATATTTTCCCCAAAGCTTGCGAGTACTGTGTATATGAATTCGTGCCCAGATTGGAACGGTACAAATGTACCGGTCATGCAGCCAGCCGTTATATTTTTGATTGTCTGGGTTCTGAAGGAAAAGGGGGGGGGGACCTTAATGAATTTCTTGCTCCAAAAAAGGGGGGGGGTGACTTAATAGAGGATTTACGGTATTACATAAAAAAATGACTTCAGGATTACTTTCAAAACTTCGTGTCTTACTAATCGTTTCATTTTGTTCCTCTTCGTGCAAACATATATGCTTCAGATAAAGCTAAATGGTGAGTAGTGCAAGTGAGTACTGTCTAACATCAGTCGTTTCCTCTCTATTCTTCCTTTAACTGATAGAATAATTCTCAAAATTGTAATTCATTAATCACATTATTATACCTATTTTGATTTTCAGACAGGATAAAAGAATCTTTGAATGAAATATACCTCATGACCAACGTGTAAGCAGTCAGTTATTCCGACAATCTTAAAAAAATATATATACAATTTCTTTGCCTTAAAATAAACTAGCAAAAATACTTACAGTCGTAACTCAATTTGCACAGAGTGGTATCTGAACTTCTGAGTGAGATCCGTGAGCACATGGGATGCCTGTACAAACTCGCTGAACTGGTCAGTGTGTTGGACATGCTTGTTTCGTTTGCCCATCTTTGTACACTTTCTGATTACGGTAAGTCTACTGAATTATTTCTCGCAAACTAACATATCAAAAACTGTATTAATTTTTACAACCTCACTGTCAATCACGATCACACTGTAGAGTGTTTGCACGTGACGTTACGGCGGCCATATTGGTGTCCCAAAACAATAAAATGGCGGCCATATCGATGTCCTAAACGAATCCTATAGGACTTTAGCTCTATTCTTATTCAAATATTTCCTGTTGTTTTTGCGCAGTGCGACCGGAATTTACAGACACCCTGGCAATTAAGGACGGACGTCATCCTATTCTAGATAAAATTCTTCCCGAACCACCAGTGGCAAACAACACGGTTTGTATATAAAATGTTCATAAGTTTTTAGACTAAGAAAAATTGAATCATTAGAACAAATAATTTGATAAATCGTTATTAGTTCCAAAAATAAAACAAACGAACCGACGCAAACTGAATTGCCTGGGTTGATGTAATCATTTGGAAATGTCAAAATCTCTGACAATATGCGTTTTCTTGCACGGCAAAGAAAGATATGTGCAATCTTGTAGCCTACGAAGATGCTCTGACCGTTGAGAAAAGAGAGACTTTTACGCTGAGAGAGACTTTTACGCTGGTACCTTGCTCAATACTAATGAAACATCATCTCTTTTGACATTTACCAAGCTATTTTATAAGTTTTCCTTTACTTTTTACTAAAAAATTACAAGTTTTTTGTTTATACTTATATAACTTTAGGGGGCACAATATTAGTTTATCTAGACGTGCCCCTCTCCTCTCCTTCCGTAATATAACGTGATTCAAATTTAATTATTAACATCTGTAAAGGTTTGGAGTAAACAAATAAATGAAAAAAATGAAATAAAAAAAGAGAGACAAATGACGAATGGGAAAAAAATTTTCCATTTAGAAAGGCTATTGGCACTACTCATGCTACTGGCATGATACAATCTCGGGATCCAAAGCATTATTTCTCCGAAAGAAATAACACCTTCAAGTGAAGTAGGTATCCTCAATAAAGATTTATTATTATTAAAGAAAACATGTCATAACTAGAAGATAATCGAGATATGGGTGCGCGGAGATATGCGTTCCTCTTCGAGTGTTCAATTGGAGTTGAGAAATCGGTATATACTTCATGGTAACACACCATATACGGATCCTATCATATAGGGATCCTAAAGACTCATTTTAAAATGGTTAGCTTTTATTTACTGTTATGGGTAGTGATATCCATAACAGTAAATAAAAGCTAACCATTTTAAAATGAGTTTTTAGCCCTAAATAAGTGCCGGATTCTTTGATGTGCATAAATTAAAACCCACCATGAAGTATATCCCGAGAAATCCTCCAAAAACTGTCCAAGGTGGTCGCCATTTTGGTTTTGCAAAACATCAGGGGCTGGCTCTCCCCCTCCCCCTCCCCCCCTCCTTCGCCTTCCAGCCTGACTCCCACACCCTTGATCGCATCTTTTGACTCGCCTCAGTCTGCGGTTTTCATAACGCAGCGCTCCTTCGCCCCCCAATGCGCCTGTATTGCAGGCTATGATAGCTGACGTGGAGATACTGATATCTTTACTCTAAAAATTGATATTTTCACATGTGTTGAGATCTGATTTTTTCCGCGGTGTAGTAAATCATTTTACTTCACTTAAGTTTATGTAATGAAATAGAATGTCTTTTAAAAAGTCAGATATTGCCGATTTCATATACTAAAGCCTTACTGATTTTCACAACTTTCAGTACGCTACTGATGGATCAAATTTCTTGCTCATAACAGGCCCTAACATGGTAAGCATATGTGTAAATAGTCCTCGGTTTGATCTTAACTGCGAGTAATTTCTTTCTTTTCTATTATTTTTTTTTCCTCAGGGGTAGGCTAGCGAGAGAAGCACGCGGTGGCGCGCGAAATTCGGACAGACGGAAAGTGCCTCAACATGAGAGCTCCTCGCGGTAGACAAATTTTGCGCACTCTCGCGTGTTTCCTACACAGCCGTTATTTGAGGCTGCGTAGGAGACCAGTGTTGCGCTCGCTCGGTTAATTATACTGAGAAAGAATAAAAAGATTACTCATAGTCTTATCTTTGAATTATCTTTCTTCATTTAAGAATTTTTATTTTCTCGAATCATTTCTGACCCACAGAGTGGCAAATCCACGTACTTGAAACAAATAGCCTTGCTTCAGATAATGGCGCAGATCGGATGCTACGTACCGGCCGAGTATGCCTCTTTTAGGGCTGCTGATCAGATATTCTCGAGGATTGGAAGCGACGATGACATCGAAACCAATTCTTCTACTTTCATGCTAGAAGTGAGTTTATAACTAATTAGACCTATAATTAGCCTGCTAACCTATAATGCGATTCTCACTTTAAAGGTTCTGGATAAAATCCCAAAATGTGAACATTCAAAATTATTGTTGTGTCCAGAGTTTTCAGTGTTGGCACAGTTTAGTCGATATCTTGCCAAACGATCCAATTTTATTTCTTTTTTTTTTTTTTTGTTCTGCCGATTTCAAGCGTCAAGAGTTAATGTTTCCTTCTGTTACTACAGCTAATTTTTTCCTATTTCGTGTTCTAAAAAATCCCTTATCTTTTTGTAAGCGATGACGCAACATGAAAGAAGTCTTTTTGACCAGTTCGTTTACGAAACCAAGTTATTCCGTTAAACTTTATGACAAATCACTTAAAGTGCACTTAAACCCAAAATTGTTTTTTCGCTTAATCAACTCTATGTACGTTGAAAAGTTGAATAGTTAAGTATTTCTTGTTTTTAATGCTGCGTTAGTGAATTATAGAGGTTTGAATTTACAAAATATTAATAAGATGACGTCAAATCAAGACTCGTTTATTATACAACTACTTGTTTCCACCTCCAAGTATTATGTTTTTACAAATCTATTGACTATCAACAGTTTTTATTTAGTATTTCTTAAATTGATTATCCTTTAGTCTTCCTTTTAAGGATACGCAGTTCACAGCTTAAAAGCTGTGAACTGTGTATTGTAAATTGAAGTAGAAATAATGGTAGTCTTGATTTGACGCATTTTGTACATTCAAATCTCTGTAACTCATTAATGCGACGTTAAAAACAAGAAATATTTCACTATTCGACTTTTCAACGTACATTGAGTTGATTAAAAGGGAAAAAAATGGGGTTTAGGTGCACTTTAATACATAATTTTGTAAAATGAAAGCAATATGTCTTATTTCATTGCAGATGAGAGAAATTAATTATATTATACAGGTGCGTGCACATGCATATTATATCTTAAGTTTAAAATTCATTCAATTATTGTCATTTTCTTGTAGTTTATTTCAGTTTATAATTCATCACATTGATACACTGCCCAAATATGGTCATAAAGGTCTACATGGCGTATATCCAGGATTTCAGCAAACTTGGCTTACGGCCTCGTCGGCTAAGTATCCGGCGATATAGCGCTTCGCTTTCGCAACCATGACTGTTAAATATTTATCATAATAAAAAGTATCGAATTTTTTTTCAATCTCCTTTCACTCTTCTATTCGTTTGTTTTAAAGCTTTCTTGACAATTTCATATTCCTCAGAATGCAAGTGACAAATCACTTATCATCATTGACGAACTAGGACGAGGTATGTATATCAGTAACCAAAATACTTGCTCCTTGGTGCTATAGTAGACACCGACAATTACAGAAGGCAATTACAGGAAAGAAATACTAATTAAATTTATCATGTTCGTGAGGTTCAGTACTGACGAGATTTTTTTACACAGTATTCGTAGGCATTTATTTTTAGCAGTGCGCCTCCTATAATAGGTCCTGACTGTTAGTAAAATATTCAACAAGTGCTCAATGAAGATAAACTAACTTTAAGTGAAACTCGTTTTCGTTTGTCTCCGCTATGTCATCTAGTTGTCTTTTGAGCCTCCACCTTCAGTAAGGAAGGAACAGTAGTATGTTCACGTTTATGTATGTCCTTCGTTAGTGGGGTCTACGGCACGCAATGGGAAGAAAACTTTCCCCACAGTAATGTAAGGGAAAAAAACTCACCATCTTGGCTTTCAACTTTGTTTTTCAGGAACAAGCAGTGAGGAAGGGGTCGGAATTTGTTTCTCAATATGCGAGAATCTCTTAAAGAACAAGGTAATACAATACTGTTATCAGTGGAAATTTTCGTTAGGTGAGACCTCGTCCACCACAAGTCAATAGAAGGAAAAGAGGCAATGGCCAGGCAAATACAGTGGCGGATCTAGGGAAGTCCCCCCCCCCCTCCCCCCACCCCCCCCCCCCCCACCCCCTCGAGCTCCCCCTTACGATAGAGTCTGAATCCGCCACTAAAATAAAAAACATCCAGATAGTAATTCTCCTAGGCAATAAAATAAAATCCATACAACATCAAACATACAAAGTACAAAGAACTATACCTGTGAGCTTATCACATGCATGCGTGTGCGCCAAATGACAACAACGCTGACCATCGCTTTCACTTTAGTTAACTGTAACTTACTTAACTCAATGGGTTCCACAACGTCTCACTTCAGCCTAGACTAAAATCTTAGAAATCTTCTTTGTTGATTTAATGCAGTCCATTTCTTCAAAACAGGATCTGCGCAAAACTGTTTAACGTGGAACCAAATGTGAGAAATTCAAAAATTAACTAAAATAACTAGTTTTTGTTTTTCACAGGCATTTACGTTCTTTGCAACACACTTCCTTGAGTTAACTGCAATGGATAGCATGTATCCAAACGTGGAAAAGTGAGTTGATTAAACAGACTTTATTAAATGCTCAAGGAAATGCAGTGCGCGCTATGATTGGTTGACTTAATACTGAGTTTATTATAACTCGATAAAGCACGCGCGTGACTTAAGGTTCATTACAACTGTTTTTATTTTATAAAAGAAATAAAAAACTTGTTTCTCGTGCACTTCTCTCGTGTTCTTAAAAATTCCCGCGTGCTTATATAACTCAATAGTGCACTCGGCGCGTTTTTTATTTCTTTAATAAACGTTTTTATTTCACATTCTTTGTTAGAATTTTATAAGCTGATAATCCAGAAAAAACATGTTATGTGTAACGAAATATTTGTTTGTTTTGCAGCTTACATTTTAAGATTCAGGTAATTCAATTTGTTTTTACTTCTTAAAAACAATATCGGTGGCTTTATCTTAAATATATATATTTTTATTTTGAATCACTTATGCATAACAAGAAAGCACCCCCTGAACCTTGTTCATTTGTTGCTTTATAAAACATTTATAAAAATGCTTGTGGATAAATGTGTTAAGAGAATGGTCAAAACAATTGACTCGGAGAGGACCCATCGTACTACAAAAAAATATATGATGGTCTCTTTATGTACCGCTTCCCTCGCCTCATAAAATGGTGTACGTCTTGATTGTATAGCCACCACTCTATAGATCAGGAGTACAAACTGAGAAAAAGATTCAAACGCCCCTGTGCCGTTTTGCCAGCAATGCAAGCTTCGAATCTCGTCTCAAATTTTCAGACCAATAAGTGATCAGTTAGGTGTGTCTTGTATAGCCCCCTACCCCTACACATGGTGATTCCTTTTCGAGTAAACTTATTGTGACCACTGTACTCCGTTAAAGATAAACTGTTTATCACCATAGTCAAGTTATTTTTACTACTCTGTGGAGGCGTGAAGTAACCAGGTCTTCTGTGCGACTGAGTGTAACAATACCTGTTATCTTTTGGTTTTGTGATTATTATTAGCACTTGCAGCAGAAACCGGTTTGTTGGCTCAAGTATTCAAAACAGTATGTAGTATTCCAACATCGTAAGTCCTTGAATATTGTTGACAAATCCTGCAAAAGTCGTTGAAAAAAGTTCTAAAGTTTGTATGAACCACGAATAACACTACGTACCATAAATTGCATCGGTAAAGAATAAAATTTAAAGTCGCCACTAACACCAGCTGGTAGGCAAACGACTCACTTTAGGCCAAAAAAAAAAATCAGACAATAACCACTATAACGATACTGACAAGAAAGATTATATTCAATAGTTGATACATTTTATTTATCGTGTTAGAAAAAGTTCAGTGAGGAAGCCGCGCGTGAGAAGATAACTTACACCCATGTCTTATCAAAAGGAAAAACAGAAGAGAAACACTATGGTAAGTCCTTTTTTTTTTTCACTGGCTGGTGAACCATGGCTGACTTGTTTCAAGTAAGGATCGCCGCATAGAAACCATAATTCTTGTGTCTTAGAGTGGCTAGAAGCAAATTGTAGGAATGTGGGATAGGGGCCATATGCGATATTTCTGGGAAAGATAAAACCATACGGAATACGAGTAAAAGAATGTTCGGAATGCTGAGTAATTAAAATTTGGGATACAATAAGCTTATACCGTGTATACCGTATAAAACAAATGGTGTACGAGATGTGTAGACCCAACACCTCCCTCCCCCTCCCCCGCCACTCAACGGGAGAAATAGTTTTCAAAAACTCTTTGATGAATTTTAAAGAGAACCCCATTTTTCTTGTCTTACCTTATACCTTTTCTTGTCTTACCTTTACCTAATGTTTTCTTGTCTTACCTTATCTGAAGGGTGTAACAATTTCTTATCAAACTTAACATTTTCCTAATGTTACTTTTTTACTGGCTGATAATAGAGAACCTGTGGGATGACTCAAATATACCCTTTAACTTATTCATAAATCTGATTCAGACAGTTATTTATTGTTTCGTTTTGTCCATAAAAGGTCTTCAACTTGCTGAAATCTCTACACTTCCACAGTCAATAGTGAGAGAAGCTCGAGAAATTTCAACAGAATTGATAAGAGAGAAAGAGGTAAGTGATCACTGACGCCCGGGGGGGGGGGGGGGGGTACTCCCATATATGAGCTATATAGGTATGTGCCCCTGTGAAGGGTATGGTTTTCAGGCAGTTTAGTCTAGGATAGGGTATAGTTATCAGAGATTTTTGGTCTAGAATAGGGTATCATTTTTCGCGAAACTGATCAGTTGCGTGAAGAATTTAGTCTAGACAAGGTTTACTGGCAAATGGCATTTTAAAATCGGTACGGCGGGCAGTACGGCATTTTTACTGACCCCTGTTTACTAATAGAGTGTGTGCGCTCACGTGACCCTTGAATTACCGTTCGCCATGTTGGAGGACCACTTTGATGGGTTTTCCTTGTGTTTACCTTCTAGAGAGCGGGCAGTGCGAGCGCTTTTGAAATCATAACTCGCGTTTCCTTTAATGTTGTGAATTAAAATCGAAAAGGTAGAGCGCTTTTTTGTCATTTGTGCTAATTTAAATCCCAAAACCCCTTTTCTTTCGATAATTAGGGCCGTATTTGTTTCGATCAATTCGATTTGCCGACCCAATTTTATTAAAACCTTGAAAACATTACCACAGAGTAGAAAATCAGCCACACTTATAAAATCGGTTTTACGTCAACAATATTTCTTATAAAACGGAATCATTTTCATGGTCGCGACAAATCGTACAATCAGTCTTGTCAGGGTAAATAGGCTCCTGGTCTTGTAGCGTCTCTTTAGCTACAGTTTGTCGGTTCTTTGATTGCACGCTGCAATTCATCTGCACGAAATTTTGTTTCGAAGTCGGGTTTTTGTGGGGAACTTGTTCCCCGGGTGCTTACTATTTAGCCAAGAAAACCGGTATTTTCGGTTGGAAAGCAAAAGGTACGGTTGATTTTCAGGGAATTTGGGTTGAACTAGTGGAAAAGCTTCAGCGATTAGTAGCGTGAGCCCTGAGCAGCGGGGAACGGTCTTCAAAGGAGTCTTTAAAAATGCCTCAGAAATTCTCACAGAATTTTCACGAAAAGCTTCATTTAAACCTCCTAAGAGTATTCTATCTTTGTTTAGAAATGCCAAGCGCTTCGAAAAGTTATTTTGGTTTTGTAGTTGACGAATTCTCCGAGCTTGTGCATATTATAAAATCGCTCTGTTCTCGACACTTAGATTTCTAAGTGTCGAGAACAGAGCGATTTTATAGTATGCACAAGCTCGGAGAATTCGTCAACTACAAAACTAAAATAATTTTTCGAAGCGCTTGACATTTCCAAACAAAGATAGAATACTCACAGGATGTTTCTGAATGAGGCCTTCGAGATTTTAGCACTTATTTGGCAGCATCGGAGGCTCAAGTTATATTGTTTCAGTCACCATTTTGATTACGTCAGTCCTCCAACATGGCCGCCGGTAAGTTTGTGACGTCATCCGCACACACACTATAACTGTGATAGTGAACGAGTTTCTGGAAAATGGCGAGTCTGGAATAGGTCTAGGATAGGGTAGGGTTTTTCGATGTTTAGTCTAGTATAGGGTTGCAAAATGCAGCTTAAATGGTCTAGTGTAGGTTAAGGATCTCAGAGTCCCAGCGGCACACCCCCACCCAAAAATTGGCCGAGTATCCCCCCCCCCTCCCCACCGGGCACTGACGGTTATAGAACGGTTTTCAGTTGAGTATCGAAAGTAACTCATGTGGAGAAATTGTGGACATCGGCGGGCGGAGTTTATTTTTTGCGCTTCAGTAACCTTCCAATCAAAACAGGAATAGTCTCGCTCGCCATTGGCTGGATTGATTTTATGATGTCATTGCAAAAGCTATACTCAATATGGCGGCCAAAAGTAAAAGAAGTAAGCACTCGGAGGGATTCTTTCGAGCTCTAAATAGTCATTCCACGGCCGACTTCACAGGAGAGGAAGCGAAGATGTAAAACAATATAAGGTGGACGATCTTTTAGTGTGGAGAGGATCATAACTAGCCGGAAAGGACGATTTGTAAGTTCGATTTACGGGCAGCTGCTTGTGTTGATATGCGTTACATACGCTAACATAGCTTTAGCTTACGGTCTGTTGTTCGGTTGTAGCTTTTGAATGGCGTTTTCGAATAAAAATGTGAAACGAGAGAAAGCTTGTGTGTCAATCAGTAGCCGGCTAAGTTGAACTGTACACGACTGCATGCCAAACTTGATTCCTTTGTGTCCAGTGTGCCCAGTGTTCCTGTGTGCCCAGTGTTCCTCTGTGCCCAGTGTGCCCAGTGTTCCTCTGTGTTCCTCTGTGCCCAGTATGCCCAGTGTTCCTCTGTGCCCAATGTACCCAGTGTTCCTCTTACAGTAAGTACTAGTGACGTCAGTCAGGTCGTCGTACACGAGCCATGTACTAGTGACGTCAGTCAGGTCGTCGTACATGGCCCATGAGCCTAATTTCTCGTGTATTTTTCAAAATGCACCGCTGGTATTTTTTCTAAAACTTACACAATTTTTGTATTTCGCGGTTTTAAAGGCCCAGGTTAACTCGGTTGCAATAATTGATAGCCACTTTCAAGCCTGGAAACCAAAAGTAGCGGCTGCATAGCCTATTTGAAAAGAAATATGGCGGTCAATAACAACGACAAGAGCTTCGAGGTAAACCTTCCTTCGCCGGATTTTCTACTTCGCGTCACGCTTTCAGGCGGCGGAACCTACGCAAATACAAGCGAGATTAAGTCTCAAAACCGTGGCGGATATTTGTCTTCACGAAATATCGTTAGTTGTGCCTCAAAGAACATCGATTTGAGAGGGGAAAGCAGATGCAACTTTTTGGATATGTCTTCAAGCATCGCTGGAAATCGGACAGAAAATGACCTCATCTATGTGACATTAGAGACAACAAGTCAGCCATTATTGCATTTGGAACGTCTTTACGTTTGGCGTAAAACCGTGACCATTATATTGTTTGGTGTTCTAATTTTTATAACAAAATCGAGGTAACTGAACATCGGAACGGAGTAAGATGCAACTTTATTCAATCGTCAAAGGAATGAGAGGTGAGGATAAATTATATGTTTTATCCCATACAACGTCTCTTACGGAGTCGGCCATTTTTATTGCATTGCGCAATCTTAATCGCCTATCTAGTGCGCCTGCGTGTCCATAATTTCTCCACATGTTGCATTTGCGCATGCTTGGGTTTTGCAATACTACATTTTTGCAATTCTTGGAAGGTCACGCGCAATTCAGGTCAAGGGCGTTTTCTGGTATAACCATATAAAACCCAAGCATTATTTGATATCAATGACATTTTGAAAATAAACGAACACAACAAAACGTCTTTATTTTTAAAAAACAGTGTAGAATAAGCTTTGTTGGGGGACTAGCAACTTATTCTACACTCAGTTGTTCGGGACTCAGTAAGCAGACTTCAGTAGTTGGCTCTGGTTTCTATTCTTGATTAGACTTCCACAATTCTTACAGTTCAGTTACTTCACAATGTTCTGCTTAGAATGTTTCTCACATAACTTTTATCTGGGCTGAGAATTAGCTATCAATCAACGTCAAAAACAGATCGAAAGGTAATGCAGGCTAACGTAAGCCTAGCTCACCATGATTGGTTAGGACAAATCATTAACATACATTGCTTCGACATGTTTGTCAGTGTCGAAGCTGACTTCTCTTTCAATTTTCACTAACATTTCGGAACTACTCAGCCAAAACAAAACTACGAGAGAAATATAAAAATTACAAGGTACATTCTTATTGATCAACATTTAGGAGTTATAGTAAGTTCACAAATATATAAGAGTTGTTGTTTACAATTTCTACACAATCATTGATTACCAGCGCAAGAGTCGCTTAATCACGCTTCGTGGCAGTCGGTCTTTAAGTACCGCCCTTTCCATATCATTAATGGCTACAAGTAAACATGTACATCCATATTACACTGAGCGTCCTTGAGGGCCAATAGATCCTTTGTTACTTAATACTACCTTTTATCGCACATTGCGTGTCGTGCGATCAGAGTCCAAAAAGTAATTAAACAGTCTCGATTAATAGCCGAAGAAACAACCTAAATCGTTGTAGTTTTACGGGAAAATAAGACAGAGGAATAAAAACAAGTTACTCTAACTAGAATTACTATTTCCAGATAGCGCGCTTAGAAAAACTTGACCTGAGCTTTATTTAATTAACTTGATCAGACACCTAACCTATCAGAGAACAAAGGCCATTAATACGTAGTTAATTACGTAATGGTAATTGCTTCTACTAACAGAAAGATGCTAGTCACTAAATACGGATAAGCTAAAGTTTCTGTGAAACATAAACTGGTATGATCTCGAAAAAGGCATGAAGGCTTACGCTAAATAAAATGAGTAAGAAAGACATTTTCCAGTAAGGCATCGCGAAATGTCAAACTGAAGTAGGGGTCAAATCATAACCCAATTGATCTTAAGGTGAATAGCATTATTGCAAAACAAAAGACCCGATTAAGATTGTTTATTCAGCGACTTAAGGTTACAGTGTACCTTCAGATCGAAAATTTATTGAAATTTTTTTTGGCGTCAAAATAAAGTTTACAGAATGAACTTTCATCCAAAAAAAAATTATCGAAAAGTAGTGAAAATTGACGGAGAAATGACGGTATAACTTTTGTGGGCGGAGTTTGTTTATGAAGCGATATGTTTTTCTAAACGCTGTTTTCTCAAAGTTAATTTTTCGCTTGTAGGGGACACTTTAAAGAGCTACAACTCAAAGGGAATTTGTTCGATTTTCCTCAAATTTGGACACAAGCTAGGCTAACATATAATCAACAAAAAATTGTCGGCGAATTTCTTATTTCTGAAAACTTTTTCGTCAAGAGCCATTTCCGTGCGATCACTTCAATTTGTTTTCTCCTTTTTTCGAAAATATTCTGTAACTTTTCACTGCAACTGAATATGGGAAATCGCCGACACGTTTTTTTAGCGCTTCGTGTCCGGAAAAATTCAATCGTGTCCGAGAACAAATCAAATTAGCAAAATACAATAATCGCTTTGAGTTATAGCGTTTTAAAGCTGATTCGGACGTTCGAATTTAGACGTCGTAAAAAATTCGACAATTCATTTTATTTCCAAATGGTTTCCATATTTAGATAGCCAGCTCTATAAGCTTTAATTTGATATCTGGGTTTAGGTATATTAAGTGTAATCTTAAGACGCTAGAGCTGTTATACTGGAGACACCCCCGAAGGTACACTGTAACCTTAATTTGTTTTGAAGTACCGAGTGATAATTATCGCAAAGCTTTTGCTCTGTACCAAAATCATACCAGAGAAAATATCATTTGATCACTACGAAGAATCATTTACAAGAGTACAAGTTAAGAGCGAGTGAACAACATTTTTAAGTGCTCCAAGATTATATAATTCTTATTGCATATATTTTTAACACCAAAAACAAGTCTCATTAATTCTAAAACATAACTATAATTTAACATATGTGACGTTTCATTGCTTGCATTTTTATTGTTTTACACTGAACAGTTACATTTAGCTGCCCGCGTTTAGCAAAGGCTATTCTAGGCGGGCAGAAAAAGAAAAGTACACGGAGAAAGTTACATTTTTTTACAATTAGAAAGTTTATGTAACACTGTTTGGACAACTTGATTTTCACGCACTAATGGCAACTAGTGTTATGTGATTTTGTTGAGCGGCTCAGGACTAGATAGTGTGCAATTTGTCTTGAAAAACGCAATCTGTTGTTATTCTTCTGTGAGGCGAGGCAGAATGGGAGCAGCGCTAGCTGCGCAAGACTTCTTCTGTTATGTTATATAATACAGGGAAAGATAGATTGACCAAAAATCGCTCAAATAGCATTTCACATGTAGTATAAACATAGCAAACAACACCAGTAAGTGTTTCGTCGACTTATTTCAACGATTTTGATTTTGTGTACTGGTTAAACAGGTTAAAACGTTCAGTTCAAAATTCCATACAATGTCTCATATTATGCTTGGGTTGCTTATGGAAAAACAAAAACTGGCTAAGAGCTTTCAACTCTTTCTGAAAATCAAACGCCGTAATCATTATTCGTTGTGTGGTTCATGTTAAAATTATTCGTTGATGTCCGTTTTCCCAGCTGAAAATATGTTAATCTTGATAATAGTGTACACTAAAACAATTGTAATTGTCGTAGAAAACATCTCTAGATCTATCATATTCGTCTTTGCTCTTCATTGTCTTTAGAAAAGTCAACTTTTGTCAACGGAGAGTCGCCAACAAAGAGCCGTGTTCCGACTGGCGACAAAGCTCATCCAAGCCACACGGAACTCCCGCCTTGACAGCGCTGGACTGACAGCTTATCTCTTAGGGCTTAAAAACCAGTTTGAACGAGAATCTATTCCTGAAGTTGAAGAGTAAAGATGATGAGGCCTTGAAGACGTCTTTAATTTAAATATAAGTTATTGTAAATATTACTCATTGCAAAAAGACGCAAAGTTAGGATCCGAGGATGGGTCTTCTTAATGTACTAATTTTCTCTGTAAAACCAGGTCTTGACTCGCCTGTAGAACTTAGAATGATTTTCCTCGGACCGTGAAACAGTTTCTAGTAGTTAGTGTATAATAGTCAAATAGAAACAAGAAAATAATGGAAATAAGATCTACTAACCTCTATTAGTGTACTAACTATTTCACGGTCTGAGGAAAATCACTCTATTAATTAATAAAATTAGTAAGCATACATCTTCAATTTTAAGTGAATGCTAATAAAAACACGTACAGTGGAACCCCGCCTTACGGTCACCTCGTTAATACGGTCACCTCGTTATTACGGTCACTTTTTTTTGTCCCGGCGAAACGCGCGCCCATACATTTTCTTATAATGAAACCCCGTTAATGCGGCCACCCCGTTAATACGGCCAAATTTTCATGGCCCGTTGGTAACCGTATTAACGGGGTTCTACTGTAATTTTGAGTTGTACTTACACATATTGCAGAAAAAAAGGTATCTTTTTAATTTGATTAGCAATAAACAGTTCCATGACTTTCGCCAATGTTGTATGTTTTATTAGAGAATTATTTTTCGTTTTTCTTAATATACTGTTAAAATATTTCACCTAGGACTGCTTAACTCGGAATAGAAAAAAATTGGGTGACACAGAATCGCCAATAAAGAAATGCCGAGACTCATAAAAAATAACAGTGAGATGTACTTGCTAAAACAGCTATAAAGGCGACTTGCGAACAACTCAACTTAAGTAAACATACAGCTATTTCAATTTAGGTTGTCGGATGAGAGCTTCAAGCGTACGCAACGAGACCGCAAGTTACTATGGGTAGTTGTCAATTGGTCTTACCTTAGTTCGCTGTTTTTGCGTTTGTTGGTGCGATGAGTGAGGTGGATGTTAGCACCATAAATGCTTGTCTTCGATGTATGGACAAGGCATTTTAATTTGCTTTGGTCAATTTATCGTATTCATAAAAATCCCAAAGTACCTTGCGGTCTCGTTGCGTACGCTATAAGAAGCTCTCATCCGACAACCTAAATTGAAACAGCTGTATACTCTCTTCAGCGATAAGGACAATACTTTGACGCTTGACGCTATTATTAAACGGGCTTTTGTGTCTCTGTGCCAGAATACTTTAGCATCTTTCAAAGTCAGTGAAATTTTACAATTTCTCTTCTTCTGACCATACAAAATATCCGTCTTCACGTCCTGTCAAGGATAAAGAAGAGCAATTTTGCACTTGCAAATCTGCAGAATTTTTAAGTTGAACTCAATTCACGCCAAGAAACGTTGGTAAAGTCTATGTTTGAGCCTAAAGGCCAGCACACATTAGGGGACATGTTGCAGCGACAGTTTTCCTCGTGTGACATCCCTGTTTTTGCGAAAAAGTTATGTTGCGGGGACACAATTTTGTCCCCGCAACATGTTGCACGAAATTCAGCTGGTTTGAATTCGTGCGTCATGAAGCGGGGACAAAATGACCCCCATTTCGATGTCGCATCGTGTGCACTGCTCTTGCAAACTGTCCCCGCTACAAAATAGGTGTAGTAGGCTCCTTTTTCTTCTCTTCTTTTCAGCCACTTGCGTATCCATCGTTTTCGGTCAACATAATTACTCATTTCTTCATCTAGTAATATCATTGACAGTAGCAGAAGTTTCTTTTTCCTAATCATAGAGCCCGCCATCTTTCTTTGCTCGTATACTAGTTCCCATTCGCCCTTAGTGATTTCTGTGATTTTTATACCTCAATCCGCTTTGTGTGCACCAGCTTGCGTACTGTCCCTGCAACATGCGCCAGTATGCTGTGCACACAAAGGGGCTTGTCCCCGCTTCATGTCCCCGCAACATGTCCCCTAGTGTGTGCCGGCCTTAAGGTCCCGTCCACACGTATACGTTTACGTTCGTAAACGCATATTTTTTTATCTAAAACGCTACTGTCCACGCGAAGCCAGCCATCGTTTACGATTCGTTTTCACCTGTCCACACGTAAACGCTAAAACATACGTAAACGCTAAAAATCTGCATTGAGCATGCGCTAGATAACTTGAGCATGCGCCATAAACAGCTGTGACATCAGCGTTTACGAAAATATCCGTTTACGCTGTCCACACGTAAACGGGTAAACGGCGTTTTCGAAAATATCCACTTTGGAGAGCGTTTTCGAAAATATCCGTTTAGGGTGACCATTTTTATCGTTTACGTGTGGACAGGAGGCCTAAACGCATAAAAAAAATATGCGTTTACGAACGTAAACGTATACGTGTGGACGGGGCCTAAGTGGCTCATCAGGCCAGTACTCTGATTTGATCTCCGCCAAACTGCACACGAAACTACATGAAACCGTGATAAACAAAGATGGTAAATGTTAATTTCGATAATCAAATGAGAAAGATGTAATGTTGGAATCGAACCTATGACCTTCCGTACGTCGGTAGGATGCTCTAACCACTGAGCTTTAAGAGCTACGAGAGACTCCTTTTACATGAAACCTTTTTAAACCGAACAAAACATGTGACAAAAGCTACTTTTTTGCCATTACCGAGAGCTTAGTTTTCTTGGGAGGTGGGGGGCTGGTCAAAGTCTGGCTCATCCTCGGTGTAAAAACCTGCCAACTCACGAGTGACGTAAAACAAAACAAAACGATACTGAAACAATAGAATGCAAGACAACAAAGGTAGAAAACAAAGAAAAAAGTCACAGGTTTTTACACCAAGGTAAACCCCTAAGTCTGTAGGCAAAACAGAATCCATGTGCATGCGTTTTTATTTTGTATGAATAACTGATTTAAACTGGGCCTTATTCTTCTAACAAACGACCCGACATTGCCTAGCTTTTGATCATGAAAAATATCCTAATATAAAGGTCGTTTACTTCTTTCCAAAGCCTCACTACCTTTACATCGCGTTTATAATATACAACTTCGATACCGGCTTGGCTTTTTATACTTTCATTGTCAAGGAAAGTCAACAAGTGCGTCAGCGTGAAAAACGTTTCGCGAAACGCACCAACGCATAATTACATATAATTACTATTTACATAACAAAAAACCTGCTTTCCCGAATTATCCAGTTTGCTTTTGTACATGAACACACTTCGTATTTTTTTCCGGAGTCAAAGTCTCAATGCACAATTCAATAGCTAGAACTCGGGCGTGTGCATTTATTTCTCGAGCGTGTGCATTTGTTTTCAAAAACAACTTTTTGCACTGGATGGCCTTTTTATTGTTGAATTAAAGATACAAATAATCGACTAAAGCTTTGTTTCACCCAACTGCTGCTATTTCGTTTCAAATACTGTGTATTTTATAATATGCTAATTTTAAACATCAGACAGCAGCCGTTATGTACGGTGGCCCATATCTGCAAAACACAACAACAAATTCGTTAAACACAAATCAAAATTCACTAAACACAACAACGAATTCGTTAAACACAAATCAAAATTCACTAAACACAACAACGAATTTGTTAAACACAAATCAAAATTTACTAAACACAACAACAAATTCATTAAACACAAATCAAATTTCACTAAACACAACAACAAATTCGTTAAACACAAATCAAAATTCACTAAACACAACACAGAAGTGATATAATTCATGACATTTATACAACGTGCAAACCCAACATTTGTCAACCGCTGACGCAACGCGCCTAGTAAAGGTTAACTGTTCGGTTACTGCAGTGCGAAGAAGATGGATGGTTTTCTGAAGTGCTTGTATTGCTAAGAAGAGCTTGAGACCACGTTTGGGTTTTGTTTCAGATGTGGAGCAGCTGTCGATAAAGAGGAGGCTCTCATGCGTTATTATTTCGAGCGTGTATGTCATCACTCGGTCATTTTATAGTACCATGCATTGAAATGCCTATGTATGCGGACCTTTCACAACAGACTTCGAGAGTGTGGACTGAGAAGAAGGGATACGAATACTGACGATAGGGATTTACACCAGGCTACCCAACAAGAATTAGATTGGCCGGGTTGTATGAGGGGGGGGGGGGGGGTACTCCCATATATAAGCTATATAGGTATGTGCAGCTGTGAAGGTTTTCAGGCAGTTTAGTCTGTGATAGGGTATACTAATCAGAGATTCTTTGTCTAGAATAGGGTATCATTTTCCGCGAAAATGATCAGTTGCGTGAAGAATTTAGTCAAGACAAGGTTTACTGGCAAATGGCATTTAAAAATCGGTACGGCGGGCAATACGGCATTTTCACTGACCCCTGTTAACTAATAACTGTGATAGTGAACGAGTTTCAGGAAAATAGCGAGTCTGGAATAGGTCAAGGATAGGGTAGGGTTTTTCGGTGTTTAGTCTAGAATAGGGTTGCAAAATGAAGCTAAAATGGGCTAGTATAGGTTGAGGGTCTCAGAGTCCCAGCGGCACACTCCCACCCAAACCTTTGCAGAGTACCCCGCGGGGGGTTATCGAGCTATGTGGCACTGCCTTCATTCAAAATTCTAGCCTGCGGACAGGCTTCCAGTCGGACGGCGGGGTCATGCGAAGAAGGGAAGCCTGCACGCATCCTTCAAAATCGCGGCTGCCGCCCACAAGAACCCGCGGATTTTTTTAGCTTGTCAACTGTCAAATTTTAACCAATCAGCGCGCACCGGAAGTCAAAATTCAAACTCAAGGGAAACAAATGGTGATACACATGAAATCTAGGCGCCTGGTCGCTTGCGAGCGCCATGTCTCACGGATAAACTCCCAAAATTACCATACTTTCAGCCTCTGCAATTCAATACCTTAAAGCGGATAAAATCATTATAAATAAGAGTACGTTGTTTTGTTACAGTTAGCCAAAAACCATCTCCGAGTTATTTATAGTTCTTGTCGCTTTGCTTCGCCGTGTTTGTTTACACACGCAATTTCAGCGGTCTGGGTCACATAACGCGTAGTTAAAAAAAAATCATTCAGGAGCTGTAAAACAAATAAAACCGTCTGCGAAAATAATTCGAAAGCCGCTAGCAGCGAAAAATAATTCATGAACGTTTTATTAATCACGAACGAATTGGTCATTCAGCTGTCAGGGAGATAATTCCCGCATTTCTGGGACTCCAGGACATGCACTGCACGTTAACTCTGATCGCGAACCCGCCGTAGAATTCAGAACTGACCGAAAGACTCGGATAAAAATAATTCTGATCAGAAAGACAATAATTCAGAAGAAATCGACAAAACTATTTTTAACCGAGCGACAACATAGACAACCGATCGCTTATGGCTTCGCCGCTCATGGGTACAGCTCCTCGTCAAGATAAAACAAAAATCCGC
This sequence comes from Dendrophyllia cribrosa, assembly GCA_024195265.1. Taxonomy (NCBI): domain Eukaryota; kingdom Metazoa; phylum Cnidaria; class Anthozoa; order Scleractinia; family Dendrophylliidae; genus Dendrophyllia; species Dendrophyllia cribrosa. The sequence goes on along the minus strand of JAJLRJ010000009.1, from coordinate 11,977,948 downwards.
TGCCTCCCCTGCCTCCCCAGGCAAACTACCAAGTAGCTTATTGAACGGCGATTCAACTCATTCAAGACATGTTTATTATATTTAAACTTCACGCATTGAATGACGAAATTTTCATTGACGAGTTTCGCCAGAATGTCTGCACGCACTCGTCAGAATGTCTGGGATTCTGAGAAATATTTTATGTGCTCGAATTCAGAACTGAGTGAAAACGTTACTCTGTACCGGACAAAAATAATTCTGAACAGAAAGAAACGAGTAATTTCTAATTTCTCTACCGGAAATGAAAAACTACGATTATGTCATGAATAATTAAAATCCACCAATCAGCGCTTCCAGGTTTGCGTCCAAAATTTGGACGCAGACATTCGATATTCTGAAACTCGCGTGCAGGCTCCCCTTCGTTGCCGGCGCTTCGCGCCGGAAATTAGCGCCCCTCCGAACCAGGAGCCTGTTCGCAGGCTATCAAAATTCCCACCTAAGGCTCTCACCCCTGTGGTAGATATATTTCTTTAAAGACTTATAGTCGATAGAAGTGTAGTGAACACTGCGGATGAACTAAGCATACACATGAAACCAACGAAGGGGTCGCCAGTCAGCGACGAACCACTATAAAAGCGGACAGTTTGAGAAAGTCTAGGGTGGAGGTACCCATGTAGGAACTAAAAGCGCCGGTAATTGATGTCTGTTACATGTCCATTAACTTTTACTGGTGAAGAGAAAATAGGCCATTCCATTTAATATCCACACCCCCCCCCCCCCCCCCCCCCCCCCCCCCCCCCCCTCCCCCATTGAGGAACAATTATGAATTGTACCCCTTAGGAAAAAAGATCAAAGTGCCGACACATTTCCCTTTTCAGAAGGGAAGATGTTTTTGATTGATAGAAGCTACCGACACAGCTACCCCTTCAGAAATGACTCTTGAACCAGGGGCGTAGCCAGGAATTTTTTAGAAGTACGCACGATCCCTGTTTTTAAACACTCCCACAACAAATCTTTCTGTTTTTCCCCCACTTTTTCAGGTACGCACATGCGTACGTGCGTACAAATAGCTACGCCCCTGTGAACCCCCCCCCCCCCCATGATTTCCCTGGTCCTCAATAGGGTGGGTGGGGGAAGGGGGTACGGACATTAAATGGAATGGCTTAATTCCATAGTATCACAAGCGCACAATGCTGTACGAGTAAAACTTTATTCAATAAACATCTTCTTGACAGGATGGCGAATTACTCAAAAAAAAAAATACTCTCTGCAAACATCAGAAAAAAAAAATACAGAGCAGCTCACTTTCTTATTTGTTTCCAAAGCATTCTTTTTTCCAACAATATGAAAATTAAATGAAATAAACAAGCGCAAACTTAATAGCGTGCCTACCTATATTTTTCGAAGTAGGACCACGTACGTAGTGCCATTAGCACTAAGTGCACGATAAACTAAGAGTTCTAGCGCAAGAATGGCTTTTCTCTACCCTCGATGTGTTTCCCAATTCACAGACATCGAGAAGACAAGAAAAAAGGCATGATTAAACGGGCATTTTTGTCCATAGTCTTCGATTCCTCTCACTTGTCCGCCATTTTGAATGTTTTGAAAAAGACCATCGCCATGGTGATCATGTTATGGTTGGTGACGTAGACCATTGTTTTCGCTTTTGCCAAAACTGGCATACTCCCGGACTGCTAACACTATCTAACACAATACATCACAATACAGTCGTCGTACACGAGCCATGACCCGTTCTTTTGCCAGTCCGGCTTTGGTTTGACATTGTTATCATGATATACTTTTTGTCTAATGAGTTATGCAAAGCCATACCCTTTGGTATTAAGAAAGGCAAACACAAGGTCCTTTCTAAATAGCGAAGCGCACAATTACTATTTATAGAACTAAAACTCAGACAAACAAACCAAAAGTGACTCTCAGGGGATTCCTAATAACGAATTTCTATTGTCAGAAATGCAAGAATAAAAAAGAATAAATTATAAACTCAGACAAACATGAGTACTGACGTCATTTGTGCGCTTTGCTATTCGTCGTAACTGGCATGAGTAACTGGTAGATATAAGTGGCAAACACAAGCATTTGCCTATAACGAAAATGTGACCTTTTGCCATCCTTTAGATCCGGCTTGTGAATAAAGGACAGTCCTAAAGCCAAACCGCACAGTGGAACTTCCCTACACCCAGAAATAAAAGATTATTATTATAAAAACTATATAACTTCCAGGGCTTGTTCGAATTCCTCTACGTCCTGAAGGAAATCATTTAGCCGTCGTTTGAGGTTCAGTGGTGTTACTCTGAGTTGCCATTTCGATTTTTTCCCTACAGAAGCAGCAAAATGTTGCTGAGGATTTTATATTCCGGCCTCCGTACGACGAACAGAACATGTTTTCTCAAAAACCACCGTAATCTTCTTCGCACTACAGTTAAAATGGCGGACTTTATGAGGCGCGTTGTGTCAGCGGTTGACAAATGTTGGGTTCGCACGTTGTATAAATGTCATGAATTATATCACTTCTGTGTTGTGTTTAGTGAATTTTGATTTGTGTTTAAATTTGTTGTTGTGTTTAGTGAAATTTGATTTGTGTTTAACAAATTTGTTGTTGTGTTTAGTAAATTTTGATTTGTGTTTAACAAATTCGTTGTTGTGTTTAGTGAATTTTGATTTGTGTTTAACGAATTCGTTGTTGTGTTTAGTGAATTTTGATTTGTGTTTAACGAATTCGTTGTTGTGTTTTGCAGATATGGGCCACCGTAGTTATGACTACTCGCCAGTTCTAATAAAAAAAAAACCAGTGGAAGATTTAAAGTTACAGACTTTTGAGCTCCGTTTCAAGAAGCGCAACCGTGCAAAGTTCAAGCGTGCATGTAAAAAATGAATAAAAACATTCTTAGTATTTCCCTTTGTTCTTCCGAGAGCGGCTTTGTGTTGAGTATGGTCAAAGTCTATATGCAAAATAGAATACACGCAAATGTTTATTTTTCACCTCGACTCTTGTGAATACTCACTCAATCACGTGAACGCGGGATTCTGACATGCATCACGGCGAACGTGTGAGGTGAAAGGTCTTCCACTGCAATTATATTCCGCATTCCTAATATTTAACTTCGAAGCCGTTAAGTAGTGCCGTGAACGGATCTCGTTCTGTCTCTCTTAGCTCTATCCGTGTGGTGACTCGAATTATTTTACCAAAGAAAACCGGCCAGCGAATTCAAACCAGAATGGCTAACTTCACTGCAGCAGATGTCAAAGAACTTGGAGACAGCATAAAAGTTTTGAGCGGGAACCTTGATCAGTTCTTTCTGATACTCATGGGCTGTCTCATTTTTTGTAAGTACTCACTTTATTTTTTTGTCTTGTTATTAGTAATTTAGCTTCTAATTTTCCATTCACTGACAACGATCCGCACAAAAATCCTCAGAACGTACAACCAAATAAGACTCGATCGATCTATGTAGCACTTTGTTTGTGTCTGCAGTCCATTGTTTGTGCTGTTCCGTTGATGCCTCATTGCTGGCACAAAACATTATACACTGTCCCAGCTCTAAGCACAGTTAATGAAATAGACGACTGATACATGGGTGGGCGGAGATATGAAATTTCTCTTCCAGTGTTCAACTCGATATCTGCGAACGAGTGAGATATCGAGTTTAACACGACATTAGTATAATCTACCAGCGTTCTACCACGAATGCTGTTCTCTTATTGGCCACGCTACTCACTATCTATTCTGTTGTAGAAAGTGAGTAGAGTGTCGGTAGCCTAACGGCGGCCGCTTCTTCGCGTTTTCGAAGTGTCTGTGAAGAGTATTGTTGTTAAGTTTTGAACGTCTAGTACATTTTTACTAAAACAATTACATTATTCGCTCTTGATTTCTATCGCGTGATAGTTAAATCGGGCTTCGCCCTCATCAACCATCACGTCATAGAAATATCGAGCTCATAAACTAATTAGTAAATATAAATCAAAATGCAACATACGCTGACAGAATAAGTTGCAAATTTTTTAGGCTTTGCGCTGTTTTGTGTCCCACGAGACATGTAGATACAAAGGCCCCACCCAAACCATCACGTTCTCATCTATGTACGTTTTCCGGTGTTTTGTTGCCTTGTTTTATTTGTTATCTAGCTGGGATAAACAGTATTTCAACCAACCTGGCTAGGAATAATTTGAAAAGTAAGATTTCCTAGTAAGATCAATAAAAGAATTCTAGCTCAGCTGGCATGAAGCTCTGGCGGAGAACAGTTGGCTTAGGCGCTACGTTAAAGGGACACTGTCCTACCAAAACAACAAAATATCGCTTAAGCCTGGTTTCCATATGATCGCTACGATCGTTGCGATCGCTGAAAAAACGTTCAGTGCTTGTAGTGAAATGGACTAAGCCACTCTCCATACTCAGTGCATACTTTCAACATAATCGCTACGATCGCTGGAGAGTGGCTTAGTCCATTTCGCTACAAGCGCTAAACGTTTTTTCAGCGATCGCAGCGGTCGTAGCGATCATATGGAAACCAGGGTTTAGATTATTTTCATGTTATATCGCCAAATGCCATCAAATATGCAACTAATTATGAATTGGATAAAAAGATTCTATAGAGCAAAACAGAAGCAGTAGTTTGGAGATAAAGTGCAGGATTGCAAGGATGGAAGTGGCCGATTACAGTTCATCGAATTTGTTTTCATCAAATTTGTTTTCATCACAGGTGGTCAAGAAATCAAAATTACCATTCTTGTGGAATTTTCACTCTAAGACTTTTGGACATCATTTTGTCTCTTTAGTTAGTCGTTATAAATTCCGGCACTTTTATTCTCCGTCAGAAAAGTCAAGTGTTGTTTAGCTTGCGGCTAAGTGTTTTTGTTTCAAGTGTTTTTGAGATTAAGAGTTTAGATGAATTGGCGGATTAAAAGGTTGGCGCTTTCTCGAATGGCTTCACATTTAGAAACATATATCGTGCTGTAGCGTTTACCTGAGTCTTGGAAAATCCATTTGAAGTCCACAGATCGGTTTTAATTTTCCATACTGAGTTTGAAGTCAAAGACATTGCTTCGCGTATTCACAGATAAAAATGACCACAAAGTGACGTCATATCACTTGACATAGCAACTTCAATATAACAGATAGCAACTAACTGAAAACAAGAGCTCTACGAGTTGTGAAACCGGGCTTTAAGCGTACATAAGAAATTAAGAATTCGAAGCATAGTATAGCCAGTAATGTAACTGCGTCACAATCGAAGATTCACTGTGACACCGTAGAATACATTGACTGTTTATTCTTCATTTTGTAGTTGTAATAGGAGGCTTTTACATGTGGCTGTGAAAAGTGAAAAACGGCCGGAAAACCCGCCATTATCAATATCGTAAAATTGAAAATCAATTTACAACCTAAGAAAAAGGAAATGACGAAACGAAACATATCAAGTAAAACGAACTTACATTATTGTCGGATTTGGCGAGAGTTCCGATCGATAACGATTTCGTTTTCTTTCTTTTCGAGGAACAGATAAATGGACCTTGCATGCACGAGTGATAGCTAAAGACTGATTAAAGGTTTCAAATGATGTAGTAACGTGCGTGACGGATCACCTTGTGTGACCGGAAAAACGACTGTAAAACCAATAATAACAATTTGATTAATTCTCGTGCCTTAAAGCCCGATTTCACTACTTATAGAGTTCTTGTTCACTTTTAAGGTGGCTCGATAGTGTTTTTTTCTGTGCCGACCACTCTTTTTCAATCACCTATTTGGATATCTTATTCAGTATTTACCTAAATACTCATGGCACACACTTACTAGGGAAAAATTGAAGTTTCCATTTCAGTTGTATTTTTTGCGATCGAAGCGTCCTTGGCAACGATACGTTGCTAGGCGTAGTTTTACTTGTGAGGCCGCCGTCGGCCTGTATGAGAAATTTTGGTAACTCGCTCTTGGGGACTGAAAGAGTACCACAATGCACACATTTTAGCCAAGTTTGGTTAACTTCTGTGAGAGGATTTTTGAATGGCGCGAGTTTACTTATTTTAGGGTTAAATTTGGTAAAATATCAAAGTTTGTTGTATTTCACCCCAAACTGAGAGATCGAGGACCTAATGCCGATTTCAACTTTACTCATTCATAAGAACAACTATTGTACCTTATTTGTTTGGCTCTTTTGGCGGATTGACGGTTTTGGATTTTTCCCTGTGCCGAGTTATAATAATCGAAATTTACGATGTTTTTGCAACAAACGAGCAGAGAATCTTATGACCTCGCTTATTTTAAAAATCTGAGATAGAATTTCCCAAGAATAAGCGAACTATAAATTTGGACCTTCTTTTACTTAGTCTCCAAATTTCGTGTTGGTTGAAATGCTGTGAGACTTGTACGCTGAACGTCGAGTTGGTAACATGCGCGCTAGTATTTTCAGAGATTTCTTGTTCTCCGAGATGTTTACAATTCATGATCTATTCTGCATATTTCATTGTTCTGAAATGACACCTGCACGCGAATTCCAGTCTAGCACGGGCGGAACCAAAACGCTTGATTAACTTCCGAAGACCTGCCGATTATGGTAATTCATCAGTCCTGGCAATGTGTTCATGAAATAACAGGTGAGCTGTTGAACATCAACGTTAAACACGTAATTGACCTAAAAATAGCAAGAGCATGCCGCAAACAGAAAACAGAAATTTTTACTCACTGTCAAGGCAGCAATTATTTCCCTTATTAAATGACGTGAAAAACGCTACAATAAGCGTGTCTAACAGAAGAGTTTATTACCATAATCGGCAGGTCTTCGGAAGTTAATCAAGCGTTTTGGTTCCGCCCGTGCTAGACTGGAATTCGCGTGCAGGTGTCATTTCAGAACAATGAAATATGCAGAATAGATCATGAATTGTAAACATCTCGGAGAACAAGAAATCTCTGAAAATACTAGCGCGCATGTTACCAACTCGACGTTCAGCGTACAAGTCTCACAGCATTTCAACCAACACGAAATTTGGAGACTAAGTAAAAGAAGGTCCAAATTTATAGTTCGCTTATTCTTGGGAAATTCTATCTCAGATTTTTAAAATAAGCGAGGTCATAAGATTCTCTGCTCGTTTGTTGCAAAAACATCGTAAATTTCGATTATTATAACTCGGCACAGGGAAAAATCCAAAACCGTCAATCCGCCAAAAGAGCCAAACAAATAAGGTACAATAGTTGTTCTTATGAATGAGTAAAGTTGAAATCGGCATTAGGTCCTCGATCTCTCAGTTTGGGGTGAAATACAACAAACTTTGATATTTTACCAAATTTAACCCTAAAATAAGTAAACTCGCGCCATTCAAAAATCCTCTCACAGAAGTTAACCAAACTTGGCTAAAATGTGTGCATTGTGGTACTCTTTCAGTCCCCAAGAGCGAGTTACCAAAATTTCTCATACAGGCCGACGGCGGCCTCACAAGTAAAACTACGCCTAGCAACGTATCGTTGCCAAGGACGCTTCGATCGCAAAAAATACAACTGAAATGGAAACTTCAATTTTTCCCTAGTAAGTGTGTGCCATGAGTATTTAGGTAAATACTGAATAAGATATCCAATACGTGATTGAAAAAGAGTGGTCGGCACAGAAAAAAACACCATCGAGCCACCTTAAAGCGGGTCTAAAAGAAGTATGAAGAAAGATTACTTCGACGCCGCGCCCAAACATGTCCATGATTCTTTACTGATGCCATTCTGCATTGTCCCGTTTGCATGCGCCCTTTCAATGTTACTAATGGCGATGCTACGAAGTTGTTCTTGCCTCGTTGCGGATCTTAGAAATGTCTTGATACGGCCGGCGTAGGGAGTTTACATTGTTTGTCCTTCTCTCGTAGTTATGCAGACAGGGTTTGCTTTTCTTGAGGCTGGCTCAGTGAGATCCAAAAATACAACAAACATCCTCATCAAGAATGTCTTGGACGTCTGTAAGTGTTGATTCTTTTTTTTAATTAAGCGTTTTTGTAATTAAAATGGCGGTTTTCTACAATTTCTACAATAAGGCCACATTTTGCTTGCTTATAAAATCATGTAATATGGTAATATTCTATAGTTTGCATCATTTTCAGCATTGGTCTTAACGTTACCAATACTCACAAAGTTTATGATTACCAAGATATTTTACCTCTCTTTTCTCTAACTCAGTTTACCAGTTTTGTAAGCTTCCGAAACCACTTCATTTCACAGTAAGCAGTGTTTTTGTTCCAACGTTGAAGCATGTCGCTTCAAGGCAAGTTATAAGTCATTTGTCTTGAAACATTTCATCATTTACTTGCAATTGCATAATTTGTGCTCATAACGGATTTTAAACATTTACAAACTTCTTATAATATTTCTTTCCATCACGGATGTATATGAACTCGTATATGACCTGCTTGTAACAAGTCATTCTTCATCAGGCTGAATTGGTAAAGCGTAGTTGGTATCATGAAGTTGCAATTTCATGCTCCTTGCAATTGTTCAGCGGTAGGTCGCTGGGGGGAACTCTAGAGTTAATTGATTGGCTTTTTGTAATCTCGTACAACAAACTGAACCGCACAAGTTCCGCAGTAAAATTTCGTTGCCCCTAGAGTTCCTGGTATGTACTTCATGTATCCATTATTATAATTTAATCTGAAGTCTCTATGTACGAGATTGATCAAAAACAGGGCCCTATTTTACTCTTAACACACTCTTATTGAACAAAAATAGAACTCCTGCAATACAAGCTACGCCCTAGATTAGTTGCCTTCATAACCGAAATGAAAATTTCTTTGTTGTTTTATCTCCACAGTTCTCGGTGCTATAGCTTATTGGTTATTCGGCTACGCATTTGCCTTTGGAGATGACAGCAATGGGTTTATTGGCAAAACATATTTCGCACTGGCACATTTGCCTGTCGACAAATACTCTCACTGGTTTTTCCACTTTGTCTTCGCGGCTACGGCGGCAACAATTGTCAGTGGTGCTATGGCAGAGAGAACTGAGTTCAAAGCCTACCTTCTATACTCTGTGTTTTTAACTGGTTGGTGGCAGTCCGTCATAGATATCTGTTGATTGGTCAGATACAGGTCCTATAACTTTATAAAAAAATATTTTGAAAAGGAACAAGAGCTATTTTCCGAACACAAACTAGCATAAATATGCATATGGTTTTATTGTAATTTGCCGACAGCAAAGCATATCTCCATTAGCAAGCTTGCGCGCTACAAGGATGACAGTTGAGTGAAAACTCGATTTCTTTTTTTCATGTCATTTTCACGAAAGTTTTTGCCAGAATTGTAGATAAAAAAGGAAAACAAGAAAAGAGTTTCTACACAGTTAATATAAAACATTTTTCGAAAACACAATTCAGTTCAATCAACTCGTGGGCGGTCCATCTTAGCCGGTTACATTTTGAATTAGTTAAGTCAATTTAAGGAAATATTTTTTTCTTTAAGGTTTCGTGTACCCAACAGTCACTCACTGGGCGTGGTATGAAGAAGGCTGGCTTCTAGATGGATTGTCGTACACTTCAAACAACGTAACTGAAACTATATCTTACCAGGTAAGTAACCCGGTAGCACCTTCTTACGCCCTGGCGAAACCATTACGCAAGTCAACGCAAGCTTTAAAACTGCCAACTTGCAGACAATCTTCTTTTGGGTGGCCAAACGGATTCGCACATCGGACGCACGTCGGACGCACCTCGGAAGCACATCGGACGGAAGTCGGACGCACGTCGGACGGAACTTTTTTTTTAATAATAATCAAAACTTTATTAGCTCAATGACAGAAAATTACAATGAATAGAAGGACACATACACACATACAAACAAACAAAAAAGTAAAAGATAGAAGATTACATGGAAGTTGGTGCTAGCACATATTACATAATGATGATAATGATGCGCTGGGGTATACCCAAGAAGCATTAACATTAAATTACACTGACTACAAACATTAGTTCATAAATAAGACATTGATATTGATCAGAGATAGAAGCATCTTCTCCTTCTAAGAGATCATTTTCAGTTGAACTCAATACGAAGTTTGCGCTGTAACTTTCTAATAAACTCATCGAAGCTAGATTGCTTCCATCATTAGATGTTAGCGGGACTTCGAAACTTGATGTTCGACAAGTTATAATTCAGGAAGGTCTCTGACGAAACGTACGTCAGGCCAGCTACAATTCTTTGCATTATAAAGTCTATTACATTGTCTATTGGATAACAACCGTTTACTGCGATTAAGCACTTTTTACTTTGTTGTAGGACTTTGCTGGTAGTGGGGTTGTTCACGCGGTCGGTGGAACAGTTGCCTTGGTGGGAGCAGCCATCGTTGGTCCACGAATCGGCAGATTTGTTAACGGAGAACCTCAGATGTTGTCAGGTCATACTGTACCGGTAAGCTGTTGACATACAGCAACATCAACTACTATGCTCATTTTCAAACTAAAACGACTCGAAAACCCTAACCTTAGGTATTGCACATACCTATATAGCCAACATAGGGGAGATACCACAATACGATCTTAGATCTACGAATGAATCGGGCTTTGCCTTTTAGAATAAAATTGTCTTGAAACTAAAGGTCAAATGAACCAAAAATTTGAATTGTTTTCTTTATCCATTTAAAGCTATTTAAACGTTAAAGGAAACCATAATAAAGCAAACTTACGCAACAATTTGCCTTCCTGAGCCTTTAAGTAAGTCACATAGCTAAAAGTACGAAGATTTCCGAACACTTCACGTAAACGTTTCTAAATTGGCCGCGCGCTTCAAGTGGTAGGATTGGTAAGGATTATGACGTCGCTATTGGCGAGCCAACTGTGTTCCCAGTGTCCTCTCTTCTGGTGAATACATGAGTATCTAACTTGCGTGCAAGATTTTCACCGTTTTCGTATTGAAAATGGACAATTGTTGCTGCAGTTTATTGCAGAACAAAACACCATTGTTTTCCGCTCAGTCACCGACTTTCGGGGGTAGAAGCGGAATATTGACACTGCTCTCCCGAGGTAAATATTCCCATTCCCTACTAATTTTCTTTTGGGATATTCCTTATTCTTTTTAATTTTCGAAAGTGCCTTACTCGACTTACTAGTCTTGATACTCATACTCAGTCCGCAACCAACAAAGTAAATGTTTAACACGACACGTCAGAAGAAAAAGTCAAGGAAGCTTATTCAGTGTGGGCACCGGATTTTGACGCTGTAAGTAGAAAAATTGCGAATTGAACCCGAATTTTGCCATGTCTCATGGTTTCAGGATCATGGTTCGGAGTTTGACTCAAGCAGACATCATAGTCCGTTTTCATTATGATACTGTCTGTCGTTAGAATTGATTTTTAAATTATTTCCGCAAGTATTGTTACCATGCTTCGACCATGTTGCACAAACTGTACACAAAAATGACACTGCAGATCATGCATAACCTGGTCTGACCTGAGCAAACCATTTGGCAAGTTATTTTTTGTCCTTTTTAACCCAAAATAGTTCGGGAACAATTGATATGGAATACAAAAGAAAACCCTCAGCTAGTGAAAGGTTAACAACTCAAATGGACCATCAAATGCTACTCTATTTCCATAAAAAAATTTCAGTTCACTGGACCCAGGTCACTGAAGAAAGCACTATAACGCCCACAGTCGCGTCAATAAAAGCAAAAAAAAGTCGATCCTTTTTACCAGAAATTTATGTTTCAACTGTAGTTGCAACATGGTTTTTCAAATATGAAAACGGGTTTAACTGGTGGAGTCCTTATCTTTCAGATGATTTTCACTATGAGTTTTTAATAGAGTTTATTATTGACCGCTCCGTGCAAGCGTTCATGAAGCAGGCGGTGACCTGAAATCGCGTGGCTGCGTGGTACGCGCTCAGGTGTGTAATTGGAAACGGCGGTTGATGCGGAATGAATGTGATAAAAGATCGGTAAGTGATCCATGCTTAGCCACGAGCTCTACTGCTTACCATCCCAACATAACAGGATCAAGAGGAAGCATGAGTCCATAGGTAAATAACGAAGCCTTTTCTGTGTAATCTCGTCCGGTCCTGGTACTGTATCACAATGTAACATTCGCGCCCTTACAGACCCTTAGGGCGGTCGTCGTCCTTTTCAGAAGTTCTCAGCGTCACTGTTTGATCCTCCTTGTATGTTCCGTTCACTTCTGATAAATTCGGTAGATTTCGGTCTGCAGAAGCGCGCATGATCACGTATGAGTCTATAGCTAACTAACGAAGCCTCAGTCGTGTTGCCACTCGTCCGGTCCTGGTACTGTAACATTCGCGCTGAGGTCGGTCGTCTTCCTCTTCAGATGTGGGATCGTTATCACTATCAACGTCACTATCTGATCCTCCTTGTAACTTCCGTTCGATACGGCAACTTCGTTCGCTCTGTGGAAGCACGTGCAGTCTAATACCAGAGTCATTAGTGCTGACATCGATGTCAACCTTATCAACAATTGAGTACGGAGAGTTCTTGTTGTCCCTATACGCTTCTTGGAAGACAAAAGTATCCTCTGAATTGCTGTTATCGAGCCAAAGAATATCGGCTGTTTCATCCGCAAACTCCAACTCCGTTGACGTCGTACTCTTTACAAGTAGATCTTTCATCACCACGGCTAGAACAAAGCTGAACTGCTCCCTCCGTCTGACATGCTTCACAGCGACGACATCACGAGTGGAAAATAGTACTTCGTATTGTAGCTGTGCGGTAAGTGGGTTGTCATTTGCCTCACCTGAATTTGGCCAAGGAAAGAGGTGGTTGACACTGTTGATCCTGGCTCTCTTCGTTGTAGCCCAAAGGATATAGCATACGTGCATTTTAGTAAATTTATATTAGAATATTCCCTATTCTCTATTTGTCATGCGCTTTATTGAAATATTCCGTATTCAGTATATTTTTCAGGCAAATATTCAATATTCCTCAGTTTTCAACCACGATATTGAATATTCAATATTCCGCTTCTACCCCCGACCGACTTTCAACTTCAACCCTTGACTGTTTTGAGGTGGTCAATAGTGACGTCACTATTGGTTTCCGACTATTTTCCGACAATTTTCCCGATCGTTCTACGATTATGAAGGCCAAAAAGTTTCATTTTTCAACTTCCAATATCACTGCAATGCCAAGTCCAATTAGTTTTAAACTTCAGAATATGTTTTTTTGGTCCTCTTTCAACACATTGCATTAATATTGGACTAAAAAAATATATTTCAAATTTTTGGTTCATTTGACATTTAAGTGATTTGGATTAGGAAAACAGTGCAAAGATTTGATGCAACAACGTAGCTGTTTTGTTTCGCTTTTTATAGAAAGTCGCTTTGGGAGGATTCATCTTGTTTTTCGGTTTCTTGGCATTCAATGGCGGTTCCCAAGCAGCCATTTCCGGCTCAGGAGATGCAGATGTTGTCGCAATGGCTATTGTAAACACGATTTTGGGAGGTGAGAGTTCACTTCAACACTTGGCACTTGAGAATGCATGAATATAGTAGAACCTTTAGGGGAAACACAAAATGGTCCGATAGAGGGTTTAATTTTATGACGACGTAAAGCAGGGGGAAGGTTGTTGCTCTGAAGCGGTGATGTATCATTTTTCTGAAGGCTCCCTCCCCTTCCCTTCCCCTTCTCTCCCTCCCCCTCCCCTCCCCTCCCCTCCCCTCCCCTCCCTTTCCTTCCTTTTCCTTCTCCTATTCCTCTCGCGTCGTTTCCTTTCCCCGTTCTACTCCACATCCTCGAATACGGCCAAAGCTAAATGTTCACTGACTGAGATATAGATAATAAAGATATGTACATTACGCATACCTCACGGAAAACAATGTTCCTTGATGCATCCTAGGAGCCAGTGGTGCCATCACTGCCATGATTATCAAGCGCTTGGGATATGCGGACAAGTATTGGAGTCTATTGTTTACCATAAACGGAGGGCTGACTGGAATGGTGAGAGATGATGCAGTCCTGTTCTTATATATGCAACTGTTATTTTTTATACCTCTATAACTGTGCCAAACTACAGATTTAATAGCTTTTATTAGAATAGTCACATCGATCAAAGGATTTGATTCACGGACGCAAACGTGAAAAAAAAAATCCGAAAATCCACCCTGTACAGTATAACAAACACCACCACAAGAACTGCTTACTAGCTTTCATTTGAACGGTCACATGATAGGATTTCATCCTCAGACTCAAAAGTTATAACCACCATGTACAGCACAATAAACAGTACCTCAAGAAAGTACTACTCAAAAGCCTCATTTGCACGGTAAAAATTGAGGATTTTATCCACAGATAAAGTTATAGAACCAGCATGTACAGCGTAATAAACAGCACCACAGTAAAGTACTGCTCGACATGTGAATTGTACCAGACCCATAGGCAATAATCACATTACAAAACTTAAGGTTCGTCCTTAAAAGACAACAGTAAGAAACATAAAATAAGTGCAAATTTTTATTGACAAAGCCCGGTTGCAATGAAACACTATTTAATGAATTTGAAATAAGGTGAAAGTTTGTGAAACCCAAGCTGATTCAAATTCACTCACCACGCTTTTCATCACAGTAACAACATACCAGGGTGGTTTCGTTGACTTTGCTCTTCGTGTGACCATTTAAATAAGAGCTATTGAACAGTACCTTTATGTGGTTTTATTTATTTTGCTGCACAAGGTGATTCTAACTTTTAAAGTCTGCGGATAAAAAGTCCTAAATTGTGACCATTCAAATGAAAGCTATTGAGAAATACTTTCCTGCAGTACTGTTTATTATGCTGTCCAAGTTTTTTCTTACTTTTGAATCTGTGCATGAAATCCTAAAGCGCGACCATTCAAATGAAAGCTATTGAGCAGTACTTTCCTGTGGTGCTGTTTAATATGCTGTACAAGGTGGTCCTAACTTCTGAGTCAGTGGATACAAACCTAAAGTGTGATCATTCAAATGGAAGCTATTGAGCAGTACTTTCCTGTGGTGTTGTTTATTATGCTATACAAGGTGATTTTTATTTTTGAGCTCTTCAGCGGACGTCCTTTCTTATAGTACTGTTCCTTGTTTTCAATAATAATGAAAATATTTTTAAATAATATTTTTTAACCTTCTGTTTTATTTCTCAGGTGGCACTATGCGCAGGTTGTAATGCTTTTCATCCTTATGCTGCTGTCGTCATCGGTGTCATCGCAGGAATGGCCTATGTTGCCTGGAGTACTGTTGTCCTGAAGTTAAAGATCGATGATCCACTTGATGCTGTGGCTGGTAAGAAACCTCTAAATCGAGATACACTCTTTTTTGTATATAAACGTCTAATGTTTGGGCTAAGGCTGATTAATGCGTCTGAAGACGTTCTTACGACGTTCTTACGACGTTCTTACCACGTTCTTACCACGTTCTTACCACGTTCATACCACGTTCTTAGGATAAATGTGCAGTATTTCAACAAATCATAGTTCTGAATAAGAAGAAATAATATTAAGAGCAATCATTGCCAATTATTACACATGCTTGTTAGCTACATGCTCATTGTTAACATGGAAGATAGAGACGGCGTAAACTACATTTCAGCCTGGGTACGTTCTTGGCACGTTCTTAAAATTCTGGTCATTCTTAGCCTCAACGTTCTTATGAAAAAGGTTCTTATATAAAAAAGAGTGTAATAATATCTAAGAATTGAAAACACTTACACGGCCTGAGCCTGGGGCAAACATGAGAGGGGCATGGCGAGTGCTTTAAATCTTTGACGCCCAGATAAAACCCCCACCATTCCCAGAATTCCCAGTGGTCGTGCAGCAAATCGATTCAAACTTCAAGTCTGTGGTTAAACTCGTACAATAGGGCCATTCAAATATAAGCTCCTGAGCAGTACGTTCAGTGCTGCTCTGTTTAATGGATTGTACAAGGTGTTTCTTACTCTTAAAAACGCTAATTGGGGACACTCGAACCAAATAAGAAAAAAACGTAGCATTAGGATGAGACTGACGTGTTGCAAATCCGTCTAGTGGTCATAGAGGAGAAATCAAACCCTGGATCGTTCATAAAGATATCCCTCGCCACTAGCTAGGCCATGTCCCCTTCTCAAATGGAAGCTCGATCTTCAGCATTGAGCTATCGAAGTATAAAAACCTTAACGGACTTTCTTTATTTTTTACGCATTTCTGTCGTTCTCGAAATTTTTATCATGACACCGGGTTGTTCCAATGGTTTGCGTTGAATTTTTATGCGGGAAATTCTTGCGGCCAACCAACTGAGAATGAAAACATTGCGCATATTCACAATTTGACCAGTCATGGTCCCACTCTACTTACCCCACCCATAAAGGAATAGTATGCAATCTACTTACCCCACCCATAAAAAAATAGTATGCAATCTCTTTCCTTCCTTTCTTTCTTTTTCTGCACAGTTCATCTCGGTGGTGGAATCTGGGGAGTGTTGTCTGTACCGATATTCAACAAAGATAATGGAATACTGTATGAAGGAAGCTTGCATTCATTGCGTGCATTCGGCTGGAACCTCCTTGGGGTCGTGGTCATCATGATCTGGTCAGCAGCATTATCTTTTGTCTTGTTTATCACACTACATCTCACTAAACAGCTTCGTGTCACTGAGGAAATTGAAATAAAAGGTAAGGAGGCCAATGTAAAATAATTATTTTTGGTAAGGTAAAAACTTCACGAGGTAAAAGGCCCACGACTTCCGAAGGTTTACCCGGTCCCCCCAACCCCCCCCCCCCCCCCCCCCTCCCCACCCCCCACACCCAAAAGAAAAACAGCTTCCCCTCCTCAAGAAAAAACAATTACAATTGCCATCAATATTGAAACTTTCGTTAATCTTTGTGTAAAATACTCAAATAACAGTTCACCCTATCCGTGACCCGTTTACTGTGAGAATCGAACGGACACCCCATTTGCCGGGAGCTTCCCCATATAACCCCCCTCCCCCAAAGCAAACCTGGCAAGGAAAGTTTTTATGATCCAACAAGGTATTGAAACATCTTGTTTACTTCATAAAACATAACATAATAGTTATTCAGGAGGCAAAAAAAAAAATACAATACTTCCTGAAAGGGGAAATCCCTTTATGAAAAAAAAAAAACAATTTGATGATGATGGTGAAACTGATGATGAAAATACTGATGCTGATAATGATGATATGGGGATGAGGAGGAGGAGGAGGAAGAGGAAGAGGAGGAGGAAGAAGATTAATTTTGAATACGATGATTAACTGATTAACGTTACTTGTCCCAGGCCTCGACATTCCCAAGCATGGTGAGCCCGCATATCCGCTGGACAGTTATGGAGATGGTTGGGGCTCGGAATCTCCGTCTGCTGAGCGAAGACAAATTCCGTTTGTCCACAAGTCCACCTCGCAGCTTAACCTGGGTCACATCCAGAACGGTCACGTCCCTACAACCCCCAAAGAAAATGGCATCAGCAATCCTGCTGTTGTCGTGGTAGAAAATCCCACCGTGACCACAGACACGGCATTTTAATACAGCTGCTGCAGAAGCAAAAAGATGTATGAAGTTGGCGCTCGCCTCTAGAAATGTTTTTGTTGTAATCTGGATGGGGGTGCTGGAATCTTATTATTATTATTATTATTATTATTTTAAATTTTTATTATTCTTATTTTAAATCCCTTCGGCCTTTTCTCCGCTACTGATTAGTTTTCACTTTAGCCATTTCTCTGCAATCACTTTATTTTGACCGACCTCAGATCTCGGCGGCTATTAGTTAAAAAACGTATCAATTTTCAGCTCACGGTTAAAATTTTGACCATTTCTTTTCTATCTTATAAACCTCATCCATCATCGCCAGTCTCTCACTTTTGTAACAAAGCAGGAGCTCATAATCTCAACAAGAGAAAATACAGAAAATGTAAATGCTCGTGCTTGTGTCTGTGTAGAATTTAATAAAAATGCAAATATTCTTTTCGAATATATCATATTAAATACCCAAAACATTGGCTCCGATTGTAAACCGCGTTGAAAGGTCGGCCAAATTCCTCAGTGAAACGAGACTATTATTGTTCGTTTTTTTTTTACTTTCCGAGTTTTTCAGGCCGAGCGTAGATTTTTCCAATAATGTTTCATTTATCATATCTATTTTGCCTTCTAAGGTAATGTCAAGCGCATCAGGAACGGAGTTCCGTTTCCTGTATGTGATTCACAGACCTTGTCTATGTAATCATGTGTAATCGTGTAATCATATGTAATCGTGTAATCATATGTAATCATGTAATCATATGTAATCATGTAATGTAATCATATGTAATCAGTTAATTATGCATGCTTCTTTAGGTTGTTATAAGTTTTAACGGTTTTAATTTTCAAACACTCTTTGTAACTGAAGAAGATGCGAGTCACATCGAAACACGTTTTACAAATAAAAAACATAGTGATTTTTTTAAAACTTACGATTTATTTGCTGCTTTTTCGACCATTTAATTAAGATGAGCATCACCGTTTCTCGGCTGGATACAAAACCTTATCGCATGGTCATAATTGGCCGGCAGGAATCCAAGCTCGCGCGGGAAATTTAAACTAAAAATAAACGTGTCTGTGAAAACGCCGTGACATAGACGTAGTATGGGAGTTACACGCTCCGGGTTATGCGCTCCAACAAAGTGAATTAAAAAGCAAGAGCAGAGCCTGTAAATACATGAATTTTTTCTTCCATAGAAATGAGAAGACTTTGAAACTTTACTGCCAGTTTTAAAAATAGTTAAACAATGTATACATCATAAGCAATCAAAATGCGTAAAATGTACGCACATATAATACCAGGCAAATAGCATTGGCTTGGTTTCAATAATTAAGCCTGGTTCACACGTGCGACGCAAATGCAAATGCAAGCGCAAACGCAAGGAAAATACGTGTGAACCTGGGCAACGCAAAATGCATACGCAAGTGCAAACGCAAGGAATGGGAAAATTATCATTTCCTTGCATTTGCATTTGCACTTGCGTTTGCGTTTCACACGTGTGAACCGAGCTCGACGCAAATGCAAGCGCAAACGCAAGGTGAAAAGCACTTGTTCCAAGCCACCGCGGTTGAAGTTGAAATCGAGATGGCGTCCTCCACGATTAAAGCAGACTAGAAACTGGCAGAGAGTGTGAGGAAATATCCTGTGCCGTTCCTTTAGCAGCCGATATGCGAGAATCAGAAAAACCATACCTGCTGCCAAAAACTCAGCGTTGTCCGCCATCTTGGAAGATAACTTCAACTGCGCCTGCGCATCTTACGTTCCTTGCGTTTGCGTTCCACGTGTGAACGTCGCTTCCGTTTGCGCTTGCATTTGCATTTGCGTCGCACGTGTGAACCAGGCTTTACACTTTAGACGTATCTTGACAAAATTTGGTGTAAATTTGCCTTGAAATGTTGTTTAAGGCAACATTCATTGAAATTCATTGATATCTTTACTGTTGAAGGTAACATTTTTCTGGACATATTTTTAGTATTCTGAAAAGAAGTGGTGAAAAAGACTTTCATTGTTGCCAAGCACTAAAAATTGCGCAAAAATTACCCAAACAGCTTGTTTGCGCAGCAGTAGAAGAGTGTGCGATATACATGTGAAGGGTATTTTCTTTCGATCCTCGCCAGTGTCGCGTCTCCTTAACCCTTTAACTCCCAAGAGTGCCAAACATCAAAATTCAAGAAAAATCCCAAATTTCAGTTTGTAAAATATTGAAAAACAAATGGTGCCATGCAAAAGTACTGCCAAAGAGGTTTCATTTGAATGGTCACACAATAGGTTTTCGTCCACAGAATCAAAAGTTAGAACTACACTACATGTCTCTATAATTGACTCTAGGAGTGAAAGGTGGTAGGTGGTTATTGTGCGCTTTCGTGTATTTCGCTCGCTCGCTTGCCTATCCTTGAGAGAAATAAGACTCATAATAAACCCTGCCGCCTTAATCATGAACGAGGGTTTTTAATTAATTTCGCTACCTTTACGCTGAAAAGAAAATACAAAAAAAATTAAAAGAGACAAACATTTTTAAAATTAGCACACAGCTGCGTGGAATTAATGGACAAATACATTCTCAAAGGGTAGAAAACTTAAATATTCGAATTCTTATAGATAGCGTACGTGGTAGGCGAAGGTTTTAAGGGTGGATTCGGGAGCGCGCGCGAAGCACGTTCCACGCGTTTTGCCATGTTCACGAGCAAGCACCTAAATCACTAATTCCCCTTCCAATTTTCTTGCGGCTTCTACATGAGTAAGTTCTCGTGGACTATCCCAATAAAAAATCTGTAGCATAGATCTACTAGTCGAAATATTGGCCATTAAACCTGCCCGAGGAGCCCATGATGGGCTCCTGACCTGCCCTTAATTTCCGTTGTACTAGCCTTGCATTTTAAATGAGAATTTAGTTTTATCGACTGAGTCGATAAGGTAAATTGATCCACCGTAAAAAGATTCAAATAGCTGACGTTTCGAGCGCTAGCCCTTCGTCGGAGCGAATCAAGGAATTGTGGGTAGTGTGTGGTTTCATATAGTAAGCGGTGGAGCTACGCTATTGGTGGAAATTTGGTGACGTGAAAAACAAATGTAAGCTCCACCAATATAGTAACCATATAGTTACCATATAAGCTCCACCAGCTGTGTGCCAACAAATGTAAGCTCCACCAATATAGTTACCATATAGTAAGCTCCACCGCTTCCTATATGAAACCACACACTACCCACAATTCCTTGATTCGCTCCGACGAAGGGCTAGCGCTCGAAACGTCAGCTATTTGAATCTTTTTACGGTGGTCAATTTACCTTATCGACTCAGTCGATAAAACTAAATTCTTGCATTTTAAATGGTTTATCTACACTTTGAGTGACGTCTAGTACTCGCATCCCTTCATAAAGGAGATAGTTACCACTATTTATCGTAGTGTTGAGTGGTCCTTTGCATTTAAACGTTTGATGCAAAATAAAACACATAATGTGAAAGGTTTGGACTATTAAGATATAATTCTATTTAGTAATCTAGTAGTAATCAACCATTAGGAAAATGCGTTCGCACAAAATAAAAGAAGGTTAAGAAAACGTTCAGGGAGATGCCAAAGTAGATACCAGTTACCACCCGGTTTGCCCCTGAAAAGAACAAAAGAATCTTCGGAGGGGGGGGGGGGGGCTATAAAGTGGCGTCGAAACAGAGAGACTAGCCTGTTCCAGGCGTTAAGTTTGTGGCGCACGAAAGAAAAATTGGGCGCAAGAGAAAAAACGAGGGGAGGCTGGGGAGAGAGAGGCGCCCAGTTTTTTCCTCGCGCCGACCCTATAGCGCCACGCGCCGCTTTTCGCTGCTCCCCACAATCTAAACGCCTGGAAGAGGCTACAGAGAGACAGACAAACAGAGCAAAGGAAACCTGAATTCAATCTGGCTACTACACAGGACAACCCACACAAAATTAGGATTGCGCGAACGCAAAGAGCGACATGATTTAATGCTAGCTATACTCGAAATGCTGCGAAAACTGGCGATTAAAACCTTTACAAGCAGTAAAAACCATAACACATGCAAACAACTGTTTTAGTGAAGGGACAGAGATCTAAAAGATGTGTTACTAGAATTTTTGACATGTTATTTTAAAACACGACGTAATCCGTCAACATCACAAAGGAACAGCCAGCTTGGTAGAGATAAGATAAAAAGGGGTAGTAGATATTGTTTCGGAGAGATTACCAAAAACACTTACCTAACCTTAAAGCATTTCCTCCTCATCCTATACTGGCATTGCTTTCTGTTCAGTTTTGACAATAATGCAAGCTGCTGGGACCTCTCAGGTAACCTATTGATTGACAAAACGGAGATGTTGACACATTCGTCATGAGAGGCGATGTATTAATGAGAAGAACGGCTGCGTAGAAGACTAAGCGCCCACTTGCACGTACTCGCATTGCAAAGGGAAATTCCGCCTTCACTTCCACTTACTATTCCGCTTTAATTCGACTGTTAAATACAAATTAGGGAACACGTCTATTTTGAAAGCATGCAGTCGCATGGTGTAGCCAAAATATATGAATGAAAATATTGGGTCTTTATACAATTTCTTATTTAGATTCCAGTTAAATTTTAAAGAATATTAATTACAATTTGGAAAAGCCTTTCTTTAATTCCTTCTACGTGGTAGCCGGGGAAAAACGAAAATCGAACGAAATCGAACGAAATCGTTCTATTGAGTTCGATTTCACGATTTAGTTCGGTCATCGAATGAAATCGAACACAAAATTTTTTTGTGAGTTAGATTTCCGAACGAAATCGAACTAAATCGTTCGATTTTGTTTCATTTTGTTCCGATATCAGTCAAACTTTGAGCTAAAAGTACAAAATAAAGACTAGAGTGTCTGGTCCAGTTAACGTGTGTACAATGTATTACAATGTAGCATTACATATGACAGAGAAGATGTCCGCCTTGACATAACCGTAACTTCATTGGTGTTCAATCGCTGAGTCATTTCCTGGGAGTTATTTCTCTATTTTCTAGCTCAGTTACCGCCCTGAGTTAGCCCGCAGCAGCGTCTTTCAATCCACAGCAGGTATACGTATACTAATTGCATCAAGGCTGGAAGTAGATTACTCACTACCACACAAGCAGCGGCGTACAAAATTTCAACAAGAGAGGATCCTCTCTTGATTTCAATAATTAGGTGAAAAAGTATAAATATAATCAATTGTGGGGAAGTGACAAGCTAGAGAAATCCCTGCTACGATCCAGGACGTTTAGCGCAATTGTCTCACGATCAAGAGTCAATTTCACTATGATTTCCGTTATGGTTCGACTTGCAGACGTTCTGTGAACAAGAAAATTCTTTGTCTGGGCTTGAACAATCAACGAACTCCCGGCGAACTGTAAAATGTAATTTGGAATACGAAAATAAAGGAAACAGATGGCTTTTACGTACTGTCTCAACTCAGAATCATTTTAGGTATCTGGAGTTGGAAAGCCAAACATTCGATGCTGTTTGATAATTTTTGCTCTGCGCTCGATTTTGTTCGATGTCTAAACAAAATCGAACTTTATCGAACGTTCGATTTTGTTCGATGCGCAAACTTTTTTTGTGAGTTCGATTTCGTTCGATGACCGAACAAAATCGAACCCAATCGAACGATTGAGTTCGATTGAGTTCGAAAACCGAACGTTCGATACCCCGGGATCTTCTTACTCATCGTTACAATTATTTTAATTTGTTAGGCATTTAAAAAATGCATTCCATGCACAGACTCAATTTTTAATCTGTAAGCCCAAAAATTCTCAGATATCTTGGCAAAGTCCCAATATTCAGTCTGTATGAATTCGGTAACTCGTGTGCTTAAATTCGCGAAAAAAGAAACCCTCCGGGGCGATAACAACAAGCAAGATGTCATAATAACGTCAGTGTTTAAAAATTCATAACAGATCTAAAAATGAAAAGGCACATAATATGACATGTTGGGACTATTAGCTACTATTAAGACATACTACTTTGTAACAACACGATATGCTACACGCAGGCAGCGATATGCTACACGCAGGCAGCGAAAACTGGTAAGGAAAATTTTTACGTCAAGCAATGAAAACAACAAGGCACAAAACCAGCTGACAGGTCTAAAAGACGCGTTATTAGAATTCCCGATAGGTTATTATAAAACACGACGTAATACGTCACCATCACAAGGTCTCACAAAGCAACAGCCAGCTTAGCCTGCGAGCAGGCTCACTTGTTTGGGGTATCGCGCGAGTATCTTGGCGGTGAAGCCGCCAAAGCGAGCCGGCGAAGCCGGCGAGAAGAATGGGGCAAGGAAAAGTGAGCCTGCACGCGGGTTATTGATTTTTGAATTCCGCCCCTTGCGAGGTGTCAAGTCGGCATTTGACCTGTATCAGATAACTATCCAATAGGAGCAAAGCAAAATGTAAACAAACATGACAGAAAGTTGCACGTGAAGATTTTCGCGGCAGATAGCAAAATATTATCATGAAGAATGTCATTTTTAACCAATTGGATCGCCCCGTTCGTCGGCGAACGCGGTGAATTCAAAAATCAATAGCCCGCGTGCAGGCTCACTTTTCCTCGCCCCATTCTTCTCGCCGGCTTCGCCGGCTCGCTTTGGCGGCTTCGCCGCCAAGATACTCGCGCGATGCCCCAAACAAGTGAGCCTGCTCGCAGGCTACAGCCAGCTTGGTAGAGCCGAGGATAAGTTAAGCAGTTTATATTGTTTAAGATTTAAGATTTAAGTCTCTGAGTTTATCAAACTTGTGTTTCAAAATGGACACTTGCACTATAACCTAAACGGTATTTCTTCCTCATCCAATACTGACTTTGCTTTCTGTCTAATTCCAGACAAATAAACAAAACTCGGCACTTTTATTTTCTTTACTGAACAAGCTGCTGGTTATAACAACAAATTCATAAAAGAAAATTGATAACCACCTCTGAGGTAACCTATTGGCTGACAAGATTGAGATGTTGACACATTCGTTCTGTTATAATAAGAGCTGATAAAACTTATTAAAATGCTCACTCAGGCACGTACTCGCATACGAGCAAAATGGCGGTAAAAAACCTCACTGGAGAGGAAAACCAGACGACATTCCAAGAATTGTATTGCTCGGCAGAATTAACTGGAGAAGCACACAATCATCTTATATTTCTTTCAGTGCTGCACATTTTTCTTTCCATTACTGCATTTCTGGGGAACAGTTTGATTCTAGTTGCACTTCACAAACAGTCTTCGCTTCATCCGCCGTCCAAACTCCTGTATCGTACCCTAGCGATAACTGATCTCTGTGTTGGTATCATTGCAGAGCCTGTTATGGTTACTCGCCTTATAGCTGTGATGAACAAACAATGGAATATTTGTCGCTACGCAATTGAGGCAAGTTTTATCACTAGCTATATTTTGTGTTCAGTGTCTTTGTTGACACTGGCTGCAATAAGCGTGGACAGACTCGCCCTGTTGCTAGGGCTCAGATACAGACATGTTGTAACTTTAAAGAGAATATATGTGACTGTAGCCGTATTTTGGGTTATGTCCATTGTTGGCGCAACAATGTACCTTTGGAATCCCCTTATAACTTCATGGTATGGCAATATAGTTTTATCATTGTGTCTAGTCACTACCATTTTC
Organism: Dendrophyllia cribrosa; assembly: GCA_024195265.1. NCBI lineage: Eukaryota > Metazoa > Cnidaria > Anthozoa > Scleractinia > Dendrophylliidae > Dendrophyllia > Dendrophyllia cribrosa. The sequence continues at coordinate 11,952,905 of JAJLRJ010000009.1, read as the reverse complement.
TCTTACACAAAAATTTTTCTTGCTCTGCGTCATAACTGCCAAATTCAAGAACAGAACCAAGTTTTTCAAGGACAACCCAGCCAAGCAATTCCACTGAACATAGCTCGATACAGAAAGGCAGTATCCAGTGCACTGTGGGTGCAGGTAACATTAGTAGTTTGTTATCTGCCGTTTGGTATTGCGTCAGCTTTGACGCCTAAAAGAGAGCTTCCTTTATCTTCATTGTACCTTGCTTGGCAATATACGGGCACTTTAGTTTATTTAAACTCGTCATTAAACCCGTTGCTTTATTGCTGGAAGATAAGAGAGGTGAGGCAAGCAGCGAAGGACACAATCAGACAACTTAGCTGTTCATCGAGCTAATTTATACGCATTTTAAAATGTAAAAATGGTCTAAATATGCTAAGACTTGTGTAAAGCTAATTTTTAGAAAAGTTTGTTGGGTTTACTGAAGCTAAATTATAAGTATTTCAAAGTTCAACTATTTGTGCTGTACGATCACTACAATTTTTTTTCTCCCTTTTTCGAAAATATTATGTAACTTTTCACTGCAATTTAATATGGGAAATCGCCGACACGTTTTTTTTGCGCTTCGTGTCCGGAAACCCGAGAACAAATCAAATTAGCAAAATACAATAATCGCGAGTTATAGCGTTTTAAAGCTGATTCGGACGTTCGAATTTAGATGTCGTAAAAAATTCGACAATTCATTTTATTACCAAATGGTTTCCATATTTAGATAGCCAGCTCTATAAGCTTTAATTTGATATCTGGGTTTAGGTATATTAAGTGTAATCTTAAGACGCTAGAGCTGTTATACTGGAGACACCCCCGAAGGTACACTGTAACCTTAAACTCGTCATTAAACCCGTGCGGTTGCTTTATTGGTGGAAGATCAGAGAAGTGAGGCAAGCAGTAAAGGACACAATCAGACAGCTTAGCTGTTCATCGAACTAATGTATATGAATTTTAAACTGTAAATAGCCTAATGTACTCCGTCTTGTTGAAAGCCCATGTTTAGAAAAGGACGTTGGGTTTACTGAAGCTAAAAAAATTAGTCTTTCAAACTTCAACAATTTGTGCTGTACGTTTGTCTTAATAGCAGTATAAAATGAAATGCAGGCTGTTATGTTTTAAAACTTCAATAAAGATGTAAAATAAAACAATGTTTGCTTCAATTCACCTTCTTCTTATCAACTATACTGTATTATCTCAAAAGTGAAGCTTTTTTAAACACAGGTGCGAGTATATATATATATATATATATATATATATATATATATATGAATTATAAGTAGTTAGGCTGGTAGGTTGGTTAAAGAGGTGAAATACAACACTCTTGCTTAGATTGTCTTTCCCTGTCTGATCTGACTCTCTTATCTCAAAAGTAGGGTTTTATAAACGCAAGTAAGATTATGAATAATAAGTAGTAAGCTTGGGAAAAGAACATGCGTAACGTAACTGTAGCCGTATTTTGGGTTGTGTCCATTGTCCGCGTAATAGCGGCGTACGTTTGGAGTCCACTTATAGTTTCATGGTTTGACAGAATAGTTTTACCACCTTGTCTAGTCATCAGCATTTTCTCTTACACAAAAATTTTTCTTACTCTGCGTCATAACTGCCAAATTCAAGAACAGAACCAAGTTTCTCAAGGCCAACAAAGCCAAGCAATTCCACTGAACATAGTTCGATACAGAAAGGCAGTGTCCAGTGCACTGTGGGTGCAGGCAGCATTAGTAGTTTGTTATCTGCCGTATGATATAGCGTCAGCTTTGACGCCTAAAAGATGGCTACCTTTATCCTTATTGTACCTTGCTAGGCAATATACGGGCACTTTAGTTTATTTAAACTCGGCGTCATTAAACCCGTTGCTTTATTGCTGAAAGATTAGAGAAGTGAGACAAGCAGTGAAGGACACAATCAGACAACTTAGGTGTTCATCGAACTAGTCATGCATTTTAAACTGTAAATAGTCAGTAAATGTACTCAATTTTGTTAAAAGCCCATGTTTAGAAAAGTATGTTGGGTTAACTGAAGCTAAAATAATAGTCTTTCAAAATTCAACTATTTGTGCTGTACGTTTGTTTTAATAGCAGTATAAAATGAAATGCAGGCTGTTATGTTTTAAAACTTTAATAAAGATGTAAAATTAAACAATGTTTGCTTCAATTCTCCTTCTTATCAACTGTCTTATCTCGAAAGTGGAGCTTTTTAAACACGGGTGCGAGTATGAATTATAAGTAGTTAGGCTGGTAGGTTGGTTAAAGAAGCGAAATACATCACCATTTGCTTAGATTGTCTTCTTCTTTCTAATCTGACTCTCTTATCTCAAAAGTGGGGTTTTATAAACGCTAGTGAGAGTATGAATTATACGTAGTAAGCTTGGGAAAGTCTGGAAGCAGTCGGGGTTTTCTTGTTCACATTCAGTCATGGGACAAAAGTCGCGGCAAGAAAGAGGATAAAAAAACTCCGTAAACCCATATTGCAGAAAAGGAAGGAAATTCCACTTTAGTTGCCATTTTCTATTCCGCTTTAATTCGAGTGTTAATACAAATTAGGGAAAACATACTTTTGGAAGCATGTAGTAGCGTGGTGTAGCCTAAATATATGGACGAAATTTCTGATTTTATTTCACCATTATATTTGTTATTAAGGTCCAGTTAAATTTCAAAGAATATTCAAATTACTCGAAAAGCCAAAACTAAATTCCCTCTACTTGGTAGCAGGAAAATGCATCTTCTCACTGATAATTAAGACAACTGCTGACCGGTGAAGTATAAATATTTCAGTTTGAAACTCATTAATCTTCCGCATAAACACAAACGTCCATATATAAGCCAACTTCCAACATTCAGTCCGCAGGAATTTTGTAAAAATGGGCTTGAATTTCCCAAAATAACCAATGGACAAATAAGAGAATAAATAGAGTAGTTCCGTGTTTTTCCGGACTCCGAAGATTGAGCGATAACAACAAGAGAGACGTCATAACAAACAACTGTTTTAGTGAAGGGACAAGAACTTAAAGACGTGTGACTAGAATCTTCGACAGGTTATTTTAAAACGGCACGACGTAATATGTCAACATCACATGCAAAGGAACAGCCAGCTTGGTAGAGCCGAGGGTATAAGATAAAAAGCGGTAACAGATATTCTTCAGAGAGTTTACCAAAAACCACTTGCACTATAACCTTAAAGCATTTTATCCTCTCATCCAATACTGAAGACATTCAAAAAATTGTATTGCTCGGCAGAATTAACTGGAGAAGCACACAATCATCTTTTATTTCTTTCAGTGTTGCACATTTGTCTTTCCATTACTGCATCTCTGGGGAACAGTTTGATTCTAGTTGCCCTTCACAAGGAGTCTTCACTTCATCCACCCTCCAAACTCCTGTATCGTAGCCTAGCGGTAACTGATCTCTGCGTTGGTATCATTGTAGACCCTTTTGTTGTTACTCGGTTTATAGCTGTGATGAACAAACAGTGGAATATTTGTCGCTACGCATATGACTCAATAACTATCACTGGCTATATTTTGTGTTCAGTGTCTTTGTTGACACTGACTGGCATAAGCGTGGACAGACTTCTCGCCCTGTTGCTAGGGCTCAGATACAGACAAGTTGTGACTTTGAAGAGAACATATCTCGCAGTAATTGTATTTTGGGCCGTGCCCATTGTTTGCACAACAATGTACTTTTGGAATCCCCTTATATCTTCATGGTCTGCCAAGTTAGTTTTGCCACTGTGTCTAGTCACCTCAGTTTTCTCTTACACAAAAATTTTTCTCACTTTGCGCTATAACCACGTTCGCATTCAGAACCACTTTTCCCAAGGGCAACCGAGCCAAGCAATTCCACTGAGCATAGCCCGATACAGAAAGGCAGTATCCAGTGCACTGTGGGTGCAGGTAATATTAGTAGTTTGTTATCTTCCATATGGTATAGCGTCAGCTTTGACGTTTAAAAGGGGGCTATCTTTGTCCATTTACATTGCTAGGCAATATACGGATACTTTAATCTATTTAAACTCGTCATTAAACCCGTTGCTTTATTGCCGGAAGATCAGAGAAGTGAGACAAGCAGTGAAGGACACAATCAGACAACTTAGCTGTTCATCGAGTTGATGTATATGCATTTTAAAATGTAAATAGTCTAAATATGCTCAGTCTTGTTTAAAGCCGTTATGTTTGATTTACTGAAGCTAAAATATTAGTCTTTCAATATTCAACGATTTGTGCTGTACATTTTTCAAATAGTAGTAGTGCAGTGTCTCTTATATGTTTTAAAACTTTAACAAAGACTCGGATAAAAAAAAACAATGTTTACTTCGATGCTCAGCCTTCTTCTTATTAACTGTGTTATCTCAAAAGGTACGAGTATGAATTGGTAGGTTAGTTATAAAAGAGGCGAAATACAACACTATTTGCTTCGCTTGTCTTCCTCTTTCTAATCTGACTCTCTTATCTCAAAAGTGGGGTTTTATAAACGCAAGTACGAAGTATGAATAATAAGTAGTAATCGATAGTAAGCGGCTTGGGAAAGTCTGGAAGCAGTCGGGGTTTTCTTTTTCACATTCAGTCATGGGATAAAAGTCGCGGCAAGAAAGAGGATAAAAATCTCCGAATTAAAAGTTAACCCATATCGCAGAAAAGGAGGGAAATTCCACTTTAGTTGCCATTTTCTATTCCGCTTTAATTCGAGAGTTAAATACAAATTAGGGAAAACGTTAATTTTGGAAGCATGCAGTCGCGTGGTGTAGCCTAAATATATGAACGAAATTTGTAATTTTTTTGTCATCATTATATTTCTTATTAAGGTTCCAGTTAAATTTCAAAGAATATTCAAAATTACTCGAAAAGCCAAAACTTAATTCCTTCTACTTGGTAGTAGGAAAAAATGGGTGTTTCTTGGTGTTGCGGAAACTATTGTTGGTTAGCTTTTGTGTTGTGGTGTGGGTATTGTTTACTTTCTTTTGAATCTTTTGTTTTACGTCATTTGGTGATCGCAACACCAAGAAACTGCCGAAAAAATGCATCTTCTCACTGATAATTAAGACAGCTGCTGACCGGTGTATTTATAAATATTTCAGTTTGTTGGGGAGTTAACATACAATCAAACACTTATTAATATTCCATATAAACACAAACGTCCATATATAAGCCAAGTTCCAACATTCAGTCTGCAGGAATTTTGTAAACATGAACTTGAATTTGCGAAAATAACCGATGTGCATATAAGAGAATAAATAGAAATAGAGTAGTTCCGTGTTTTCCGGACACCGAAGATTGAGCGATAACAACAAGCGAGACGTCATAACAAACAACTGTTTTAGAGAAGGGAAACAGGTCTAAAAGATATATGTGACTAGAATTTTCGACAGGTTATTTAAAACAAGACTTCATATGTCAACATCACATGCAAAGGAACAGCCAGCTTGGTAGAGCCGAGGGTATAAGATAAAAAGCGGTAGTAGATATTCTTCAAAGACTCTACCAAAAAACCCTTGCATTATAACCTTGAAGCATTTTTTCCTCCTCATCCAATACTGATATTGCTTTTTGTCAAGAGAACATAAAGCTAAGAGAGCGAGAGCGTGGATGTTTTCGTGCATTCATTCCCACTTCGACCGACATCTTTCTCTTCAGTCACTCATGCGAAACATCCACGAAAATATCCACGCAACGCGCGTGATCATACTTTCCGCGGAGGACTGGTACGTTCTAAAAATAACTTGAGACACATTTTCATTGGAATAGGGTATGTATGGGGGGGGATTCGCTCTCTTAGCTTTATGTTCTCTTGTTTTTGTTCATTCGTCCCTATAATGAGAGGCGATATAACTCGGTATTAATGAGAGGAACGGCTGCGTATAAGACTAAGCGCCCACTTGCACGTATTTCACCACCATTTCCTATTCCGCCTTAATAAATATTAAATATTAAATACAAATTAGGAAAAACATTAATTTCTTTCGTCCCGAGAGACGATATAACTCGGTATTAATGAGAAGAGGAACGGCTGCCCACTTGCACGTACGCTCATTGCAGAGGAAAATACGCTTTCACCACCATGTCCTATTTCGCTTTAAGTCGAATATTAAATACAAATTAGGGAAAACATTAATTTTGAAAGGATGCTGTCGCATGAGCCTAAATATATGAATGAAAATTGTGGTTGTTTTTTTTTTACTGAAAATTAAGACAGCTGATGACGGGTGTGTTATAGATTGCAAAACATTCGTGTTTTTTGCATTGGTCACACGAACATGCGTGTTGAACGAAAGGTCTAGAGCGAGTGTGAATACGGAGAGTGTAGGGACAAGGGAGAGACGTTTTTAACCCGTTGCTTTATTGCTGGAAGATCAGAGAAGTGAGGCAAGCAGTGAAGGACACAATCAGACAACTTAGCTGTTCATCGAGTTGATGTATATGCAATAGTCTAAATAAGCTCAGTCTTGTTTAAAGCCGTTATGTTTAGAAAAGTGCGTTGGATTTACTGAAGCTAAAATATTAGTACAGTAAAAACCCGCAAGTAAGAACCTGCATTTTCCCAAGTTAGCCTAAACAGGTTCTTTTATAAATGGTAATTAGCACAAATTTAGGCTATTTAGGTTCTTAAATAGGTTCTTATTTTCTGAAGAAAAAAATTACATTGTAGTTAATAGAATTTAGTGGTATTCAGCCTATTTGTATCAATAACAATTTTATTTGATTTTCAACATTGGCATTTGCAATTGGAGTGATAAGGCACCTGTGTCTCCAAAGAGAATCCAAAATGTAGACCTACTCTTATTTGCCCAAGTGTACTGTACACATCTTTTTATATAGATTTTAGAAAATAAGAACCTGTTTCAAATTTTAGGCTAAACAGGTTCTTGTATAGAGGGGGTCTACCTGCAAATTCTAGCCTAACAGGTTCTTAAAAACTAGGTTCTTACTTGCGGGTTTTTACTGTATTTCAATATTCAACGATTTGTGCTGTACTTTTTTCAAATAGTAGTATTAAAGGTAATGCAGTGTCTCTTATATGTTTTAAAACTTTAACCAAGAGGTAAAAAAACAATGTTCACTTCGATGCTCCTTCTTCTTATTAACTGTGTTTTCTCAAAAGTGGAGTTTTTTTTAACACAGGTACGAGTATGAATTGGTAGGTTTGTTAAAGAGGCGAAATACAACACCATTTGCTTCGATTGTCTCCCTCTTTCTAATCCGACTCTCTTATCTCAAAAGTGGGGTTTTATAAACGCAAGTAAGAGTAATGAATAATAAGTAGTAATCGATAGTAAGCTTGGAAAAATCTGGAAGCAGCCGGGGTTTTCTTTTTCACATTCAGTCATGCGATAAAAGTCGCGGCAAGAAAGAGGATAAAAACTTCGGAAACCCATATCGCAGAAAAGTAAGGAAATTCCACTTTTAGTTGCCATTTTCTATTCCGCTTTAATGCGAGTGTTAAATTCGAATTAGGGAAAAGATTAATTTTGGAAATATGCAGTCGCGTGGTGTAGCCTAAATATATGAACAAATTGTGATTTTTTTACCTTATATTTGTTATTAAGGTCCCAGTTAAATTTCAAAGAATGTTCAAAATTTCTCGAAAAGCCAAAACTTAATTCCTTCTAATTGGTAGCAGAAAACTGCAGCTTCTCACTAATAATTAACACAGCCGTTGACGGGTGTATTATAATTATTTTAGTTTGTTGGGGATAACATGCAACCACTCATTAATAATCCGTATAAACACAAACGTCCAGATATAAGCCAACTCCCAACATTCGAGTAAGGCTAGCGCACTTCGCGCGCTTGTTTCCACGTTTTGGACGCTTTCGACGCTTTCGACGCTTTTGGCGCTTGACGCGCCTTTGCGAGCGAGCAGCGAAAAAAACCCGACTGTTTTGCAGTCTAAGTGTGTTATAAATATTTTGTTTCCTTGAGCATTAACATGCATGCAAACAACACTCAATTTATAATCCGTAAGCCTAAAATCTCTCAGATACAAGAGGCTCCAAGCAGCCTATAATCATGCGCATGCTAAGATGTTCGACATGGAGAAGAGTTACTCCTTTCATTCAATCATCGTTCCTGCAAACTATGTTGTTTACTATTGAATGTTTTGAAATAAAGGCTGTATTACAAAGAAGCCAGTGATTCTTCTAAGTGTTTATATACCTAACTTGAACATTAGTAATGTAAGTAGGGTTGTAGGAGACGCAGTCGTGACACTTCAGTAACGTTGTTTTAGCGGAAGTGAGAGTAGCCGGAAGTCACTATACGTGCATAAATTTGCATGCCAAAAAAAATGACAGTAAAAAAGAAAAACGGAGGGCATTTTATTACTCATGCCGCTACGCGCATAACTAATATAAGCCAACTCCCAATATTCAGTCTGTATGAATTCGGTAACTCATGGGTTTGAATTCGCGAAAAAATAAACCCTCCGGAGCGATAACAACAAGCAAGATGTCATAATGACGTCAGCGTTTAAAAATTCATAACATACCCATTAATTGTAAAATGAATATTATGACATGGACTATTAAGACATACTACTTTCTTTTTAGTAAAAATGCTATATGAATTAAGTATTAGCTACTCGCAATGCAGTAAACCGGCGATGAAAATTTTTTACAAGCAATGTAAACAATGAGACACAAAACCAGCTGACAGGTCTAAAAAATGTGTTATTGAATTCCTGATAGGTTATTATAAAACCCGAAGTTATACGTCACAATCAACAGCGAGCTTGGTAGAGCTGAGGATTACATGGGATAAAAGTTGCAAGAAAGGGGACTGGGAAACTCTGAAAACCCATATCGCAGAACAGGAAGAAAATTCCACTTTCGTTATAAGTAGGTTAACGGTAGTTCGGTGGTTCGAGCCAGGTCTCTGCCGTTTTGTTGTTTCCTTAGACAAGAAACTTTGCTCCACTTTGTCTCTCTCCACCCAGGTGTATAAATGGATACCGGCGACATATTGCTGGGTGGTAACCTTGCGATGGACTAGCATCCCATCCGGGGAGGGGGGGGGGTAGTAATACTCTTAGTCACTTAATGCTACAGAAACCGGGTTGAGCTCCGGCAGTTGTGAGCCATTAGGCTTGTCAAGACTAACCTACTTTTTTAAACGGGGAAAGGCTGAGAGTCGCTGTTGACATTCCCTCATGATCGTATCAAGAGAAAAGTCGGAAGAAAGTTGAGGGGATGAAAAACGACGAAAAGCGCACCTCAAAGAAGAGAGAAACTTTTCTCTATCATCTGGTCCCTATTCCATGTTTATTCAAGGGCTAAGTACATATTAGGGGAAACGTTGATTAATAAAGTCTGCAGTCGTGTTGTGTAGCAAATATTAATTGACAATTGTCAGTGTTGTGTGTGCGCGTTTTATCGCCATTTGTCTGATACACGCGTCATTTAAAATTAATTAAATATCAGTGACAATTTCGAAAAGGAAACACTCTTTGTGGTAACAGGTAAATTAATCTACTCGTTGACAATTTAAAAGAATTAAACTGATGAGTTTATTTTAATCGTTTTAATTAATTTAATTTGCTTTAAATGAAGACGCATTCATAAACTCATTGACAATTTGACCCCTTAGAAGTACACCCGCTGAAAGATCACCGTCATAGTGTCATCCGCCAAAAGATCACCCGTCAGAGGACCACCCACCAAAAGACCGCCCGTCAGAGGATCACGCGAAAAAAGATCACCAGTCAGAGGACCGCCCACCAAAAGATCACCCGTCAGAGGATCAGCCAAGAAAAGAACACCCGTCATAGGATCACCCGCCACAAGATCACCCGCCAAAAGATAAACCGTCAGAGGAGCACCCACCAAACGATTACCCATCAGAGGATCACGCGAAAAGATCACCCGTCAGAGGATCACCCGCTAAAAGATAACCCGTCGAAGGATCACCCGCTAAAAGATCACCCGTCAGAGGATCACCCGCCAGAGGATCACCCGTCAGAGGATCACCAGTCAGAGGACCACCCACCTCAAGATTACCCTTCAGAGGATAACCCACAAAAACATCACACGTCAGAGAAAAACCCGTCAGAGGATCACCCGCCAAAAGATCACCCGTGAGAGGACGACCACCCACCAAAATTTTACCCCTTAGAAGATCAGCAGTTAGAGGATCACCCGCCAAAAGATCACCCGTCATAGGGTCACCCGCCAAAAGATCACCCGTCCGCGGACCACCCACCAAAAGATCACCAATCAGAGGATCACCCGCCAAAAGATGACTCCTTTCACTTGTGATCTGAGGTAAGATATTTTCATCAATGCAAAAGCGTTTGGATAATAGGGCAACATACATTTAGTTCTTGCAGCCGGGGAGAAATAAAGTGGCGCGCAATCTTTGAAATTAGATAGATCTAGATACTATACACGACCGTACGACTAAATTACACTTATATTAACGACACAGTAATTACTCAAGCCTTGCCATGTATTGTGTTAAGTTTGAATACAGTGGGTCAAAAGCTTTAATGGAGTACCTACACGTAGGCTAATGAACGTCAGACTAGCGGCCTTTGGCGGGTCAGAGGATCACCCCCCGAAAGATCACCGGTCAGAGTTAATCCCGACAAAAGTTCACCAGTGAGAGGATCACCCGTCAGAGGATCACCACTTAGAAGATCACCCGTCATAGGATCACCGGCCAAATTATCACCTGTCAGAGGACGACCGCCCACCAAAACATTACCCCTTAGAAGATCACCCGTCAGAGGATTACCCGCCAAAAGATCACCCATCAGAGAAAAACCCGTCAAAAGATCACCCGTCAGAGGATCACCCGCCAAACGATCACCCGTCAGAGGATCAACCCTGAGAAGTACACCCGCTAAAAGATCACCCGTCAGAGGATCACCCGCCAAAAGATAAACCGTCAGAGGAGCATCCACCTAAAGATAACTCATCAGAGGATCACGCGAAAAGATCACCCGTCAGAGTATCACCCGCTAAAAGATCATCCATCAGAGGACCAGCCACCTAAAGATTACCCGTCAGAGGATAACCCACCAAAACATCACCCCTTAGAAGATCACCCGTCAGAGGACCACCCACCAAAAGATCACCAATCAGAGGATCACCCGTCAAAAGATCACTTCTTTCACGTGTGATGTGATGTAAGATATTTTGATCAATGCAAAAGCCATTGGATGATACAGCGACATACATTTAATGCTTGCAGCCGGGGAGAAATAAAGTGGCGCGCAATCTATGAAATTAGATAGATCTAGATACCATACACGACTGTACGACACTTAAATTAAGGACTCAGTAATTACTCAAGCCTTGCCATGTATTGTGTTAAGTTTTGATACAGTGGATCAAAAGCATATAGGGAGTACCTACACGGAGGCTAATGAACGTCAGACCCGCGGCCTTTGATGGGTCAGAGGATCACCTGCCGAAAGATCAGCCGTCAGAATATCACCCGCTAATAGATCACCCGTCAGAGGATCACCCGTCAAACAATCACTCGTCAAAGGATCACCCCTTGAAAGTACACCCGCTAAAAGATCACCCGTCAGACGATCACCCGCCAAAAGAATACCAGCCAAAAAAACACTCGTCAGAGGATCACCCGCCAAAAGATCACCCGCCAAAAGATTACCCGTCAGAAGATCAGCCGCCAAAAGATCACGCGCCACAAAATCACCCGTCAAAGGATCACCTGCCAAAAGATCACCCGCCAAAAGATCAACCATCTGAGGAAAACCCGCCAAAAGATTACCTGTCAGAGGATCACCCGCCAAAAGATCAATCTTCATAGGATCACCCGCCAAAAGTTCACCCGTCAGAGGTCCACCCACCAAAAGATCACCCGTCAGAGGATCACCCGTTAAAAGATAACCCGTCAAAGGATAACCCCATAAAAGATCACCCGTCAGAGGATCACCCGCCAAAAGATCACCCGTCAAAGGTCCACCCCCAAAAAGATCACCCGTCAGAGGTCCACCCACCAAAAGATCACCCGTCAGAGAAAAACCCGTCAAAAGATCACCCGTCAGAGGATCACCTCTTAGAAGATCAACCGACAGAGGAACACCCGCGAAAAGATCACCTGTCAGAGGATCACCCGCCAAAAGATCACCCGTCAGAGGAAAACACGCCAAAAGATCACTCGTCAGTGGATCATCCGCTAAAAGATCACCCGTCAGAAGATCAGCCACGAAAAGATCACCCGTCATAGGATCACCGGGCAAAAGATCACCCGGCAAAATATCACCCGTCAGAGGATCACCCGCCAAAAGATCACCCACCAAAAAATCACCCGTCACAGCTTCACCCGCCAAAAGATCACCCGTCAAAGGATTACCCGTCAGAGGACCACCAAGCAAAATATCACCCGTCAGAGGATCACCCGCCAAAAGATCACACGTCAGGGAAAAACCCGGTAAAAGATCGCCCGTCAGAAGATCTGCCAAGAAAAGAACACCCGTCATAGGATCACCCGCCACAAGATCACCCGCCAAAAGATCATCCGTCAGAGGATCACCCCTTAGAAGTACACCCGCTAAAAGATCACCCGTCAGAAGATCAGCCACCAAAAGATCACCCGTCATAGCATCACCCGCGAAAAGAGCACCCGCCAAAAGGTCACCCGTAGGAGGATCACCCGCCAAAAGATTACCCGTCAGAGGATCACCCACCAAAAGATCACCCGTCAGAGAAAAACCCGTCAAAAGATCACCCGTCAGAGGATCACCTCTTAGAAGATCAACCGTCAGAGGAACACCCGCGAAAAGATCACCTGTCAGAGGATCACCCGCCAAAAGATCACCCGTCAGAGGAAAACACGCCAAAAGATCACTCGTCAGTGGATCATCCGCTAAAAGATCACCCGTCAGAAGATCAGCCACGAAAAGATCACCCGTCATAGGATCACCGGGCAAAAGATCACCCGGCAAAATATCACCCGTCAGAGGATCACCCGCCAAAAGATCACCCACCAAAAAATCACCCGTCACAGCTTCACCCGCCAAAAGATCACCCGTCAAAGGATTACCCGTCAGAGGACCACCAAGCAAAATATCACCCGTCAGAGGATCACCCGCCAAAAGATCACACGTCAGGGAAAAACCCGGTAAAAGATCGCCCGTCAGAAGATCTGCCAAGAAAAGAACACCCGTCATAGGATCACCCGCCACAAGATCACCCGCCAAAAGATCATCCGTCAGAGGATCACCCCTTAGAAGTACACCCGCTAAAAGATCACCCGTCAGAAGATCAGCCACCAAAAGATCACCCGTCATAGCATCACCCGCGAAAAGAGCACCCGCCAAAAGGTCACCCGTAGGAGGATCACCCGCCAAAAGATTACCCGTCAGAGGATCACCCACCAAAAGATCACCCGTCAGAGAAAAACCCGTCAAAAGATCACCCGTCAGAGGATCACCTCTTAGATGATCAACCGTCAGAGGAACACCCGCGAAAAGATCACCTGTCAGAGGATCACCCGCCAAAAGATCACCCGTCAGAGGAAAACACGCCAAAAGATCACTCGTCAGTGGATCATCCGCTAAAAGATCACCCGTCAGAAGATCAGCCACGAAAAGATCACCCGTCATAGGATCACCGGGCAAAAGATCACCCGGCAAAATATCACCCGTCAGAGGATCACCCGCCAAAAGATCACCCACCAAAAAATCACCCGTCACAGCTTCACCCGCCAAAAGATCACCCGTCAAAGGATTACCCGTCAGAGGACCACCAAGCAAAATATCACCCGTCAGAGGATCACCCGCCAAAAGATCACACGTCAGGGAAAAACCCGGTAAAAGATCACCCGTCAGAAGATCTGCCAAGAAAAGAACACCCGTCATAGGATCACCCGCCACAAGATAACCCGCCAAAAGATCACCCGTCAGAGGATCACCCCTTAGAAGTACACCCGCTAAAAGATCACCCGTCAGAAGATCAGCCACCAAAAGATCACCCGTCATAGCATCACCCGCGAAAAGAGCACCCGCCAAAAGGTCACCCGTAGGAGGATCACCCACCAAAAGATTACCCGTCAGAGGATCACCCGCCAAAAGATCACCCGTCAGAGAATCACCCCTCAGAAGATCACCCGTCAGAGGATAACCCGCCAAACGATCACCCGCCAGAGGACCACCCACCAAAATATCACCCGTCAGAGGATCACCCGCCAAAAGATCACCCGTCAGAGAATCACCCGTCAAAAGATTACCCGTCAGAATATCACCCGCCAAAAAATCACCCGCCAGAGAACCATCCACCAAAAGATCACCCGTCAGAGGATCACCCGCCAAACGATCACCCGTTAGAGGAACACCCCTAAGAAGTACACCCGCTAAAAGATCACCCATCAGAGGATCACCCACCAAAAGATAAACCGTCAGAGGACCACCGACCAAAAGATCACCAGTCAGAGGATTACCAGTCAAAAGATCACCCATCAGAGAAAAACCCGTCAAAAGATCACCCGTCAGAGGATCACCCTTAGAAGAACAACCGTGAGAGGATCACCTGTAAAAATATCACCTGTCAGAGGAACACGGCCCGCCAAAAGATCACCCGTGAGAGGAAAACCCGCCAAAAGATCACCCCTTAGAAGATCACCAGTCAGAGGATCACCCGCCAAAAGATCACCCGTCAGAGGGTCACCCGCCAAAAGATCACCCGTGAGAGGACCACCCACCAAAAGATCACCAATCAGAGGATCACCCGCCAAAAGATCACTCCTTTCACGTGTTATCTGAGATAAGATATTTTGATCAATGCAAAAGATCAACCGTCAGACGAACACCTGCCAAAAGATCACCTGTCAGAGGATAACCCGCCAAAAGATCGCCCGTCAGAAGAAAACCCGCCAAAAGATCACTCGTCAGTGGACCATCCGCTAAAAGATCACCCGTCAGAGGATCAGCCACGAAAAGATCACGCGTCATAGGATCACCCGCCAAAAGATCACCCGCCAAAACATCACCCGTCACAGCTTCACCCGCCAAAAGATCACCCGCCAAAAGATTACCCGTCAGAGGATGACCCGCCAAAAGATCACCTGTCAGAGGACGACCACCCATCAATACCTCACCCCTTAGAAGATCACTCGTCAGAGGATCACCCACCATAAGATCACCCGTCAGAGGGTCACCCGCCAAAAGATAAACCGTCAGAGGAGCACCCACCAAAAGATTACCCATCAGAGGATCACGCGAAAAGATCACCCGTCAGACGATCACACGCTAAAAGATAACCCGTCAAAGGATCACCCGCCAAAAGATCACCCGTCAGAGGATCACCCGCCAAAAGATCACACGTCAGAAGACCACCCATCAAAAGATCACCGGTCAGAGGATCACCCGCCAAAAGATCACTCCTTTCACGTCTGATATGAGTAAGACATTTTGATCAAAGCAAAAAAGTTTGGATGATAGGGCGACATACATTTATTGCTTACCGCCGGGGAGAAATAAAGTGGCGCGCAATCTATGAAATTAGATAGATCTAGATACTATACACGACTGTACGTCTAAATTACACTTGAAGTAACGACTCAGTAATTACTCAAGCCTTGCCATGTATTGTGTAAAATTTAAATACAGTGTGTCAAAAGCTTACATGGAGTACCTACACGTAGGCTAATGCACGTCAGACCCGCGGCCTTTGGCGGATCTGAGGATGACCCGCCGAAAGATGACCCGTCAGAGTATTACCCGTCATAAGATAACCCGTCAGAGGATCACCCGCCAAACGATCACGCGTCAAAGGATCACCCCTTAGAAGTACACCCGCTAAAAGATCACCCGTCATAGTGTCACTCGCCAAAAGATCACCCGTCAGAGGACCACCCACCAAAAGACCGCCCGTCAAGGGATCACCCGAAAAAAGATCACCTGTCAGAGGACCGCCCACTAAAAGATCACCCGTCAGAGGATCACCCATCAAAACATCACCCCTTAGAAGAACACCCGTCAGAGGATCACCCGCCAAAAGACTACCCGTCAGAGGGTCACCCGCCTAAAGAACACTCGTTAGAGAACCATCCGCTAAAAGTTCACCCGTCAGAAGATCAGCCACCAAAAGATCACCCGTCATACAATCACCCGCGAAAAGAGCACCCGCCAAAAGATCACCCGTAAGAGGATCACCCGCCAAAAGATTACACGTCAGAGGATCACCCGCCAAAAGATCACCCGTCAGAGAATCACACCTCAGAAGATCACCCGTCAGAGGATAACACGCCAAACGATCACCCGCCAGAGGACCACCCACCAAAAGATCACCCGTCAGAGGATCACCCGTCAAAAGATCACCCGTCAGAGGACCACCCAACAAAAGATCACCCGTCAGAGGATCACCCGCCAAAAGATCACCCGTCAGAGGATCACCCGCCAAAAGATCACCCGTCAGAGGACCACCATCAAAAGATAACCCGTCAGAGGATCACCTTCCAAAAGATCAATCCTTTCACGTGTGATCTGAGGTAAGATATTTTGATCAATGCAAAAGCGTTTGGATGATAGGGCGACATACATTTAATGCTTGCAGCCGGGGAAAAAAACTGGCGCGCAATCTATGAAATTAGATAGAGCTAGATAATATACACGACTGTACGACTAAATTACACTTACATTAACGACTCAGTAATTACTCAAGTCTTGCCATGTATTGTGTTTAGTTTGAATACAGTGGATTAAAAGCTTACATGAAGTACCTACACGTAGGTTAATGAACGACAGACCCGCGGCCTTTGGCGGGTCAGAGGATCACCCGCCGAAAGATAACCCGTCAAAGTATCACCCGCTAAAAGATCACCCGTCAGAGCATCACCCGCCAAACGGTAACCAGTCAGAGGACCACCCACCAAAAGATCACCCGTCAAAGGACCACCCACCAAAAGATAACCCGTCAGAGAATCACCTTCCAAAAGATCACTCCTTTTACGTGTGATCTGAGGTAAGATATTTTGAACAATGCGAAAGCGGGTGGATAATAGGGCGACATACATTTAGTTCTTGCAGCCGGGGAGAAATAAAGTGGCGCAAAATCTATGAAATTAGATAGATCTAGGTACTATACACGACTGTACGACTAAATTACACTTAAATTAGCGACTCAGTAATTGCTCAAGCCTTGCCATGTATTGTGTTATGTTTGAATACAGTGGATCAAAAGCTTACATAGAGTACCTACACGTAGGTTAATGAAAGACAAACCCGCGGCCTTTGGTGGGTCAGAGGATCACCCGCCAAAAGATCACATGTCAGAGCATAACCCGCCAAACGGTAACCCGTCAGAGGATCACCCGCCAAAAGATCACTCCTTTCACGTGTGATCTGAGGAGTATCACCCGCCAAAAGATCACCCGTCAGAGCATCAACCGTCAAACGATAACCCGTCAGAGGATCACCCGCCAAAAGATCACCCTTCAGAGGATCACCCGCTAAAAGATAACCCGTCAGAGGATCACCCGCCAAAAGATCACCCGTCAGAGGATCACCTCTTAAAAGATCACCCGTGAGAGGATTACCCGCTAAAAGTCACCGTCAGAGGATCACCCGCCAAAAGAACATTAGTCAGAGGACCACCCACCAAAAGATCACACGTCAAAGGACCACCCACCAAAAGATAACCCGTCAGAGAATCACCTTCCAAAAGATCACTCCTTTCACGTGTGATGTGAGGTAAGATATTTTGAACAATGCGAAAGCGTGTGGATAATAGGGCGACATACAGTTTACAGTTTACAGTTTACATCTAGTTCTTGCAGCCGGGGAGAAATAAAGTGGCGCGCAATCTATGAAATTAGATAGATCTAGATACTATACACGACTGTACGACTAAATTACACTTAAACTAACGACTCAGTAATTACTCAAGCCTTGCCATGTATTGTGTTAAATTTGAATAAAGTGTGTCAAAAGCTTACATGGAGTACCTACACGTAGGCTAATGAACGTCAGACCCGCGGCCTTTGGCGGACCAGAGGATGACCCGCCGAAAGATCACCAGTCAGAGTATCACCCGCCATAAGATAACCCGTCAGAGGATCACCCGCCAAATGATCACGCGTCAAAGGATCACCCCTTAGAAGTACACCCGCTAAAAGATCACCCGTCATAGTGTTACCCGACAAAAGATCACCCGTCAGAGGACCACCCACCAAAAGACCGCCCGTCGGAGGATCACCGGAAAAAGATCACCAGTCAGAGGACCGCCACTAAAAGATCACCTGTCGGAGGATCACCCATCAAAACATCACCCCTTAGAAGAACACCCGTCAGAGGATAACCCGACAAAACACCACCCGTCAGAGGGTCACCCGCCTAAAGAACACCCGTTAGAGGACCATCCGCTAAAAGGTAACCTGTCAGAAGATCAGCCGCCAAAAGATCACCCATAAGAGGATCACCCGCCAAAAGATTACCCGTCAGATGATCACCCGCCAAAAGATCACCCGTCAGAGGATCACCGGCCAAAAGATTACCCGTAAGAGGATCACCCGCCAAAAGATCACCCGTCAGAGGATCACCCCTTACAAGATCACCCGTCAGAGGATCACACGCCAAAACATCACCCGTCACAGAACCACAAACCAAACGATCACCCGTCAGAGGATCACCCGCCAAACGATCACCCGTCAGAGGAGCACCCACCAAAAGATTACCCATCAGAGGATCACGAGAAAAGATCACCCGTGAGAGGATCACCCGCTAAAAGATCACACATCAGAGGACCACCCACCAAAAGATAACCCGTCAGAGGATCACCTTCCAAAAGATCAATCCTTTCACGTGTGATCTGAGGTAAGATATTTTGATCAATGGAAAAGCGTTTGGATGATAGGGCGACATACATTTAATGCTTGCAGCCGGGGAAAAAAGAGTGGCGCGCAATCTTTGAAATTAGATAGATCTAGATAATATACACGACTGTACGACTAAATTACACTTAAACTAACGACTCAGTAAATACTCAAGTCTTGCCATGTATTGTGTTTAGTTTGAATACAGTGGATCAAAAGCTTCCATGGAGTACCTACACGTAGGTTAATGAACGACAGACCCGCGGCCTTTGGCGTGTCAGAGGATCACTCGCCGAAAGATAACCCGTCAGAGTATCACTCGCCAAAAGATCACCCGTCAGAGCATCACCCGCCAAACGGTAATCCGTCAGAGGATCACCCGCCAAAAGATCACTCCTTTCACGTGTGATCTGAGGTAAGATATTTTCATCAATGCAAAAGCGTTTGGATAATAGGGCGACATACATTTAGTTCTTGCAGCCGGGGAAAAAAAAGTGGCGCGCAATCTGTGAAATTAGATAGATCTAGATACTATACACGACTGTACGACTAAATTACACTTAAACTAACGACTCAGTAATTACTTAAGACTTGCCATGTATTGTCTTAAATTTGAATACAGTGTGTCAAAAGCTTACATGGAGTACCTACACGTAGGTTATTGACCGTCAGACCCGCGGCCTTTGGCGGATCAGAGGATGACCCGCCGAAAGATCATCCGTCAGAGTATCACCCGCAATAAGATAACCCGTCAGAGTTTCACCCGCCAAACGATCACGCGTCAAAGGATCACCCCTTAGAAGTACACCCGCTAAAAGATCACCCGTCATAGTGTCACCCGCCAAAAGATCACCCGTCAGAGGACCACCCACCAAAAGACCGCCCGTCAGAGGATCACCCGAAAAAAGTTCACCAGTCAGAGGACCGCCCACTAAAAGATCACCCGTCAGAGGATCACCCATCAAAACATGACCCCTTAGAAAAACACCCGTCAGAGGATCACCCCCCAAAAGACCACCCGTCGGAGGGTCACCCGCCAAAAGAACACCCGTTAGAGGACCATCCGCTAAAAGATCACCCGTCAGAAGATCAGCCACCAAAAGATCACCCGTAAGAGGATCACCCGCCAAAAGATTACCCGTCAGAGGATCACCCGCCAAAAGATCACCCGTCAGAGAATCACCCCTCAGAATATCACCCGTCAGAGGATAACCCGCCAAACGATCACCCGCCAGAGGACCACCCACCAAAATATCACCCGTCACAGGATCACCGGCCAAAAGATCACCCGTCAGAGGATCACCCGTCAAAAGATCACCCGTCAGAGGACCACCCAACAAAAGATCACCCGTCGGAGGATCACCCGCCAAAAGATCACCCGTCAGAGGATCACCCGCCAAAAGATCACCCGTCAGAGGACCACCCATAAAAAGATAACCCGTCAGAGGATCACCTTCCAAAAGATCAATCCTTTCACGTGTGATCTGAGGTAAGATATTTTGATCAATGCAAAAGCGTTTGGATGATAGGGCGACATACATTTAATGCTTGCAGCCGGGGAAAAAAACTGGCGCGCAATCTATGAAATTAGCTAGATCTAGATAATATACACGACTGTACGACTAAATTACACTTAAATTAACGACTCAGTAATTACTCAAGTCTTGCCATGTATTGTGTTTAGTTTGAATGCAGTGGATTAAAAGCTTACATGGAGTACCTACACGTAGGTTAATGAACGACACACCCGCGGCCTTTGGCGCGTCAGAGGATCACCCGCCGAAAGATAACCCGTCAGAGTATCACCCGCTAAAAGATCACCCGTCAGAGCATCACCCGCCAAACGGTAACCAGTCAGAGGACCACCCATCAAAAGATCACCCGTCAAAGAATCACCTTCCAAAAGATCACTCCTTTCACGTGTGATCTGAGGTAGGTTATTTTCATCAATGCAAAAGCGTTTGGATAATAGGGCGACATACATTTAGTTCTTGCAGCCGGGGAGAAATAAAGTGGCGCGCAATCGATGAAATTAGATAGATCTAGATACTATACACGACTGTACGACTAAATTACACTTAAATTAGCGACTCAGTAATTACTCAAGCCTTGCCATGTATTGTGTTATGTTTGAATACAGTGGATCAAACACTTACATGGAGTACCTACACGTAGGTTAATGAAACACAAACCCGCGGCCTTTGGCGGGTCAGAGGATCACCCGCCGAAAGATAACCCGTCAAAGTATCACCCGCCAAAAGATCACCTTTCAGAGCATCACCCGCCAAAAGGTCACTCCTTTCACGTCAGAGGATCACCCGCTAAAAGATAATCCGTCAAAGATTCACCCGCCAAAAGATCACCCGTCAGAGGATCGCCCGCCAAAAGATTACCCATCAGAGGACCACCCGCCAAAAGATCACCCGTCAGAGGATCACCCGCCAAAAGATCACCGGTCAGAGGACCACCCGCCAAAAGATCACCCGTCAGAGGATCACCCGCCGAAAGATCACTCTTTTCACGTCCGATATGAGTAAGATATTTTGATCAATGCAAAAGCGTTTGGATGATAGAGCTACATACATTTAGTGCTTGCAGCCGGGGAGAAATAAAGTGGCGGGCAATCTATGAAATTGGATAGATCTAGATACCATACACGACTGTACGACACTTAAATTAAGGACTCAGTAATTACTCAAGCCTTGCCATGTATTGTGTTAAGTTTTAATACAGTGGATCAAAAGCATATAGGAAGTACCTACACGGAGGCTAATGAAAGTCAGACCCGCGGCCTTTGATGGGTCAGAGGATCACCTGCCGAAAGATCAGCCGTCAGAATATCACCCGCTAATAGATCACCCGTCAGAGGATCACCCGCCAAACGATCACCGTCAAAGGATCACCCCTTAGAAGTACACCCGCTAAAAGATCACCCGTCAGAGGATCACCCGCCAAAAGATCACCCGTCAGACGATCACCCGCCAAAATATCACCCGTCATAGGATAACCCGCCAAACGATCACCAGTCAAAACATCTCCCGCCAAAAGAATACCAACCAAAAGAACACTCGTCAGAGGATCACCCGCCAAAACATCAACCGCTAAAAGATTACCCGTCAGAAGATCAGCCGCCAAAAGATCACGCGCATAAAAATCACCCGTCAAAGGATCACCTGCCAAAAGATCACCCGCCAAAAGATCACCCATCTGAGGAAAACCCGCCAAAAGATTACCCGTCAGAGGATCACCCTCCAAAAGATCAATCTTCATAGGATGATCCGCCAAAAGTTTACCCGTCAGAGGTCCACCCACCAAAAGATCACCCGTCAGAGGATCACCAGTCAGAGGATCACCCGATAAAAGATAACCCGTCAAAGGATAACCCCATAAAAGATCACCCGTCAGAGGATCACCCGCCAAAAGATCGCCCGTCAAAGGTCCAACCCCCAAAAGATCACCCGTCGGAGGTCCACCCACCAAAAGATCACCAGGCAGAGGATCACCCGCCAAAAGATCACCGGTCAAAGGACCACCCCCCAAAAGACCACCCGTCAGAGGTCCACCCACAAAAAGATCACCCGTCAGAGGATCACCCGTCAGAGGATCACCCGCTAAAAGATCACCCGTCAGAGGATCACCCGCCGAAAGATCACTCCTTTCACGTCTGATCTGAGGTAAGATATTTTGCTCAATGCAAAAGCATTCGGATAATAGGGCGACATGCATTTAGTGCTTGAAACCAGGGAATAAAGTGGCGCGCAATCTATAAAACTAGATAGATCTAGATACTATACAAGACTGTACGACTAAATTACACTTAAGTTAACCACTCAGTAATTACTCAAGCCTTGCCATGTATTGTGTTAAGTTTGAATACAATGTTTCAAATCCTTACATGGAGTACCTACACATAGGCTAATGAACGTCAGACCCGCGGCCTTTGGCGGGTCAGAGGATCACCTGCCGAAAGATCACCCGTCAGAGTATCATCCGCAAAAGAACACCCGAAAGACGATCACCCGCCAAACGATCACGCGTCAAAGGATCACCCCTTAGAGGTACACCCGCTAAAAGATCACCCGTCAGAGGATCATCCGCCAAAAGATCACACGTCCGAGGACAACCCACGAAAAGATCGACCGTCAGAGGATCACCCGCCAAACGATCATCCGTCAGAGGATCACCCACCAAAAGATCACCCGTCAGAGAAAGATTACCCATCAGAGGACCACCCGCCAAAAGATCACCCGTCAGAGGATCACCCGCCAAAAGATAACCCGTCAAAGGACCATCCCCCAAAATATCACCCGTCAAAGGTCCACCCCCCAAAAGATCACCCGTCAGAGGTCCACCCACCAAAAGATCACCAGGCAGAGGATCACCCGCCAAAAGATAACCCGTCAAAGGACCATCCCCCAAAATATCACCCGTCAAAGGTCCACCCCCCAAAAGATCACCCGTCAGAGGTCCACCCACCAAAAGATCACCAGGCAGAGGATCACCCGCCAAAAGATAACCCGTCAAAGGACCATCCCCCAAAATATCACCCGTCAGAGGTCCACCCACCAAAAGATCACCCGGCAGAGGATCACCCGTCAGAGGATCACCCGCTAAAAGATCACCCGTCAGAGGATCACCCGCCGAAAGATCACTCCTTTCACGTCTGATCTGAGGTAAGATATTTTGCTCAATGCAAAAGCGTTCGGATAATAGGGCGACATGCATTTAGTGCTTGAAACCAGGGAATAAAGTGGCGCGCACTAGATAGATCTAGATACTATACAAGACTGTACGACTAAATTACACTTAAGTTAACCACTCAGTAATTACTCAAGCCTTGCCATGTATTGTGTTAAGTTTGAATACAGTGTTTCAAATCCTTACATGGAGTACCTACACATAGGCTAATGAACGTCAGACCCGCGGCCTTTGGCGGGTCAGAGGATCACCCGCCGAAAGATCACCCGTCAGAGTATCATCCGCCAAAAGAGCACCCGAAAGACGATCACCCGCCAAACGATCACGCTTCAAAGGATCACCCCTTAGAGGTACACCCGCTAAAAGATCACCCGTCAGAGGATCATCCGCCAAAAGATCACACGTCCGAGGACCACCCACGAAAAGATCGACCCTCAGAGGATCACCCGCCAAAAGATCACCCGTCAGAGGACCGCCCACCAAACGATCACCCGTCAGAGGATCACCCACCAAAAGATCACACGTCAGAGAAAAACCCGTCAAGAGATCACCCGTCAGAGGATCACCTCTTGGAAGATCAACCGTCAGAAGAACACCCGCTAAAAGATCACCTGTCAGAGGATCAGCCACGAAAAGATCACCCGTCATAGGATCACCCGCCAAAAGATCACCCGCCAAAAAATCACCCGTCACAGCTTCACCCGCCAAAAGCTCACCCGCCAAAAGATTACCCGTCAGAGGATGACCCGCGAAAAGATCACCTGTCAGAGGACCACCCCTTAGAAGATCACTCGTCAAAAGATCACCCGTCAGAGGACGACTACCCACCAAAACATCACCCATTAGAAGATCACCCGTCAGAGGATCACCCACCAAAAGATCACCCGTTAGAGGGTCACCCGCCAAAAGACCACCCGTCAGAGCGTCACCCGCATAAACAACACCCGTTAGAGGACCATCCGCTAAAAGATCACCCGTCAGAAGATCAGCCACGAAAAGATCACCCGTCATAGGATCACCCTGCAAAAGATCACCCGTCAGAGGATCACCCGCCAAAAGATCACCTGCCAAAAAATCACCCGTCACAGCTTCAGCCGCCAAAAGATCACCCGCCAAAAGATTACCCGTCAGAGGACCACCAACCAAAATATCACCCGTCAGAGGATCACCCGCCAAAAGATCACACGTCAGGGAAAAACCGTCAAAAGATCACCCGTCAGAGGATCATCCGGTTAAAGATCACCCGTCAGAAGATCAGCCAAGAAAAGAACACCCGTCATAGGATCACCCGCCACAAGATCACGCGCCAAAAGATCACCCGTCAGAGGATCACCCCTTAGAAGTACACCCGCTAAAAGATCACCCGTCAGAGGATCACCCGCCAAAAGATAAACCGTGAGAGGAGCACCCACCAAAAGATTACCCATAAGAGGATCACGCGAAAAGATCACCCGTCAGAGGATCACCCGCTAAAAGATAACCCATCAAAGGATCACCCGCTAAAAGATCACCCGTCAGAGGATAACCCGCCAGAAGATCACCCGTCAGAGGACCACCAACCTAAAGATTACCCGTCAGAGGATAACCCAGCAAAACATCACCCGTCAGAGAAAAACCCGTCAGAGGATCACCCACCAAAAGATCACCCGTCAGAGGACGACCACCCACCAAAATATCACCCCTTAGAAGATCACCAGTCAGAGGATCACCCGCCAAAAGATCACCCGTCAAAGGGTCACCCGCCAAAAGATCACCCGTCAGAGGACCACCCACCAAAAGATCACCAATCAGAGGATCACCCGCAAAAGATCACTCCTTTCACGTGTGATCTGAGGTAGGATATTTTCATCAATGCAAAAGATCAAGCGTCAGAGGATTACCCGTCAAAAGATCACCCATCAGAGAAAACCCGTCTAAAGATCACTCGTCAGAGGATCACCCCTTAGAAGATCAACCGTCAGAGGAACACCCGCCAAAAGATCACCTGTCAGAGGATAACCCGCCAAAAGATCGCCCATCAGAGGAAAACCCGCCAAAAGATCACTCGTCAGTGGATCATCCGCTAAAAGATCACCAGGCAGAGGATCACCCGATAAAAGATAACCCGTCAAAGGATAACCCCATAAAAGATCACCCGTCAGAGGATCACCCGCCAAAAGATCACCCGTCAAAGGTCCACCCCCCAAAAGATCACCCGTCAGAGGTCCACCCACCAAAAGATCACCAGGCAGAGAAAAACCCGTCAAGAGATCACCCGTCAGAGGATCACCTCTTGGAACATCAACCGTCAGAAGAACACCCGCTAAAAGATCACCTGTCAGAGGATCAGCCACGAAAAGATCACCCGTCATAGGATCACCCGCCAAAAGATCACCCGCCAAAAAATCACCCGTCACAGCTTCACCCGCCAAAAGATCACCCGCCAAAAGTTTACCCGTCAGAGGATGACCCGCCAAAAGATCACCTGTCAGAGGACGACCACCCACCAAAACATCACCCCTTAGAAGATCACCCGTCAGAGGATCACCCACCAAAAGATCACCCGTTAGAGGGTCACCCGCCAAAAGACCATCCGTCAGAGGTCCACCCACCAAAAGATCACCAATCAGAGTATCACCTGCCAAAAGATCACCCGTCAGAGGATCCCCCGCCAAACGATCACCCGTCAGAGGATCACCCCTTAGAAGTACACCCGCCAAAAGATCACCCGTCGGAAGATCACCCGCCAAAAGATCAACCGTCAGAGGACCACCCACCTAAAGATCACCCGTTAGAGGATTACCAGCGAAAAGATCACCCATCAGAGAAAAACCCGTCAAAAGATCACCCGTCAGAGTATCACCCCTTAGAAGAACAACCGTGAGAGGATCACCCGCCAAAATATCACCTGTCAGAGGAACACGGCCCGCCAAAAAATCACCCGTGAGAGGAAAACCCGCGAAAAGATCACCCGTCACAGGATCATCCGCCAAAAGATCACCCGTCCGAGGACCACCCACGAAAAGATCGTCCGTCAGAGCATCACCCGCCAAAAGATCACCCGTCAGAGGACCGCCCACCAAACGATCACCCGTCAGACTATCACCCGCCAAAAGATCACCCGCCAGAGCAAAACCCGTCAAAAGATCACCCGTCAGAGGATCATCTCTTAGAAGATCAACCGTCAGAGGAACACCCGCGAAAAGATCACCTGTCAGAGGATCACCCGCCAAAACATCACCCGTCAAAGGAAAACACGCCAAAAGATCACTCGTCAGTGGATCATCCGCTAAGAGATCACACGTCAGAAGATCAGCCACGAAAAGATCACCCGTCATAGGATCACCCGGCAAAAGATCACCCGGCAAAAGATCACCCGTCAGAGGATCACCCGCCAAAAGATCACCCGCCAAAAAATCACCCGTCACAGCTTATCCCGCCAAAAGATCACCCGCCAAAGATTACCCGTCAGAGGACCACCAACCAAAATATCACCCGTCAGAAGATCACCCGCCAAAAGATCACACGTCAGGGAAAAACCCGTCAAAAGATCACCCGTCGGAGGATCATCCGGTAAAAGATCACCAGTCAGAAGATCACCCAAGAAAAGAACACCCGTCATAGGATCACCCGCCACAAGATCACCCGCCAAAAGATCATCCGTCGGAGGATCACCCCTTAAAAGTACACCCGCTAAAAGATCACCCGTCAGAGGATCATCCGCCAAAAGATCACACGTCCGAGTACCACCCACGAAAAGATCGACCGTCATAGGATCACCCGCCAAAAGATCACCCGTCAGAGGACCGCCCACCAAACGATCACCCGTCAGAGGATCACCCACCAAAAGATCACCCGTCAGAGAAAAACCCGTCAAAAGATCACCCGTCAGAGGTTCACCTCTTGGAAGATCAACCGTCAGAGGAACACCCGCTAAAAGATCACCTGTCAGAGGATCAGCCACGAAAAGATCACCCGTCATAGGATCACCCGCCAAAAGATCACTCGCCAAAAAATCACCCGTCACAGCTTCACCCGCCAAAAGATTACCCGTCAGAGGATGACCCGCCAAAACATCACCTGTCAGAGGACCACCCATTAGAAGATCACCCGCCAAAAGATCACCCGTCAGAGGATCACCCGCCAAAAGATCACCCGTCAAAGTCTCACTCGTCAAAAGATTATCCGAGAGAGGATCACCCGCTAAAACATCACCCGTCAGAGAACCACCCTCCAAAAGATCACCCGCCAAAAGATCACACGTCAGAGGATCACCCGCTAAAACATAACCCGTCAAAGCATCACCCGCCAAAAGATCACCCGTCAGAGGATCACACGAATAAAGATCACCGGTCAGAGGAACACCAACCAAAAGATCACCCGTCAGAGGATCACCCGCCAAAAGATTACACATCAGAGAAAAACCCGTCAAAAGATCGCCCGTTAGAAGATCAGCCAAGAAAAGAACACCCGTCATACGAACACCCGCCACAAGATCACCCGCCAAAAGATAAACCGTCAGAGGAGCACCCACCAAACGATTACCCATCAGAGGATCACGCGAAAAGATCAACCGTCAGAGGATTACCCCCTAAAAGATAACCCGTCAAAGGATCACCCGCTAAAAGATCACCCGTCAGAGGATCACCCACCAAAACATCACCCGTCAGAGAAAAACCCGTCAGAGGATAACCCGCCAAAAGATGACCTGTCAGAGGACGACCACCCACCAAAATATCACCCCTTAGTAGATCACCAGTCAGAGGATCTACCGCCAAAAGATCACCCGTCAGAGGGTCACCCGCCAAAAGATCACCAGTCAGAGGACCACCTATGAAAAGATCACCAATCAGAGGATCACCTGCCAAAAGATCACTCCTTTCACGTGTGATCTGAGGTAAGATATTTTCATCAATGCAAAAGCGTTTGGATAATAGAGCGACATACATTTAGTTCTTGCAGCCGGGGAGAATAAAGTGGCGCGCAATCTTTGAAATTAGATAGATCTAGATACTATACACGACCGTACGACTAAATTACACTTAAATTAACGACACAGTAATTACTCAAGCCTTGCCATGTATTGTGTTAAGTTTGAATACAGTGGGTCAAAAGCTTTAATGGAGTACCTACACGTACGCTAATGAACGTCAGACTAGCGGCCTTTGGCAAGTCAGAGGATCACCTCCCGAAAGATCACCCGTCAGAGTTAATCCCGCCAAAAGTTCACCAGTCAGAGGATCACCCGTGAGAGGATCACCACTTAGAAGATCACCCGTCAGAGGATCACCCGCCAAAATATCACCCGTGTGAGGACGACCATCCACCAAAATATTACCCCTTAGAAGATCACCCGTCAGAGGATTACCCGCCAAAAGATCAACCGTCAGAGGATTACCCGCCAAAAGATCACCCATCACAGGAAAACCCGTCAAAAGATCACCCCTCAGAGGATCGCCCCTTAGAAGATCACCCCTCAGAGGATCACCCGCCAAAAGATCACCATTCAGAGGATCACCCACCAAAAGATCACCTGTCAGAGGACCACCCCTTAAAAGATCACCCGCCAAAAGATCACCCGTCGGAAGATCACCCGCCAAAAGCTCAACCGTCACAGGACCACCGACCAAAAGATCACCCATCAGAGGATTACCAGCCAAAAGATCACCCATCAGAGAAAAACCCGTCAAAAGATCACCCGTCAGAGTATCACCCCTTAGAAGAACAACCGTGAGAGGATCACCAGCCAAAATACCACCTGTCAGAGGAACACGGCCCGCCAAAAGATCACCCGTCAAAGGAAAACCCGTCAAAAGATCACCCGTCAGAGGATCACCCGCCAAAAGATCACCCGTCAGAGGATCACCCATCAAAAGATAACCCGTCAGAGTATCACCTTCCAAAAGATCAATCCTTTCACGTGTGATCTCATTCTCGACCCCAGGCCCTTCTTAATTCTTACTACGCATGCTCGACGAAAACGAAGGGCTCTGGGAAACTCCGGAGTATGCCAATTAGTTCGTGGCTACATGGTCTCTAGAGCGCATGCTCTCAGTGACGGGCCAATATTGGACCAACGTTGACCCCTCACTGAGAGCATGCGCTCTAGAGACCATGTAGCCACGAACTAATTAGCATACTCCGGAGTTTCCCAGAGCCCTTCGTTTTCGTCGAGCATGCGCAGTAAGAAATAACAAGGGCCTGGAGTCGAGAATGGTGTGATCTGAGGTAAGATATTTTGATCAACGCAAAAGCGTTTGGATGATAGGGCGACATACATTTAATGCTTGCAGCCGGGGAAAAAAAGTGGCGCGCAATCTATGAAATTAGATAGATCTACATAATATACACGGCTGTACGACTAAATTACACTTAAATTAACGACTCAGTAATTACTAAACTCTTGCCATGTATTGTGTTTAGTTTGAATACAGTGGATTAAAAATCTTACATGGAGTGCCTACACGTAGGTTAATGAACGACAGACCCGTGGCCTTTGGCGGGTCAGAGGGTCACCCGCCGAAAGATAACCCGTCAGAGTATCACCCGCTAAAAGATCACCCGTCAGAGCATCACCCGCCAAACGGTAACCCGTCAGAGGATCACCCGCCAAAAGATCACTCCTTTCACGTGTGATCTGAGGTAAGATATTTTCATCAATGCAAAAGCGTTTGGGTAATAGGGCGACATACATTTAGTTCTTCCAGCCGGGGAGAAATAAAGTGGCGCGCAATCTATGAAATTAAATAGATCTAGATACTATACACGACTGTACGACTAAATTACATTTAAATTAACGACTCAGTAATTACTCAAGCCTTGTCATGTATTGTGTTAAATTTGAATACAGTGTGTCAAAAGCTTACATGGAGTACCTACACGTAGGCTAATGAACGTCAGACCCGCGGACTTTTGCGGATCAGAGGATGACCCCGCCGAAAGATCACCCGTCAGAGTATCACCCGCAATAAGATAACCCGTCAGAGTATCACCCGCCAAACGATCACGCGTCAAAGGATCACCCCTTAGAAGTACACCCGCTAAAAGATCACCCGTCATAGTGTCACCCGCCAAAAGATCACCCGTCAGAGGACCACCCACCAAAAGACCGCCCGTCAGAGGATCACCCGAAAAAAGTTCACCAGTCAGAGGACCGCCCAAAAAAACATCACCCGTCAGAGGATCACCCATCAAAACATCACCCCTTAAAAGATCACCCGTCAGAAGATCAGCCACCAAAAGATCACCCGTCATAGAAGCACCCGCCAAAAGAGCACCCGCCAAAAGATCACCAGTAAGAGGATCACACGCCAAAAGATCAACCTTCAGAGGATCACCCGCCAAATGATCACCCGTCAGAGGATCACCCGCCAAAACATCACCCGTCAGAGAACCACCCACCAAAAGATCACCCGTCAGAGGATCACTTAAATTACACTTAAATTAGCGACTCAGTAATTACTCAAGCCTTGCCATGTATTGTGTTATGTTTGAATACAGTGGATCAAACACTTACATGGAGTCCCTACACGTAGGTTAATGAAACACAAACCCGCGGCCTTTGGCGGGTCAGAGGATCACCCGCCGAAAGATAACCCGTCAAAGTATCACCCGCCAAAAGATCACCTTTCAGAGCATCACCCGCCAAAAGATCACTCCTTTCACGTCAGATGATCACCCGCTAAAAGATAATCCGTCAAAGGTTCACCCGCCAAAAGATCACCCGTCAGAGGATCGCCCGCCAATAGATTACCCATCAGAGGACCACCCGCCAAAAGATCACCGGTCAGAGGACCACCCGCCAAAAGATTACCCGTCAGAGGATCACCCGCCGAAAGATCACTCTTTTCACGTCCGATATGAGTAAGATATTTTGATCAATGCAAAAGCGTTTGGATGATAGGGCGACATACATTTAGTTCTTGCAGCCGGGGAGAAATAAAGTGGCGCGTAATCTATGAAATTAGATAGATCTAGATACTATACACGACTGTACGACTAAATTACACTTAAATTAGCGACTCAGTAATTACTCAAGCCTTGCCATGTATTGTGTTATGTTTGAATACAGTGGATCAAAAGCTTACATGGAGTACCTATACGTAGGTTAATGAAAGACAAACCCGCGGCCTTTGGCGGGTCAGAGGATCACCCGCCGAAAGATAACCCGTCAAAGTATCACACGCCATAAGATAACCCGTCAGAGGACCACCCATTAAAAGACCGCCCGTCAGAGCATCATCCGAAAAAAGTTCACCAGTCAGAGGAGCGCCCACGAAAAGATCACCCGTCAGAGGATCACCCATCAAAACATCACCCCTTAGAAGAATACCCGTCAGAGGATCACCCGCCAAAGGACCACCCGTCAGAGGGTCACCAACCTAAAGAACACCCGTTAGAGGACCATCCGCTAAAAGATCACCCGTCAGAAGATCAGCCACCAAAAGATCAGCCACCAAAAGATCACCCGTCATAGAATCACCCGCCAAAAGAGCACCCGCCAAAAGATCACCCGTAAGAGGATCACCCGCCAAAACATTACCCGTCAGATGATCACCCGCCAAAAGATCACCCGTCAGAGGATCACCCCTTAGAACATCACACGCCAAAAGATCAACCGTCAGAGGATAACCCGCCAAAAGATCACACGTCAGAGGACCACCCACCAAAATATCACCCGTGAGAGAATCACCCGCTAAAAGATCACCCGTCAAAGCATCACCCGCCAAAAGATCACCCGTCAGAGGACCACCCACCAAAAGATCACCCGTCAGACGATCACCCGCCAAATGATCACTCCATTCACGTGTGATCTGAGGTAAGATATTTTCATCAATACAAAAGCGTTTAGATGATAGGGCGACATACATTCAGAGCTTGCAGCCGGGGAGAAATAAAGTGGCGAGCAATCTATGAAATTAGATAGCTCTAGATTCTATAGAGGACTGTACGACTAAATTACACTTAAATTAACGACGCAGTAATTACTCAAGCCTTGCCATGTGTAGTGTTAAGTTTGAATTCAGTGGGTCAACAGCTTCCATGGAGTACCTACAATTAGGCTAATGAACGTCAGAGCCACGGCGTTTGGCGGATCAGGGGATCACCCGCCGAAAGATCACCCGTCAGAGTATCATCCGCCAAAAGAACACCCGTCAGAGCATCACCCGCCAAACGGTAACCCGTCAGAGGACCACCCGCCAAAAGATCATTCCTTTCACGTGTGATCTGAGGTAAGATATTTTCATCAATGCAAAAGCGTTTGGATAATAGGGCGACATACATTTAGTTCTTGCAGCCGGGGAGAAATAAAGTGGCGCGCAATCTATGAAATTAGATAGATCTAGATACTATACACGACTGTACGACTAAATTACACTTAAATTAACGACTCAGTAATTACTCACGCCTTGCCCCTTAGAAGTACACCCGCTAAAAGATCACCTGTCATAGTGTCACCCGCCAAAAGATCACCCGTCGGAGGACCACCCACCAAAAGACCGCCCGTCAGAGCATCACCCGAAAAAAGTTCACAAGTCAGAGGACCGCCCACTAAAAGATCACCCGTCAGAGGATCACACGTCAAAACATCACCCCTTAGAAGAACACCCGTCAGAGGATCACCCGCCAAAAGACCATCCGTGAGAAGGCCACCCGCCTAAAGAACACCCGTTAGAGGACCATCCGCTAAAAGATCACCCGTCAGAAGATCAGCTACCAAAAGATCACCCGTCATAGAATCACCCGTCATAGAATCACCCGCCAAAAGATCACCCGTCAGAGGAAAACACGCCAAAAGATCACTCGTCAGTGGATCATCCGCTAAAAGATCACCCGTCAGAAGATCAGCCACGAAAAGATCACCCGTCATAGGATCACCGGGCAAAAGATCACCCATCAGAGGATCACTCCTTTCACGTGTGATCTGAGGTAAGATATTTTCATCAATGCAAAAGCGTTTGGATAATAGTGCGACATACATTTAGTTCTTGCAGCCGGGGAGAATAAAGTGGCGCGCAATCTTTGAAATTAGATAGATCTAGATACTATACACGACCGTACGACTAAATTACACTTAAATTAACGACACAGTAATTACTCAAGCCTTGCCATCTTTTGTGTTAAGTTTGAATACAGTGGGTCAAAAGCTTTAATGGAGTACCTACACGTACGCTAATGAACGTCAGACTAGCGGCCTTTGGCGAGTCAGAGGATCACCTCCCGAAAGATCACCCGTCAGAGTTAATCCCGCCAAAGGTTCACCAGTCAGAGGATCACCCGTCAGAGGCTCACCACTTAGAAGATCACCCGTCAGAGGATCACCCGCCAAAATATCAACCCTGTGAGGACGACCATCCGCCAAAACATTACCCCTTAGAAGATCACCAGTCAGAGGATTACCCGCCAAAAGATCAACCGTCTGAGGATTACCCGCCAAAAGATCACCCATCAGAGAAAAACCCGTCAAAAGATCACCCCTCAGAGGATCGCCCCTTAGAAGATCACCCCTCAGAGGATCACCCGCCAAAAGATCACCAGTCAGAGGATCACCCGCCAAAAGATCACCTGTCAGAGGACCACCCCTTAGAAGATCACCCGCCAAAAGATCACCCGTCGGAAGATCACCCGCCAAAAGATCAACCGTCAGAGGACCACCGACCAAAAGATCACCCGTCGGAAGATCACCCGCCAAAAGATCAACCGTCAGAGGACCACCGACCAAAAGATCACCCGTCAGAGGATTACCAGCCAAAAGATCACCCATCAGAGAAAAACCCGTCAAAAGATCACCCGTCAGAGTATCACCCCCTAGAAGAACAACCGTAAGAGGATCACCAGCCAAAATATCACCTGTCAGAGGAACACGGCCCGCCAAAAGATGACCCGTCAGAGGAAAACCCGCCAAAAGATCACCCGTCAGAGGATCATCCGCTAAAAGATCACCCATCAGAAGATCAGCCACCAGAAGATCACCCGTCATAGAATCACCCACCAAAAGATTACCCTTCAGAGGATCACCCGCCAAAAGATCACCCGTCAGACGATCAACCCTTAGAAGATCACCCGTCAGAGGATCACCCGTCAAAAGATCAGCCGTCAGAGGACCACCCAACAAAAGATCACCCGTCAGAGGATCACCCGCCAAAAGATCACCCGTCAGAGGATCACACGCTAAAAGTTCAACCGTCAGAGGATCACCCGCCAAAAGATCACCCGTCAGAGGATCACACGCCAAAACATCACCCGTCAGAGAACAATCCACCAAAAGATCACCCGTCAGAGGATCACCGCCAAACGATCACCCGTCAGAGGATCACCCCTGAGAAGTACACCCGCTAAAAGATCACCCGTCAGAGCATCACCCGCCAAAAGATAAACCGTCAGAGGAGCACCCAACAAAAGATTACCAATCAGAGGATCACCCGTTAAAAGATCACCCGTCAGAGCATCACCCGCCAAACGGTAACCCGTCAGAGGATCACCCGCCAAAAGATCACTCCGTTCACGTGTGATCTGTGGTAAGATATTTTCATCAATGGAAAAGCGTTTGGATAATAGGGCGACATACATTTAGTTCTTGCAGCCGGGGACAAATAAAGTGGCGCGAAATCTATGAAATTAGATAGATCTAGATACTATACACGACTGTACGACTAAATTACACTTAAATTAACGACTCAGTAATTACTCAAGCCTTGCCCCTTAGAAGTACACCCGCTAAAAGATCACCCGTCATAGTGTCACCCGCCAAAATATCACCCGTCGGAGGACCACCCACCAAAAGACCGCCCGTCAGAAGATCACCCGAAAAAAGTTCACAAGTCAGAGGACCGCCCACTAAAAGATCACCGGTCAGAGGATCACCCGTCAAAACATCACGCCTTAGAAGAACACCCGCAAGAGGATCACCCGCCAAAAGACCACCCGTGAGAAGGTCACCCGCCTAAAGAACACCCGTTAGAGGACCATACGCTAAAAGATCATCCGTCAGAAGATCAGCCACCAAAAGATCACCCGTCATAGAATCACCCGCCAAAAGAGCACCCGCCAAAAGATCACCCGTAAGAGGATCACCCCCCAAAAGATTACCCGTCAGATGATCACCCGCCAACAGTTCACCCGTCAGAGGATCACCCCTTAGAAGATCACACGCCAAAAGATCAACCGTCAGAGGATAACCCGCCAAAAGATCACCCGTCAGAGGACCACCCACCAAAATATCACCCGTCAGAGGAACACCCGTCAAAAGATCACCCGTTAGAGGATCACCCGCCAAAAGATCACCAGTCAGAGGACCACCCACCAAAAGATCATCCGTCAAAGCATCACCCGCCATAAGATCACCCGTCAGAGGATCACCACTTAGAAGATCACCCGTCTGAGGATCACCCGCTAAAAGATAACCCGTGAGAGGATCACCCGCCAAAAGATCACCCGTCGGAGGATTACCTGCCAAAAAATCACCCGTCAGAGGACCACCCATCAAATGATCGCCCGTCAGAGGATCACCACTTAAAAGATCACCCGTCAGAGGATCACCCGCCAAAATATCACCCGTCTGAGGACGACCACCCACCAAAACATTACCCCTTAGAGGATCACCCGTCAGTGGATTACCCGCCAAAAGATCAACCGTCAGAGGATTACCCGCCAAAAGATCACCAATCAGAGAAAAATCCGTCGAAAGATTACCCGTCAGAGGATCACCCCTTAGAAGATCACCCCTCAGAGGATCACCCGCCAAAAGATCACCAGTCAGAGGATCACCCGCCGAAAGATCACCTGTCAGAAGACCACCCCTTAGAAGATCACCCGCCAAAAGATCACCCGTCGGGAGATCAACCGTCAAAAGATCAACCGTCAGAGGACCACCGACCAAAAGATCACCTGTCAGAGGATTACCAGCCAGAAGATCACCCATCAGAGAAAAACCCGTCAAAAGATCACCCGTCAGACCCGTCAGTGTATTACCCCTTAGAAGAACAACCGTGAGAGGATCACCCGCCGAAATATCACCTGTCAGAGGAACACGGCTCGCCAAAAGATCACCCGTGAGAGGAAAACCCGCCAAAAGATCACCAATCAGAGGAAAACCCGCCAAAAGATCACTCGTCAGTGGATCATCCGCTAAAAGATCACCCGTCGGAGGATCAGCCACGAAAAGATCACCTGTGATAGGATCACCCGCCAAAAGATCACCCGCCAAAAAAAAACCCGTCACAGCTCCACCCGCCAAAAGATTGCCCGTCGGAGGATGACCCGCCAAAAGATCACCTGTCAGAGGACCACCCCTTAGAAGATCACTCGCCAACAGATCACCCGCCAGAGGACGACCACCCACCAAAACATCACCCCTTAGAAGATCACCCGTCAGACGATCACCCACCAAAAGATCACCCGTCAGAGGGTCACCCGCCAAAAGACCACCCGTCAGAGGTCCACCCACCAAAAGATCACCAATCAGAGTATCACCTGCCAAAAGATCACCCGTCAGAGGATCACCCGCCAAACGATCACCTGTTAGAGGAACACCCCTAAGAAGTACACCCGCTAAAAGATCACCCGTCAGAGGATCACCCGCCAAAAGATAAACCGTCAGAGGACCACCGACCAAAAGATCGCCCGTCAGATGTTTACCAGCCAAAAGATCACCCATCAGAGAAAAACCCGGCAAAAGATCACCCGTCACAGGATCACCCCTTAGAAGAACAACCGTGAGAGGGTCACCTATAAAAATATCACCTATCAGAGGAACACGGTCCGCCAAAAGATCACCCGTGAGAGGAAAACCCGCCAAAAGATCACCCGTCAGAGGATCATCCGCTAAAAGATTACCCATCAGAAGATCAGCCACCAGAAGATCACCCGTCATAAAATCACGCGACAAAAGAGCACCCGCTAAAAGATCACCCGTCAGAGGATCACCCGCCAAAAGATTACCCGTCAGAGGATCACCCGCCAAAAGATCACCCGTCAGAGGATCACCCCTTAGAAGAGCATCCGTCAGTGGATCACACGCCAAAAGATCAACCGTCAGAGGATCACCCGCTAAAAGATAACCCGTCAAAGGATCACCCGCTAAAAGATCACCCGTTAGAGGATAACCCGCCAGAAGATCACCCGTCAGAGGACCACCAACCTAAAGATTACCCGTCAGAGGATAACCCACCAAAACATCACACGTCAGAGGAAAACCCGTCAGAGGGTCACCCGCCAAAAGATCACCCGTGAGAGGACCACCCACCAAAATATCACCAATCAGAAGATCACCCGCCAAAAGATCACTCCTTTCACGTGTTATCTGAGGTAAGATATTTTGATCAATGCAAAAGATCAACCGTCAGAGGATTACCCGCCAAAAGATCACCCATCAGAGAAAAACCCGTCAAAAGATCACT
The DNA here is from genome assembly GCA_024195265.1 of Dendrophyllia cribrosa. NCBI lineage: Eukaryota > Metazoa > Cnidaria > Anthozoa > Scleractinia > Dendrophylliidae > Dendrophyllia > Dendrophyllia cribrosa. Next base: position 11,915,045 of record JAJLRJ010000009.1, on the reverse strand, counting down.
CGTCAGAGGATCACCCCTTTAAAGATCAACCGTCACAGCTTCACCCGCCAAAAGATTGCCCGTCGGAGGATGACCCGCCAAAAGATCACCTGTCAGAGGACCACCCCTTAGAACATCACTCGCCAACAGATCACCCGCCAGAGGACGACCACCCACCAAAACATCACCCCTTAGAAGATCACCCGTCAGAGGATCACCCACCAAAAGATCATCCGTCAGAGGGTCACCCGCCAAAAGACCACCCGTCAGAGGTCCACCCACCAAAAAATCACCAATCAGAGTATCACCTGCCAAAAGATCACCCGTCAGAGGATCACCCGCCAAACGATCACCAGTTAGAGGAACACCCCTAAGAAGTACACCCGCTAAAAGATCACCCGTCAGAGGATCACCCGCCAAAAGATAAACCGTCAGAGGACCACCGACCAAAAGATCGCCCGTCAGATGTTTACCAGCCAAAAGATCACCCATCAGAGAAAAACCCGGCAAAAGATCACCCGTCAGAGGATCACCCCTTAGAAGAACAACCGTGAGAGGGTCACCTATAAAAATATCACCTATCAGAGGAACACCGCCCGCCAAAAGATCACCCGTGAGAGGAAAACCCGCCAAAAGATCACCCGTCAGAGGATCATCCGCTAAAAGATTACCCATCAGAAGATCAGCCACCAGATCACCCGTCATAGAATCACGCGACAAAAGAGCACCCGCCAAAAGATCACCCGTCAGAGGATCACCCGCCAAAAGATTACCCGTCAGAGGATCACCCGCCAAACGATCACCCGTCAGAGGATCACCCCTTAGAAGGGCACCCGTCAGAGGATCACACGCCAAAAGATCAACCGTCAGAGGATCACCCGCCAAACGATCACCCGTCAGAGGATCACCCCTCAGAAGTACACCCGCTAAAAGATCACCCGTCAGAGGATCACCCGCCAAAAGATAAACCGTCAGAGGAGCACCCAACAAAAGATTACCCATCAGAGGATCACGCGAAAAGATCACCCGTCAGAGGATCACCCCCTAAAAGATACCCGTCAAAGGATCACCCGCCAAAAGATAAACCGTCAGAGGAGCACCCACCAAAAGATTACCCATCAGAGGATCACGCTAAAAGATCACCCGTCAGAGGATCACCCGCTAAAAGATAACCCGTCAAAGGATCACCCGCCAAAAGATCACCCGTCAGAGGATCACCCGCCAAAAGATCACACGTCAGAAGACCACACATCAAAAGATCACCGGTCAGAGGATCACCCGCCAAAAGACCACTCCCTTCACGTCTGATATGAGTAAGACATTTTGATCAAAGCAAAAAAGTTTGGATGATAGGGCGACATACATTTTTTGCTTGCCGCCGGGGAGAAATAAAGTGGCGCGCAATCTATGAAATTAGATAGATCTAGATACTATAAACGACTGTACGTCTAAATTACGCTAGAAGTAACGACTCAGTAATTACTCAAGCCTTGCCATGTATTGTGTTAAATTTGAATACAGTGTCTCAAAAGCTTACATGGAGTACCTACACGTAGGCTAATGAACGTCAGACCCGCGACCTTTGGCGGATCTGAGGATGACCCGCCGAAAGATCACCCGTCAGAGTATTACCCGCCATAAGATAACCCGTCAGAGGATCACCCGCCAAACGATCAACCGTCAGAGGACCACCCACCATAAGACCGCCCGTCAGGGGATCACCCGAAAAAAGATCACCAGTCAGAGGAACGCCCACTAAAAGATCACCCGTCAGAGGATCACCCATCAAAACATCACCCCTTAGAAGAACACCCGTCAGAGGATCACCCGCCAAAAGATCACCCGTCATAGGACCACCCAACAAAAGATCACCCGTCAGAGGATCACCCGCCAAAAGATTACACGTCAGAGGATCACCCGCCAAAAAATCACCCGTCAGAGGATCACCCGTCAAAAGATCACCCGTCATAGGACCACCCAACAAAAGATCACCCGTCAGAGGATCACCCGCCAGAAGATCACCCGTCAGAGGATCACCCGCCAAAAGTTCACCCGTAAGAGGACCACCATCAAAAGATAACCCGTCAGAGGATCACCTTACAAAAGATCTATCCTTTCACGTGTGATCTGAGGTAAGATATTTTGATCAATGCAAAAGCGTTTGGATGATAGGGCGACATACATTTAATGCTTGCAGCCGGGGAAAAAAAGTGGCGCAATCTATGAAATTAGATAGAGCTAGATAATATAAACGACTGTACGACTAAATTACACTTACATTAACGACTCAGTAATTACTCAAGTCTTGCCATGTATTGTGTTTAGTTTGAATACAGTGGATTAAAAGCTTACATGAAGTACCTACACGTAGGTTAATGAACGACAGACCCGCGGCCTTTGGCGGGTCAGAGGATCACCCGCCGAAAGATAACCCGATAATAGAGCGACATACATTTAGTTCTTGCATCCGGGGAGAAATAAAGTGGCGCGCAATCTTTGAAATTAAATAGATCTAGATACTATACACGACCGTACGACTAAATTACACTTAAATAAACGACACAGTAATTACTCAAGCCTTGCCATGTATTGTGTTAAGTTTGAATACAGTGGGTCAAAAGCTTTAATGGAGTACCTACACGTAGGCTAATGAACGTCAGACTAGCGGCCTTTGGCAGGTCAAAGGATAACCCGCCGAAAGATCACCCGTCATACTTAATCCCGCCAAACGTTCACCCGTCAGAGGATCACGCGTCAGATGATCACCACTTAGAAGATCACGCGTCAGAGGATCACCCGCCAAAATATCACCCGTGTGAGGACGACCACCCACCAAAACATTACCCCTTAGAAGATCACCCGTCAGAGGATTGCCCGCCAAAAGATCAACCGTCAGAGGATTACCCACCAAAAGATCACCCATCAGACAAAAACCCGTCAAAAGATCACCCGTCAGAGGATCACCCCTTAGAAGATCAACCCTCAGAGGATCACCCGCCAAAAGATCACCTGTCAGAGGATCCCCCGCCAAAAGATCACCTGTCAGAGGACCACCCCTTAGAAGATCACCCGCCAAAAGATCACCCGTCAGAGGATTACCAGCCAAAAGATCACCCATCAGAGAAAAACCCGTCAAAAGGTCACCCGTCAGAGTATCACCCCTTAGAAGAACAACCGTGAGAGGATCACCCGCCAAAATATCACCTGTCAGAGGAACACGGCCCGCCAAAAGATCACCCGTGAGAGGAAAACCCGCCAAAAGATCACCAGTCAGAGGATCATCCGCTAAAAGATCACCCATCAGAAGATCAGCCACCAGAAGATCACCCGTCATAGAATCACCCGACAAAAGAGCACCCGCCAAAAGATCACCCGTCAGAGGATCACCCACCAAAACACCACCCGTCAGAGGGTCACCCGCCTAAAGAACACCTGTTAGAGGACCATCCGCTAAAAGGTCACCTGTCAGAAGATCAGCCAATAAAAGATCACCCGTCATAGAATCAACCGCCAAAAGAGAGCCGCCAAAAGATAACCCGTAAGAGGATCACCCGCCAAGAGATTACCCGTCAGATGATCACCCGCCAAAAGATCACCCGTCAGAGGATTACCCCTTAGAAGATCACACGCCAAAAGATCAACCGTCAGAGGATAACCCACCAAAAGATGACCCGTCAGAGGACCATCCACCAAAATATCACCGTCAGAAGATCACCCGTCAGAGGACGACCACCCACCAAAATATTACCCCTTAGAAGATCACCAGTCAGAGGATCACCCGCTAAAAGATCACCCGTCGGAGGTTCACACGCCAAAAGATCACCCGTGAGAGGACCACCCACCAAAAGATCACTCCTTTCACGTGTGATCTGAGGTAAGATATTTTGATCAATGAAAAAGATCAACAGCCAGAGGATTACCCGCCAAAAGATCACCCATGAGAGAAAAACCCCTCAAAAGATCACTCGTCAGGGGATCACCCCTTAGAATATCAATCGTCAGAGGAACACCCGCGAAAAGATCACCTGTCAGAGGATAACCCACCAAAAGATCACCCGTCAGAAGAAAACCCGCCAAAAGATCACTCGTCAGTGGATCATCCGCTAAAAGATCACCCGTCAGAGGATCAGCCACGAAAAGATCACCCGTCATAGGATCACCCGCCAAAAGATCACCCGCCAAAAAATCACCCGCCAAAAAATCACCCGCCAAAAGATCACCCGCCAAAAGATTGCCCGTCAGAGGAGGACCCCCCGAAAGATCACCTGTCAGAGGACCACCCCTTAGAAGATCACTCGCCAAAAGATCACCCGTCAGAGGACGACCACCCACCAAAACATCACCCCTTAGAAGATCACCCGTCAGAGGATCACCCACCAAAAGATCACCCGTCAGAGGGTCACCCGCCAAAAGACCACCCGTCAGAGGTCCACCCACCAAAAGATCACCAATCAGAGTATCACCTGCCAAAAGATCACCCGTCAGAGGATCACCCGCCAAACGATCACCCGTCAGAGGAAAACCCACCAAAAGATCATTCGTCAGAGGATCATCCGCTAAAAGATCAACCGTCAGAAGATCAGCCACGAAAAGATCACCCGTCATAGGATCACCCGACAAAGGATCACCCGGCAAACAAAACATCACCCGTCAGAGGATCACCCGCCAGAAGATCACCTGTCAGAGGACCACCCATTAGAGGATCACCCACCAAAAGATCACCCGTCAGAGAAAAACCCGTCAAAAGATCACCCGTCAGAGGATCACCTCCTGGAAGATCAACCGTCAGAGGAACACCCGTGAAAAGATCACCTGTCAGAGGATCACCGCCAAAAGATCACCCGTCAAAGGAAAACACGCCAAAAGATCACTTGTCAGTGGATCATCCGCTAAAAGATCACCCGTCAGAAGATCAGCCACGAAAAGATCACCCGTCATAGGATCACCCGGCAAAAGATCACCCGGGAAAAGATCACTCGTCAGAGGATCACCCGCCAAAAGATCACCCGCCAAAAAATCACCCGTCACAGCTGCACCCGCCAAAAGATTACCCGTCAGAGGACCACCAACCTAAAGATTACCCGTCAGAGGATAACCCACCAAAACATCACCCGTCAGAGAAAAACCCGTCAGAGGATCACCCACCAAAAGATCACCCGTCAGAGGACGACCACCCACCAAAATATCACCCCTTAGAAGATCACCAGTCAGAGGATCACCCGCCAAAAGATCACCCGTCAGAGGGTCACCCGCCAAAAGATCACCCGTCAGAGGACCACCCACCAAAACATCACCAATCAGAGGATCACCCGCCAAAAGATCACTCCTTTCACGTGTGATCTGAGGTAAGATATTTTCATCAATGCAAAAGATCAAGCGTCAGAGGAATACCCGCCAAAAGATCACCCATCAGAGAAAAACCCGTCAAAAGATCACTCGTCAGAGGATCACCCCTTAGACGATCAACCGTCAGAGGAACACCCCCCAAAAGATCACCTGTCAGAGGATAACCCGCCAAAAATCGCCCATCAGAGGAAAAGCCGCCAAAAGATCACTCGTCAATGGATCATCCGCTAAAAGATCACACGTCTGAGGATCAGCCACGAAAAGATCACCCGTCATATGATCACCCGCCAAAAGATCACCCGCCAAAAAATCACCCGTCACAGCTTCACCCGCCAAAAGATCACCCGCCAAAAGTTTACCCGTCAGAGGATGACCCGCCAAAAGATCACCTGTCAGAGGACCACCCCTTAGAAGATCACTCGCCAAAAGATCACCCGTCAGAGGACCACCTCCCACCAAAACATCACCCCTTAGAAGATCACCCGTCAGAGGATCACCCACCAAAAGATCACCCGTTAGAGGGTTACCCGCCAAAACACCACCCGTCAGAGGTCCACCCACCAAAAGATCACCAATCAGAGTATCACCTGCCAAAAGATCACCCGTCAAAGGATCCCCCGACAAACGATCACCCTTCAGAGGATCACCCCTTAGAAGTACACCCGCCAAAAGATCACCCGTCGGAAGATCACCCGCCAAAAGATCAACCGTCAGAGGACCACCGACCAAAAGATCACCCGTCAGAGGATTACCAGCGAAAAGATCACCCATCAGAGAAAAACCCGTCAAAACATCACCCGTCAGAGTATAACCCCTTAGAAGAACAACCGTGAGAGGATCACCCGCCAAAATATCACCTGTCAGAGGAACACGGCCCGCCAAAAGATCACCCGTGAGAGGAAAACCCGCGAAAAGATCACCCGTCAGAGGATCATCCGCCAAAAGATCACCAGTCCGAGGACCACCCACGAAAAGATCGCCCGTCAGAGGATCACCCGCCAAAAGATCACCCGCCAGAGGACCGCCCACCAAACGATCACCCGTCAGACGATCACCCGCCAAAAGATCACCCGTCAGAGAAAAACCCGTCAGAGTATCACCTCTTAGAAGATCAACCGTCAGAGGATCACCCGCCAAAAGATCACCCGTCAAAGGAAAACACGCCAAAAGATCACTCGTCAGTGGATCATCCGCTAAGAGATCACCCGTCAGAAGATCAGCCACGAAAAGATCACCCGTCATAGGATCACCCGGCAAAAGATCACCCGGCAAAAGATCACCCGTCAGAGGATCACCCGCCAAAAAATCACCCGTCACAGCTTCACCCGCCAAAAGATCACCCGCCAAAAGATTACCCGTCAGAGGACCACCAACCCAAATATCACCCGTCAGAGGATCACCCGCCAAAAGATCACACGTCAGGGAAAAACCCGTCAAAAGATCATCCGTCAGAGGATCATCCGGTAAAAGATCACCCGTCAGAAGATCAGCCAAGAAAAGAACACCCGTCATAGGATCACCCGCCACAAGATCACCCGCCAAAAGATCATCCGTCAGAGGATCACTCCTTAGAAGTACACCCGCTAAAAGATCACACGTCAGAGGATCACCCGCCAAAAGATAAACCGTTAGAGGAGCACCCACCAAAAGATTACCCGTCAGAGGATCACGCGAAAAGATCACCCGTCAGAGGATCACCCGCTAAAAGATAACCCGTTAGAGGATAACCCGCCAGAAGATCACCCGTCAGAGGACCACCAACCTAAAGATTACCCGTCAGAGGATAACCCACCAAAACATCACCCGTCAGAGAAAAACCCGTCAGAGGATCACCCACCAAAAGATCACCCGTCAGAGGACGACCACCCACCAAAATATCACCCCTTAGAAGATCACCAGTCAGAGGATCACCCGCCAAAAGATCACCCGTCAGAGGGTCACCCGCCAAAAGATCACCCGTCAGAGGACCACCCACCAAAACATCACCAATCAGAGGATCACCCGCCAAAAGATTACTCCTTTCACGTGTGATCTGAGGTAAGATATTTTCATCAATGCAAAAGATCAAGCGTCAGAGGATTACCCGCCAAAAGATCACCCATCAGAGAAAAACCCGTCAAAAGATCACTCGTCAGAGGATCACCCCTTAGAAGATCAACCGTCAGAGGAACACCCCCCAAAAGATCACCTGTCAGAGGATAACCCGCCAAAAGATCGCCCATCAGAGGAAAAGCCGCCAAAAGATCACTCGTCAATGCATCATCCGCTAAAAGATCACACGTCAGAGGATCAGCAACGAAAAGATCACCCGTCATAGGATCACCCGCCAAAAGATCACCCGCCAAAAAATCACCCGTCACAGCTTCACCCGCCAAAAGATCACCCGCCAAAAGTTTACCCGTCAGAGGATGACCCGCCAAAAGATCACCTGTCAGAGGACCACCCCTTAGAAGATCACTCGCCAAAAGATCACCCGTCAGAGGACCACCTCCCACCAAAACATCACCCCTTAGAAGATCACCCGTCAGAGGATCACCCACCAAAAGATCACCCGTTAGAGGGTCACCCGCCAAAACACCACCCGTCAGAGGTCCACCCACCAAAAGATCACCAATCAGAGTATCACCTGCCAAAAGATCACCCGTCAGAGGATCCCCCGACAAACGATCACCCGTCAGAGGATCACCCCTTAGAAGTACACCCGCCAAAAGATCACCCGTCGGAAGATCACCCGCCAAAAGATCAACCGTCAGAGGACCACCGACCAAAAGATCACCCGTCAGAGGATTACCAGCGAAAAGATCACCCATCAGAGAAAAACCCGTCAAAACATCACCCGTCAGAGTATAACCCCTTAGAAGAACAACCGTGAGAGAATCACCGGCCAAAATATCACCTGTCAGAGGAACACGGCCCGCCAAAAGATCACCCGTGAGAGGAAAACCCGCGAAAAGATCACCCGTCAGAGGATCATCCGCCAAAAGATCACCCGTCCGAGGACCACCCACGAAAAGATCGCCCGTCAGAGGATCACCCGCCAAAAGATCACCCGCCAGAGGACCGCCCACCAAACGATCACCCGTCAGACGATCACCCGCCAAAAGATCACCCGTCAGAGAAAAACCCGTCAGAGTATCACCTCTTAGAAGATCAACCGTCTGAGGAACACCGGCGAAAAGATCACCTGTCAGAGGATCACCCGCCAAAAGATCACCCGTCAAAGGAAAACACGCCAAAAGATCACTCGTCAGTGGATCATCCGCTAAGAGATCACCCGTCAGAAGATCAGCCACGAAAAGATCACCCGTCATAGGATCACCCGGCAAAAGATCACCCGGCAAAAGATCACCCGTCAGAGGATCACCCGCCAAAAAATCACCCGTCACAGCTTCACCCGCCAAAAGATCACCCGCCAAAAGATTACCCGTCAGAGGACCACCAACCCAAATATCACCCGTCAGAGGATCACCCGCCAAAAGATCACACGTCAGGGAAAAACCCGTCAAAAGATCACCCGTCAGAGGATCATCCGGTAAAAGATCACCCGTCAGAAGATCAGCCAAGAAAAGAACACCCGTCATAGGATCACCCGCCACAAGATCACCCGCCAAAAGATCATCCGTCAGAGGATCACTCCTTAGAAGTACACCCGCTAAAAGATCACACGTCAGAGGATCACCCGCCAAAAGATAAACCGTTAGAGGAGCACCCACCAAAAGATTACCCGTCAGAGGATCACGCGAAAAGATCACCCGTCAGAGGATCACCCGCTAAAAGATAACCCGTTAGAGGATAACCCGCCAGAAGATCACCCGTCAGAGGACCACCAACCTAAAGATTACCCGTCAGAGGAAAACCCACCAAAACATCACCCGTCAGAGAAAAACCCGTCAGAGGATCACCCACCAAAATATCACCCGTCAGAGGACGACCACCCACCAAAATATCACCCCTTAGAAGATCACCAGTCAGAGGATCACCCGCCAAAAGATCACCCGTCAGAGTGTCACTTGCCAAAAGATCACCCGTCAGAGGACCACCCACCAAAAGATCACCAATCAGAGGATCACCCGCCAAAAGATCACTCCTTTCACGTGTTATCTGAGGTAAGATATTTTCATCAATGCAAAAGATCAAGCGTCAGAGGATTACCCGCCAAAAGATCACCCATCAGAGAAAAACCCGTCAAAGGATCACTCGTCAGAGGATCACCCCTTAGAAGATCAACCGTAAGAGGAACACCCGCCAAAAGATCACCTGTCAGAGGATAACCCGCCAAAAGATCGCCCATCACAGGAAAACCCGCCAAAAGATCACTCGTCAGTGGATCATCCGGTAAAAGATCACACGTCAGAGGATCAGCCACGAAAAGATCTCCCGTCATAGGATCACCCGCCAAAAGCTCACCCGCCAAAAGATTACCCGTCAGAGGATGACCCGCAAAAAGATCACCTGTCAGAGGACCACCCACCAAAAGATCACCCGTCAAAGGACCACCCACCAAAAGATAACCCGTCAGAGAATCACCTTCCAAAAGATCACTCCTTTCACGTGTGATGCGAGGTAAGATATTTTGAACAATGCGAAAGCGTGTGGATAATAGGGCGACATACATTTAGTTCTTGCAGCCGGGGACAAATAAAGTGGCGCGCAATCTATGAAATTAGATAGATCTAGATACTATACACGACTGTACGACTAAATTACACTTAAACTAACGACTCAGTAATTACTCAAGCCTTGCCATGTATTGTGTTAAATTTGAATAAAGTGTGTCAAAAGCTTACATGGAGTACCTACACGTAGGCTAATGAAAGTCAGACCCGCGGCCTTTGGCGGACCAGAGGATGACCCGCCGAAAGATCACCCGTCAGAGTATTACCCGCCATAAGATAACCCGTCAGAGGATCACCGGCCAAACGATCACGCGTCAAAGGATCACGCCTTAGAAGTACACCCGCTAAAAGATCACCCGTCATAGTGTCACCCGCCAAAAGATCACCCGTCAGAGGACCACCCACCAAAAGACCTCCCGTCAGAGGATCACCCGAAAAAAGATCACCAGTCAGAGGACCGCCCACTAAAAGATCACCCGTCGGAGGATCGCCCATCAAAACATCAACCCTTAGAAGAACACCCGTCAGAGGATAACCCGCCAAAACACCACCCGTCAGAGGGTCACCCGTTAGAGGACCATCCGCTAAAAGGTCACCTGTCAGAAGATCAGCCACCAAAAGATAACCCGTCATAGAATCAACCGCCAAAAGAGCAGCCGCCAAAAGATCACCCGTAAGAGGATCACCCGCCAAAAGATTACCCGTCAGATGATCACCCGACAAAAGATCACCCGTCAGAGGATCACCCCTTAGAATATCACCCGCCAAAAAGATCAACCGTCAGAGGATAACCCGCCAAAAGATCACACGTCAGAGGACCACCCACCAAAATATCACCCGTCAGAGGATCACCCGCCAAAAGATCACCCGTTAGAGGATCACCCGAAAAAAGATCACCATTCAGAGGACCACCCGCCAAAAGATCACCCGTCAAAGCATCACCCACCAAAAGATCACCCGTCAGAGGACCACCCACCAAAAGATCACCCGTCAGAGAAAAACCGTCAAAAGATCACCCGTCAGAGCATCACCCCTTAGAAGAACAACCGTGAGAGGATCACCCTCCAAATATCACCTGTCAGAGGAACACGGCCCGTCAAAAGATCACCCGTCAGTGGAAAACCCGCAAAATGATCACCCATCAGAAGATCAGCCACCAGAAGATCACCCGTCAGAGGATCACCGGCCAAAAGATTACCCGTCAGAGGATCACCCGAAAAAAGTTCACCAGTCAGAGGAGCGCCCACTAAAAGATCACCCGTCAGAGGATCACCCATCAAAACATCACCCCTTAGAAGAACACCCGTCAGAGGATAACCCGCCAAAATACCACCAGTCAGAGGGTCACCCGCCTAAAGAACACCCGTTAGAGGACCATCCGCTAAAAGGTCACCTGTCAGAAGATCAGCCACCAAAGGATCACCGGTCATAGAATCAACCGCCAAAAGAGCAGCCGCCAAAAGATCACCCGTAACAGGATCACCCGCCAAAAGATTACCCGTCAGATGATCACCCGCCAAAAGATCACCCGTCAGAGGATAACCCGCCAAAAGATCACACGTCAGGGGACCACCCACCAAAATATCACCCGTCACAGGATCACCCGCTAAAAGATCACCCGTTAGAGGATCACCCGACAAAAGATCACCAGTCAGAGGACCACCCGTCAAAAGATCACCCGTCAAAGCATCACCCGCTAAAAAATCACCCGTCAGAGGACCACACACCAAAAGATCACCAGTCAGAGAAAAACCGGTCAAAAGATCACCCGTCAGAGCATCACCCCTTAGAAGAAAAACCGTGAGAGGATCACCCGCCAAAATATCACCTGTCAGAGGAAGACGGCCCGTCAAAAGATCACCCGTCAGAGGAAAACCCGCCAAAAGATCACCCGTCAGAGAATCATTAGCTAAAAGATCACCCATCAGAAGATCAGCCACCAGAAGATCACCCGTCATAGAATCACCCGACAAAAGAGCACTCGCCAAAAGATCACCCGTCAGAGGATCACCGGCCAAAAGATTACCCGTAAGAGGATCACCCGCCAAAAGATCACCCGTCAGAGGATCACCCCTTAGAAGATCACCCGTCAGAGGATCACACGCCAAAAAATCAACCGTCAGAGGATCACCCGCCAAAAGATCACCCGTCAGAGGAGCACCCACCAAAAGATTACCCATCAGAAGATCACGCGAAAAGATCACCCGTCAGAGGATCACCCGCTAAAAGATCACACATCAGAGGACCAGCCACCTAAAGATTACCCGTCAGAGGATAACCCACCAAAACATCACCCCTTAGAAGATCACCCGTCAGCGGATCACCCGCCAAAAGATCACTCCTTTCACGTGTGATCTGAGGTAAGATATTTTCATCAATGCAAAAGCGTTTGGATAATAGGGCGACATACATTTAGTTCTTGCAGCCGGGGAGAAATAAAGTGGCGCGTAATCTATGAAATTAGATAGATCTAGATACTATACACGACTGTACGACTAAATTACACTTAAATTAGCGACTCAGTAATTACTCAAGCCTTGCCATGTATTGTGTTATGTTTGAATACAGTAGATCAAAAGCTTACATGGAGTACCTATACGTAGGTTAATGAAAGACAAACCCGCGGCCTTTGGCGGGTCAGAGGATCACCCGCCGAAAGATAACCCGTCAAAGTATCACACGCCATAAGATAACCCGTCAGAGGACCACCCATTAAAAGACCGCCCGTCAGAGCATCATCCGAAAAAAGTTCACCAGTCAGAGGAGCGCCCACTAAAAGATCACCCGTCAGAGGATCACCCATCAAAACATCACCCCTTAGAAGAACACCCGTCAGAGGATCATCCGCCAAAGGACCACCCGTCAGAGGGTCACCCACCTAATGAACACCCGTTAGAGGACCATCCGCTAAAAGATCACCCGTCAGAAGATCAGCCACCAAAAGATCACCCACCAAAAGATCACCCGTTATAGAATCACCCGCCAAAAGAGCACCCGCCAAAAGATCACCCGTAAGAGGATCACCCGCCAAAACATTACCCGTCAGATGATCACCTGCCAAAAGATCACCCGTCAGAGGATCACCCCTTAGAACATCACACGCCAAAAGATCAACCGTCAGAGGATACCCGCTAAAAGATCACACGTCAGAGGACCACCCACCAAAATATCACCCGTCAGAGAATCACCCGCTAAAAGATCACCCGTCAAAGCATCACCCGCCAAAAGATCACCCGTCAGAGGACCACCCACCAAAAGATCACCAGTCAGACGATCACCCGCCAAAAGATCACTCCATTCACGTGTGATCTGAGGTAAGATATTTTCATCAATGCAAAAGCGTTTGGATGATAGGGCGACATACATTTAGAGCTTGCAGCCGGGGAGAAATAAAGTGGCGAGCAATCTATGAAATTAGATAGCTCTAGATTCTATAGAGGACTGTACGACTAAATTACACTTAAATTAACGACGCAGTAATTACTCAAGCCTTGCCATGTGTAGTGTTAAGTTTGAATTCAGTGGGTCAACAGCTTCCATGGAGTACCTACAATTAGGCTAATGAACCTCATAGCCGCGGCGTTTGGCGGATCAGGGGATCACCCGCCGAAAGATCACCCGTCAGAGTATCATCCGCGAAAAGAACACCCGTCAGAGGATCACCCGCCAAACGATCACGCGTCAAAGGATCACCCCTTAGAGGTACACCCGCTAAAGGATCACCCATCAGAGGATCATCCGCCAAAAGATCACCCGTCAGAGGACGACCACGAAAAGATCCCCGTCAGACGATCACCCGCCAAAAGATCACCCGTCAGAAGATCACCCCTTAGAAGATCAACCGTGAGAGGAACACCCGCCATAAGATCACCCGTCAGAGGATAACCCGCCAGAGGATCACCGGTCAGAGGATCACCACTTAGAAGATCACCCGTCAGAGGATCACCCACCAAAAGATCAGCTCTAAGAGGATCACCCGGCAAAGGATCACCCGTGAGAGGATCACCCGCTAAAAGATAACCCGTGAGAGGATCACCCGCCAAAAGATCACCCGTCGGAGGATCACCTGCGAAAAAATCACTCGTCAGAGGACCACCCATCAAAAGATCGCCCGTCATAGGATCACCCACCAAAAGATCACTCCTTTCACGTGTGATCTGAGGCAAGATATTTTGATCAATGCAAACGCGTTTGCATAATAGTGCAACATACATTTAGTGCTTGCAGCCGGAGAGAAGTAAAGTTGCGCGCAATCTATGAAATTAGATAGATCTAGATACTATACACGACTGTACGACTAAATTACACTTAAAGTAACGACTCAGTAATTACTCAAGTCTTGCCATGTATTGTGTTAAAATTCAATACAGTGTGTCAATAGCTTCAACGGAGTACCTACACGTAGGCTAATGAACGTCAGACCCGCGGCCTTTGGTGGATCAGAGGATCACCCGCAGAAAAATCACCCGTCAGAGTATCACCCGCCATAAGATAACCCGTCAGAGGATCACCCGCCACAAGATAACCCGTCAGAGGATCACCCGCCAAACGATCACGAGTGAAAGGATCACCCCTTAGATGTACACCCGCTAAAAGATCACCCGTCATAGTGTCACCCGCCAAAAGATCACCCGTCAGAGGACCACCCACCAAAAGATAACCCGTCAGAGGATCACCCATCAGAACATCACCCCTTAGAAAAACACCCGTCAGAGGATCACCCGCCAAAAGACCACCCGTCAGAGGGTCACCCGCCAAAAGAACACCCGTTAGAGGACCATCCGCTAAAAGATCACCCGTAAGAAGATAAGCCGTAAGAAGATAAGTGAGAGGACGACCACCCATTAAAATTTTACCCCTTAGAAGATCAGCAGTTAGAGGATCACCCGCCAAAAGATCACCCGTCATAGGATCACCCGCCAAAAGCTGACTCCTTTCACTTGTGATCTGAGGTAAGATATTTTCATCAATGCAAAAGCGTTTGGATAATAGGGCGACATACATTTAGTTCTTGCAGCCGGGGAGAAATAAAGTGGCGCGCAATCTTTGAAATTAGATAGATCTAGATACTATACACGACCGTACGACTAAATTACACTTATATTAACGACACAGTAATTACTCAAGCCTTGCCATGTATTGTGTTAAGTTTGAATACAGTGGGTCAAAAGCTTTAATGGAGTACCTACACGTAGGCTAATGAACGTCAGACTAGCGGCCTTTGGCGGGTCAGAGGATCACCCCCCGAAAGATCACCGGTCAGAGTTAATCCCGCCAAAAGTTCACCAGTGAGAGGATCACCCGTCATAGGATCACCGGCCAAATTATCACCCGTCAGAGGACGACCGCCCACAAAAACATTACCCCTTAGAAGATCACCCGTCAGAGGATCACACGCCAAAAGATCAACCGTCAGAGGATTACCCGCCAAAAGATCACCCATCAGAGAAAAACCCGTCAAAAGATCACCCGTCAGAGGATCACCCCTTAGAAGATCAACCCTCAGAGGATCACCCGCCAAAAGATCACCTGTCAGAGGATCACCCGCCAAAAATATCACCTGTCAGAGGACCACCCCTTAGAAGATCACCCGCCCAAAGATCACCCGTCGGAAGATCACCCGCCAAAAGATCAACCGTCAGAGGATCACCGACCAAAAGATCACCCGTCAGAGGATTACCAGCCAAGAGATCACCCATCAGAGAAAAAACCGTCAAAAGATCACCTGTCAGAGGATCACCCTTTAGAAGAACAACCGTCAGATGATCACCCGCCAAAATATCACCTTTGAGAGGAACACGGCCCGCCAAAAGATCACCCGTCAGAGGAAAACCCGCCAAAAGATCACCCGTCAGAGGATCATCCGCTAAAAGATCACACATCAGAAGATCAGCCACCAGAAGATCACCCGTCATAGAATCACCCGCCAAAAGAGCACCCGCCAAAATATCACCCGTCAGAGGATCACCCGCCAAAAGATTACCCATCAGAGGACCACCCAACAAAAGATCACCCGTCAGAGGATCACCCGCCAAAAGATCACCCGTCAGAGGATCACCCGTCAAAAGATCACCCGTCAGAAGACCACCCGCTTAAAGATAACCCGTCAGAGGATCACCCGCCAAAAGATCACCCGTCAGAGGATCACCCGCCAAAAGATCACCCGTCAGAGGACCACCCTTTAAAAGATCACCGGTCAGAGGATCACCTTCCAAAAGATCAATCCTTTCACCTGTGATCTGAGGTAAGATATTTTGATCAATGCAAAAGCGTTTGGATGATAGGGCGACATACATTTAATGCTTGCAGCCGGGGAAAAAAAAGTGGCGCGCAATCTATGAAATTAGATAGATCTAGATACTATACACCAAAGTACGACTAAATTACACTTAAATTAACGACTCAGTAATTACTCAAGTCTTGCCATGTAGTGTGTTAAATTTGAATACAGTGTGTCAAAAGCTTACATGGAGTACCTACACGTAGGCTAATGAACGTCAGACCCGCGGGTTTTGGCGGGTCAGAGGATCACCCGCCGAAAGATCACCCGTCAGAGTATCACCCGCTAAAAGATCACCCGTCAGAGCATCACCCGCCAAACGGTAACCCGTCAGAGGATCACCCGCCAAAAGATCATTCCTTTCACGTGTGATCTGAGGTAAGATATTTTCATCAATGCAAAAGCGTTTGGATAATAGGGCGACATACATTTAGTTCTTGCAGCCGGGGACAAATAAAGTGGCGCGCAATCTATGAAATTAGATAGATCTAGATACTATACACGACTGTACGACTAAATTACACTTAAATTAACGACTCAGTGATTACTCACGCCTTGCCCCTTAGAAGTACACCCGCTAAAAGATCACCCGTCATAGTGTCACCCGCCAAAAGATCACCCGTCGGAGGACCACCCACCAAAAGACCGCCCGTCAGAGCATCACCCGAAAAAAGTTCACAAGTCAGAGGACCGCCCACTAAAAGATCACCCGTCAGAGGATCACACGTCCAAACATCACCCCTTAGAAGAACACCCGTCAGAGAATCACCCGCCAAAAGACCACCCGTGAGAAGGTCACCCGCCTAAAGAACACCCGTTAGAGAACCATCCGCTAATAGATCACCCGTCAGAAGATCAGCTACCAAAAGATCACCCGTCATAGAATCACCCGCCAAAAGATCACCCGTCAGAGAATCACCCCTTAGAAGATCACCCGTCAGAGGATCACACGCCAAAAGATCAACCGTCAGAGGATAACCCGCCAAAAGATTACCCATCAGAGGACCACCCGCCAAAAGATCACCCGTCAGAGGATCACCCGCCAAAAGATCACCGGTCAGAGGATCACCCGCCGAAAGATCACTCCTTTCACGTCCGATATGAGTAAGATATTTTGATCAATGCAAAAGCGTTTGGATGATAGGGCGACTTACATTATGTGCTTGCAGCCGGGGAGAAATAAAGTGGCGCGCAATCTATGAAATTAGATAGATCTAGATAACATACACGACTGTACGTCTAAATTACACTTGAAGTAACGACTCAGTAATTACTCAAGCCTTGCCATGTATTGTGTAAAATTTGAATACAGTGTGTCAAAAGCTTACATGGAGTACCTACACGTAGGCTAATGAACGTCAGACCCGCGGCCTTTGGCGGATCTGAGGATGACCCGCCGAAAGATGACCCGTCAGAGTATTACCCGTCATAAGATAACCCGTCAGAGGATCACCCGCCAAACGATCATTATGTGCTTGCAGCCGGGGAGAAATAAAGTGGCGCGCAATCTATGAAATTAGATAGATCCAGATAACATACACGACTGTACGTCTAAATTACACTTAAATTAAGGACTCAGTAATTACTCAAGCCTTGCCATGTATTGTGTTAAGTTTTAATACAGTGGATCAAAAGCATATAGGGAGTACCTACACAGAGGCTAATGAACGTCAGACCCGCGGCCTTTGATGGGTCAGAGGATCACCTGCCGAAAGATCAGCCGTCAGAATATCACCCGCTAATAGATTACCCGTCAGACGATCACCCGTCAAACAATCACCCGTCAAAGGATCACCCCTTAGAAGTACACCGGCTAAAAGATCACCCGTCAGAGGATCACCCGCCAAAAGATCACCCGTCAGACGATCACCCGCCAAAAGAATACCAGCCAAAAGAACACTCGTCAGAGGATCACCCGCCAAAAGATCACCCGCCAAAAAATTACCCGTCAAAAGATCAGCCGCCAAAAGATCACGCGCCAAAAAATCACCCGTCAAAGGATCACCTGCCAAAAGATCACCCGCGAAAAGATCACCCATCTGAGGAAAACCAGCCAAAAGATTACCCGTCAGAGTATCACCCGCCAAAAGATCAATCTTCATAAGATCACCCGCCAAAAGTTCACCCGTCAGAGGTCCACCCACCAAAACATCACCCGTCAGGGGATTACCCGCCAAAAGATCACCCGTCAAAGGTCCACCCCCCAAAAGATCACCCGTCAGAGGTCCACCCACCAAAAGATCACCCGTCAGAGAAAAACCCGTCAAAAGATCACCCGTCAGAGGATCACCTCTTAGAAGATCAACCGTCAGAGGAACACCCGCGAAAAGATCACCTGTCAGAGGAAAACACTCCAAAAGATCACTCGTCAGTGGATCATCCGCTAAAAGATCACCCGTCAGAAGATCAGCCACGAAAAGATCACGCGTCATAGGATCACCGGGCAAAAGATCACCCATCAGAGGATCACCCGCCAAAAGATCACCCGCCAAAAATCACCCGTCACAGCTTCACCCGCCAAAAGATCACCCGTCAAAAGATTACCTGTCAGAGGACCACCAAACAAAATATCACCCGTCAGAGGATCACCCGCCAAAAGATCACACGTCAGGGAAAAACCCGGTAAAAGATCACCCGTCAGAAGATCAGCCAAGAAAAGAACACCCGTCATAGGATCACCCGCCACAAGATCACGCGCAAAAAGATCATCCGTCAGAGGATCACCCCTTAGAAGTACACCCGCTAAAAGATCACCCGTCAGAGGATCACCCGACAAAAGATCACCCGCTAAAAAATCACCCGTCACAGCTTCACCCGCCAAAAGATCACCCGTCCAAAGATTACCCGTCAGAGGACCACCAAGCAAAATATCACCCGTCAGAGGATCACCCGCCAAAAGATCACACGTCAGGGAAAAACCCGGTAAAAGATCACCCGTCAGAAGATCAGCCAAGAAAAGAACACCCGTCATAGGATCACCCGCCACAAGATCACGCGCAAAAAGATCATCCGTCAGAGGATCACCCCTTAGAAGTACACCCGCTAAAAGATCACCCGTCAGAGGATCACCCGACAAAAGATCACCCGCTAAAAAATCACCCGTCACAGCTTCACCCGCCAAAAGATCACCCGTCCAAAGATTACCCGTCAGAGGACCACCAAGCAAAATATCACCCGTCAGAGGATCACCCGCCAAAAGATCACACGTCAGGGAAAAACCCGGTAAAAGATCACCCGTCAGAAGATCAGCCAAGAAAAGAACACCCGTCAGAGGATCACCCGCCAAAAGATCACTCCTTTCACGTGTGATCTGAGGAGTATCACCCGCCAAAAGATCACCCGTCAGAGCATCAACCGTCAAACGATAACCCGTCAGAGGATCACCCGCCAAAAGATCACCCTTCAGAGGATCACCCGCTAAAAGATAACCCGTCAGAGGATCACCCGCCAAAAGATCACCCGTCAGAGGATCACCTCTTAAAAGATCACCCGTGAGAGGATTACCCGCTAAAAGTCACCGTCAGAGGATCACCCGCCAAAAGAACATTAGTCAGAGGACCACCCACCAAAAGATCACACGTCAAAGGACCACCCACCAAAAGATAACCCGTCAGAGAATCACCTTCCAAAAGATCACTCCTTTCACGTGTGATGTGAGGTAAGATATTTTGAACAATGCGAAAGCGTGTGGATAATAGGGCGACATACAGTTTACAGTTTACAGTTTACATCTAGTTCTTGCAGCCGGGGAGAAATAAAGTGGCGCGCAATCTATGAAATTAGATAGATCTAGATACTATACACGACTGTACGACTAAATTACACTTAAACTAACGACTCAGTAATTACTCAAGCCTTGCCATGTATTGTGTTAAATTTGAATAAAGTGTGTCAAAAGCTTACATGGAGTACCTACACGTAGGCTAATGAACGTCAGACCCGCGGCCTTTGGCGGACCAGAGGATGACCCGCCGAAAGATCACCAGTCAGAGTATCACCCGCCATAAGATAACCCGTCAGAGGATCACCCGCCAAATGATCACGCGTCAAAGGATCACCCCTTAGAAGTACACCCGCTAAAAGATCACCCGTCATAGTGTTACCCGACAAAAGATCACCCGTCAGAGGACCACCCACCAAAAGACCGCCCGTCGGAGGATCACCGGAAAAAGATCACCAGTCAGAGGACCGCCACTAAAAGATCACCTGTCGGAGGATCACCCATCAAAACATCACCCCTTAGAAGAACACCCGTCAGAGGATAACCCGACAAAACACCACCCGTCAGAGGGTCACCCGCCTAAAGAACACCCGTTAGAGGACCATCCGCTAAAAGGTAACCTGTCAGAAGATCAGCCGCCAAAAGATCACCCATAAGAGGATCACCCGCCAAAAGATTACCCGTCAGATGATCACCCGCCAAAAGATCACCCGTCAGAGGATCACCGGCCAAAAGATTACCCGTAAGAGGATCACCCGCCAAAAGATCACCCGTCAGAGGATCACCCCTTACAAGATCACCCGTCAGAGAATCACACGCCAAAACATCACCCGTCACAGAACCACAAACCAAACGATCACCCGTCAGAGGATCACCCGCCAAACGATCACCCGTCAGAGGAGCACCCACCAAAAGATTACCCATCAGAGGATCACGAGAAAAGATCACCCGTGAGAGGATCACCCGCTAAAAGATCACACATCAGAGGACCACCCACCAAAAGATAACCCGTCAGAGGATCACCTTCCAAAAGATCAATCCTTTCACGTGTGATCTGAGGTAAGATATTTTGATCAATGGAAAAGCGTTTGGATGATAGGGCGACATACATTTAATGCTTGCAGCCGGGGAAAAAAGAGTGGCGCGCAATCTTTGAAATTAGATAGATCTAGATAATATACACGACTGTACGACTAAATTACACTTAAACTAACGACTCAGTAAATACTCAAGTCTTGCCATGTATTGTGTTTAGTTTGAATACAGTGGATCAAAAGCTTCCATGGAGTACCTACACGTAGGTTAATGAACGACAGACCCGCGGCCTTTGGCGTGTCAGAGGATCACTCGCCGAAAGATAACCCGTCAGAGTATCACTCGCCAAAAGATCACCCGTCAGAGCATCACCCGCCAAACGGTAATCCGTCAGAGGATCACCCGCCAAAAGATCACTCCTTTCACGTGTGATCTGAGGTAAGATATTTTCATCAATGCAAAAGCGTTTGGATAATAGGGCGACATACATTTAGTTCTTGCAGCCGGGGAAAAAAAAGTGGCGCGCAATCTGTGAAATTAGATAGATCTAGATACTATACACGACTGTACGACTAAATTACACTTAAACTAACGACTCAGTAATTACTTAAGACTTGCCATGTATTGTCTTAAATTTGAATACAGTGTGTCAAAAGCTTACATGGAGTACCTACACGTAGGTTATTGACCGTCAGACCCGCGGCCTTTGGCGGATCAGAGGATGACCCGCCGAAAGATCATCCGTCAGAGTATCACCCGCAATAAGATAACCCGTCAGAGTTTCACCCGCCAAACGATCACGCGTCAAAGGATCACCCCTTAGAAGTACACCCGCTAAAAGATCACCCGTCATAGTGTCACCCGCCAAAAGATCACCCGTCAGAGGACCACCCACCAAAAGACCGCCCGTCAGAGGATCACCCGAAAAAAGTTCACCAGTCAGAGGACCGCCCACTAAAAGATCACCCGTCAGAGGATCACCCATCAAAACATGACCCCTTAGAAAAACACCCGTCAGAGGATCACCCCCCAAAAGACCACCCGTCGGAGGGTCACCCGCCAAAAGAACACCCGTTAGAGGACCATCCGCTAAAAGATCACCCGTCAGAAGATCAGCCACCAAAAGATCACCCGTAAGAGGATCACCCGCCAAAAGATTACCCGTCAGAGGATCACCCGCCAAAAGATCACCCGTCAGAGAATCACCCCTCAGAATATCACCCGTCAGAGGATAACCCGCCAAACGATCACCCGCCAGAGGACCACCCACCAAAATATCACCCGTCACAGGATCACCGGCCAAAAGATCACCCGTCAGAGGATCACCCGTCAAAAGATCACCCGTCAGAGGACCACCCAACAAAAGATCACCCGTCGGAGGATCACCCGCCAAAAGATCACCCGTCAGAGGATCACCCGCCAAAAGATCACCCGTCAGAGGACCACCCATAAAAAGATAACCCGTCAGAGGATCACCTTCCAAAAGATCAATCCTTTCACGTGTGATCTGAGGTAAGATATTTTGATCAATGCAAAAGCGTTTGGATGATAGGGCGACATACATTTAATGCTTGCAGCCGGGGAAAAAAACTGGCGCGCAATCTATGAAATTAGCTAGATCTAGATAATATACACGACTGTACGACTAAATTACACTTAAATTAACGACTCAGTAATTACTCAAGTCTTGCCATGTATTGTGTTTAGTTTGAATGCAGTGGATTAAAAGCTTACATGGAGTACCTACACGTAGGTTAATGAACGACACACCCGCGGCCTTTGGCGCGTCAGAGGATCACCCGCCGAAAGATAACCCGTCAGAGTATCACCCGCTAAAAGATCACCCGTCAGAGCATCACCCGCCAAACGGTAACCAGTCAGAGGACCACCCATCAAAAGATCACCCGTCAAAGAATCACCTTCCAAAAGATCACTCCTTTCACGTGTGATCTGAGGTAGGTTATTTTCATCAATGCAAAAGCGTTTGGATAATAGGGCGACATACATTTAGTTCTTGCAGCCGGGGAGAAATAAAGTGGCGCGCAATCGATGAAATTAGATAGATCTAGATACTATACACGACTGTACGACTAAATTACACTTAAATTAGCGACTCAGTAATTACTCAAGCCTTGCCATGTATTGTGTTATGTTTGAATACAGTGGATCAAACACTTACATGGAGTACCTACACGTAGGTTAATGAAACACAAACCCGCGGCCTTTGGCGGGTCAGAGGATCACCCGCCGAAAGATAACCCGTCAAAGTATCACCCGCCAAAAGATCACCTTTCAGAGCATCACCCGCCAAAAGGTCACTCCTTTCACGTCAGAGGATCACCCGCCAAAAGATAATCCGTCAAAGATTCACCCGCCAAAAGATCACCCGTCAGAGGATCGCCCGCCAAAAGATTACCCATCAGAGGACCACCCGCCAAAAGATCACCCGTCAGAGGATCACCCGCCAAAAGATCACCGGTCAGAGGACCACCCGCCAAAAGATCACCCGTCAGAGGATCACCCGCCGAAAGATCACTCTTTTCACGTCCGATATGAGTAAGATATTTTGATCAATGCAAAAGCGTTTGGATGATAGAGCTACATACATTTAGTGCTTGCAGCCGGGGAGAAATAAAGTGGCGGGCAATCTATGAAATTGGATAGATCTAGATACCATACACGACTGTACGACACTTAAATTAAGGACTCAGTAATTACTCAAGCCTTGCCATGTATTGTGTTAAGTTTTAATACAGTGGATCAAAAGCATATAGGAAGTACCTACACGGAGGCTAATGAAAGTCAGACCCGCGGCCTTTGATGGGTCAGAGGATCACCTGCCGAAAGATCAGCCGTCAGAATATCACCCGCTAATAGATCACCCGTCAGAGGATCACCCGCCAAACGATCACCGTCAAAGGATCACCCCTTAGAAGTACACCCGCTAAAAGATCACCCGTCAGAGGATCACCCGCCAAAAGATCACCCGTCAGACGATCACCCGCCAAAATATCACCCGTCATAGGATAACCCGCCAAACGATCACCAGTCAAAACATCTCCCGCCAAAAGAATACCAACCAAAAGAACACTCGTCAGAGGATCACCCGCCAAAACATCAACCGCTAAAAGATTACCCGTCAGAAGATCAGCCGCCAAAAGATCACGCGCATAAAAATCACCCGTCAAAGGATCACCTGCCAAAAGATCACCCGCCAAAAGATCACCCATCTGAGGAAAACCCGCCAAAAGATTACCCGTCAGAGGATCACCCTCCAAAAGATCAATCTTCATAGGATGATCCGCCAAAAGTTTACCCGTCAGAGGTCCACCCACCAAAAGATCACCCGTCAGAGGATCACCAGTCAGAGGATCACCCGATAAAAGATAACCCGTCAAAGGATAACCCCATAAAAGATCACCCGTCAGAGGATCACCCGCCAAAAGATCGCCCGTCAAAGGTCCAACCCCCAAAAGATCACCCGTCGGAGGTCCACCCACCAAAAGATCACCAGGCAGAGGATCACCCGCCAAAAGATCACCGGTCAAAGGACCACCCCCCAAAAGACCACCCGTCAGAGGTCCACCCACAAAAAGATCACCCGTCAGAGGATCACCCGTCAGAGGATCACCCGCTAAAAGATCACCCGTCAGAGGATCACCCGCCGAAAGATCACTCCTTTCACGTCTGATCTGAGGTAAGATATTTTGCTCAATGCAAAAGCATTCGGATAATAGGGCGACATGCATTTAGTGCTTGAAACCAGGGAATAAAGTGGCGCGCAATCTATAAAACTAGATAGATCTAGATACTATACAAGACTGTACGACTAAATTACACTTAAGTTAACCACTCAGTAATTACTCAAGCCTTGCCATGTATTGTGTTAAGTTTGAATACAATGTTTCAAATCCT
Source organism: Dendrophyllia cribrosa (assembly GCA_024195265.1). Lineage (NCBI taxonomy): Eukaryota > Metazoa > Cnidaria > Anthozoa > Scleractinia > Dendrophylliidae > Dendrophyllia > Dendrophyllia cribrosa. The sequence continues at coordinate 11,890,153 of JAJLRJ010000009.1, read as the reverse complement.
TACATGGAGTACCTACACATAGGCTAATGAACGTCAGACCCGCGGCCTTTGGCGGGTCAGAGGATGACCCGCCGAAAGATCATCCGTCAGAGTATCACCCGCAATAAGATAACCCGTCAGAGTTTCACCCGCCAAACGATCACGCGTCAAAGGATCACCCCTTAGAAGTACACCCGCTAAAAGATCACCCGTCATAGTGTCACCCGCCAAAAGATCACCCGTCAGAGGACCACCCACCAAAAGACCGCCCGTCAGAGGATCACCCGAAAAAAGTTCACCAGTCAGAGGACCGCCCACTAAAAGATCACCCGTCAGAGGATCACCCATCAAAACATGACCCCTTAGAAAAACACCCGTCAGAGGATCACCCCCCAAAAGACCACCCGTCGGAGGGTCACCCGCCAAAAGAACACCCGTTAGAGGACCATCCGCTAAAAGATCACCCGTCAGAAGATCAGCCACCAAAAGATCACCCGTAAGAGGATCACCCGCCAAAAGATTACCCGTCAGAGGATCACCCGCCAAAAGATCACCCGTCAGAGAATCACCCCTCAGAATATCACCCGTCAGAGGATAACCCGCCAAACGATCACCCGCCAGAGGACCACCCACCAAAATATCACCCGTCACAGGATCACCGGCCAAAAGATCACCCGTCAGAGGATCACCCGTCAAAAGATCACCCGTCAGAGGACCACCCAACAAAAGATCACCCGTCGGAGGATCACCCGCCAAAAGATCACCCGTCAGAGGATCACCCGCCAAAAGATCACCCGTCAGAGGACCACCCATAAAAAGATAACCCGTCAGAGGATCACCTTCCAAAAGATCAATCCTTTCACGTGTGATCTGAGGTAAGATATTTTGATCAATGCAAAAGCGTTTGGATGATAGGGCGACATACATTTAATGCTTGCAGCCGGGGAAAAAAACTGGCGCGCAATCTATGAAATTAGCTAGATCTAGATAATATACACGACTGTACGACTAAATTACACTTAAATTAACGACTCAGTAATTACTCAAGTCTTGCCATGTATTGTGTTTAGTTTGAATGCAGTGGATTAAAAGCTTACATGGAGTACCTACACGTAGGTTAATGAACGACACACCCGCGGCCTTTGGCGCGTCAGAGGATCACCCGCCGAAAGATAACCCGTCAGAGTATCACCCGCTAAAAGATCACCCGTCAGAGCATCACCCGCCAAACGGTAACCAGTCAGAGGACCACCCATCAAAAGATCACCCGTCAAAGAATCACCTTCCAAAAGATCACTCCTTTCACGTGTGATCTGAGGTAGGTTATTTTCATCAATGCAAAAGCGTTTGGATAATAGGGCGACATACATTTAGTTCTTGCAGCCGGGGAGAAATAAAGTGGCGCGCAATCGATGAAATTAGATAGATCTAGATACTATACACGACTGTACGACTAAATTACACTTAAATTAGCGACTCAGTAATTACTCAAGCCTTGCCATGTATTGTGTTATGTTTGAATACAGTGGATCAAACACTTACATGGAGTACCTACACGTAGGTTAATGAAACACAAACCCGCGGCCTTTGGCGGGTCAGAGGATCACCCGCCGAAAGATAACCCGTCAAAGTATCACCCGCCAAAAGATCACCTTTCAGAGCATCACCCGCCAAAAGGTCACTCCTTTCACGTCAGAGGATCACCCGCCAAAAGATAATCCGTCAAAGATTCACCCGCCAAAAGATCACCCGTCAGAGGATCGCCCGCCAAAAGATTACCCATCAGAGGACCACCCGCCAAAAGATCACCCGTCAGAGGATCACCCGCCAAAAGATCACCGGTCAGAGGACCACCCGCCAAAAGATCACCCGTCAGAGGATCACCCGCCGAAAGATCACTCTTTTCACGTCCGATATGAGTAAGATATTTTGATCAATGCAAAAGCGTTTGGATGATAGAGCTACATACATTTAGTGCTTGCAGCCGGGGAGAAATAAAGTGGCGGGCAATCTATGAAATTGGATAGATCTAGATACCATACACGACTGTACGACACTTAAATTAAGGACTCAGTAATTACTCAAGCCTTGCCATGTATTGTGTTAAGTTTTAATACAGTGGATCAAAAGCATATAGGAAGTACCTACACGGAGGCTAATGAAAGTCAGACCCGCGGCCTTTGATGGGTCAGAGGATCACCTGCCGAAAGATCAGCCGTCAGAATATCACCCGCTAATAGATCACCCGTCAGAGGATCACCCGCCAAACGATCACCGTCAAAGGATCACCCCTTAGAAGTACACCCGCTAAAAGATCACCCGTCAGAGGATCACCCGCCAAAAGATCACCCGTCAGACGATCACCCGCCAAAATATCACCCGTCATAGGATAACCCGCCAAACGATCACCAGTCAAAACATCTCCCGCCAAAAGAATACCAACCAAAAGAACACTCGTCAGAGGATCACCCGCCAAAACATCAACCGCTAAAAGATTACCCGTCAGAAGATCAGCCGCCAAAAGATCACGCGCATAAAAATCACCCGTCAAAGGATCACCTGCCAAAAGATCACCCGCCAAAAGATCACCCATCTGAGGAAAACCCGCCAAAAGATTACCCGTCAGAGGATCACCCTCCAAAAGATCAATCTTCATAGGATGATCCGCCAAAAGTTTACCCGTCAGAGGTCCACCCACCAAAAGATCACCCGTCAGAGGATCACCAGTCAGAGGATCACCCGATAAAAGATAACCCGTCAAAGGATAACCCCATAAAAGATCACCCGTCAGAGGATCACCCGCCAAAAGATCGCCCGTCAAAGGTCCAACCCCCAAAAGATCACCCGTCGGAGGTCCACCCACCAAAAGATCACCAGGCAGAGGATCACCCGCCAAAAGATCACCGGTCAAAGGACCACCCCCCAAAAGACCACCCGTCAGAGGTCCACCCACAAAAAGATCACCCGTCAGAGGATCACCCGTCAGAGGATCACCCGCTAAAAGATCACCCGTCAGAGGATCACCCGCCGAAAGATCACTCCTTTCACGTCTGATCTGAGGTAAGATATTTTGCTCAATGCAAAAGCATTCGGATAATAGGGCGACATGCATTTAGTGCTTGAAACCAGGGAATAAAGTGGCGCGCAATCTATAAAACTAGATAGATCTAGATACTATACAAGACTGTACGACTAAATTACACTTAAGTTAACCACTCAGTAATTACTCAAGCCTTGCCATGTATTGTGTTAAGTTTGAATACAATGTTTCAAATCCTTACATGGAGTACCTACACATAGGCTAATGAACGTCAGACCCGCGGCCTTTGGCGGGTCAGAGGATCACCTGCCGAAAGATCACCCGTCAGAGTATCATCCGCCAAAAGAACACCCGAAAGACGATCACCCGCCAAACGATCACGCGTCAAAGGATCACCCCTTAGAGGTACACCCGCTAAAAGATCACCCGTCAGAGGATCATCCGCCAAAAGATCACACGTCCGAGGACAACCCACGAAAAGATCGACCGTCAGAGGATCACCCGCCAAACGATCATCCGTCAGAGGATCACCCACCAAAAGATCACCCGTCAGAGAAAGATTACCCATCAGAGGACCACCCGCCAAAAGATCACCCGTCAGAGGATCACCCGCCAAAAGATAACCCGTCAAAGGACCATCCCCCAAAATATCACCCGTCAAAGGTCCACCCCCCAAAAGATCACCCGTCAGAGGTCCACCCACCAAAAGATCACCAGGCAGAGGATCACCCGCCAAAAGATAACCCGTCAAAGGACCATCCCCCAAAATATCACCCGTCAAAGGTCCACCCCCCAAAAGATCACCCGTCAGAGGTCCACCCACCAAAAGATCACCAGGCAGAGGATCACCCGCCAAAAGATAACCCGTCAAAGGACCATCCCCCAAAATATCACCCGTCAGAGGTCCACCCACCAAAAGATCACCCGGCAGAGGATCACCCGTCAGAGGATCACCCGCTAAAAGATCACCCGTCAGAGGATCACCCGCCGAAAGATCACTCCTTTCACGTCTGATCTGAGGTAAGATATTTTGCTCAATGCAAAAGCGTTCGGATAATAGGGCGACATGCATTTAGTGCTTGAAACCAGGGAATAAAGTGGCGCGCACTAGATAGATCTAGATACTATACAAGACTGTACGACTAAATTACACTTAAGTTAACCACTCAGTAATTACTCAAGCCTTGCCATGTATTGTGTTAAGTTTGAATACAGTGTTTCAAATCCTTACATGGAGTACCTACACATAGGCTAATGAACGTCAGACCCGCGGCCTTTGGCGGGTCAGAGGATCACCCGCCGAAAGATCACCCGTCAGAGTATCATCCGCCAAAAGAGCACCCGAAAGACGATCACCCGCCAAACGATCACGCTTCAAAGGATCACCCCTTAGAGGTACACCCGCTAAAAGATCACCCGTCAGAGGATCATCCGCCAAAAGATCACACGTCCGAGGACCACCCACGAAAAGATCGACCCTCAGAGGATCACCCGCCAAAAGATCACCCGTCAGAGGACCGCCCACCAAACGATCACCCGTCAGAGGATCACCCACCAAAAGATCACACGTCAGAGAAAAACCCGTCAAGAGATCACCCGTCAGAGGATCACCTCTTGGAAGATCAACCGTCAGAAGAACACCCGCTAAAAGATCACCTGTCAGAGGATCAGCCACGAAAAGATCACCCGTCATAGGATCACCCGCCAAAAGATCACCCGCCAAAAAATCACCCGTCACAGCTTCACCCGCCAAAAGCTCACCCGCCAAAAGATTACCCGTCAGAGGATGACCCGCGAAAAGATCACCTGTCAGAGGACCACCCCTTAGAAGATCACTCGTCAAAAGATCACCCGTCAGAGGACGACTACCCACCAAAACATCACCCATTAGAAGATCACCCGTCAGAGGATCACCCACCAAAAGATCACCCGTTAGAGGGTCACCCGCCAAAAGACCACCCGTCAGAGCGTCACCCGCATAAACAACACCCGTTAGAGGACCATCCGCTAAAAGATCACCCGTCAGAAGATCAGCCACGAAAAGATCACCCGTCATAGGATCACCCTGCAAAAGATCACCCGTCAGAGGATCACCCGCCAAAAGATCACCTGCCAAAAAATCACCCGTCACAGCTTCAGCCGCCAAAAGATCACCCGCCAAAAGATTACCCGTCAGAGGACCACCAACCAAAATATCACCCGTCAGAGGATCACCCGCCAAAAGATCACACGTCAGGGAAAAACCGTCAAAAGATCACCCGTCAGAGGATCATCCGGTTAAAGATCACCCGTCAGAAGATCAGCCAAGAAAAGAACACCCGTCATAGGATCACCCGCCACAAGATCACGCGCCAAAAGATCACCCGTCAGAGGATCACCCCTTAGAAGTACACCCGCTAAAAGATCACCCGTCAGAGGATCACCCGCCAAAAGATAAACCGTGAGAGGAGCACCCACCAAAAGATTACCCATAAGAGGATCACGCGAAAAGATCACCCGTCAGAGGATCACCCGCTAAAAGATAACCCATCAAAGGATCACCCGCTAAAAGATCACCCGTCAGAGGATAACCCGCCAGAAGATCACCCGTCAGAGGACCACCAACCTAAAGATTACCCGTCAGAGGATAACCCAGCAAAACATCACCCGTCAGAGAAAAACCCGTCAGAGGATCACCCACCAAAAGATCACCCGTCAGAGGACGACCACCCACCAAAATATCACCCCTTAGAAGATCACCAGTCAGAGGATCACCCGCCAAAAGATCACCCGTCAAAGGGTCACCCGCCAAAAGATCACCCGTCAGAGGACCACCCACCAAAAGATCACCAATCAGAGGATCACCCGCAAAAGATCACTCCTTTCACGTGTGATCTGAGGTAGGATATTTTCATCAATGCAAAAGATCAAGCGTCAGAGGATTACCCGTCAAAAGATCACCCATCAGAGAAAACCCGTCTAAAGATCACTCGTCAGAGGATCACCCCTTAGAAGATCAACCGTCAGAGGAACACCCGCCAAAAGATCACCTGTCAGAGGATAACCCGCCAAAAGATCGCCCATCAGAGGAAAACCCGCCAAAAGATCACTCGTCAGTGGATCATCCGCTAAAAGATCACCAGGCAGAGGATCACCCGATAAAAGATAACCCGTCAAAGGATAACCCCATAAAAGATCACCCGTCAGAGGATCACCCGCCAAAAGATCACCCGTCAAAGGTCCACCCCCCAAAAGATCACCCGTCAGAGGTCCACCCACCAAAAGATCACCAGGCAGAGAAAAACCCGTCAAGAGATCACCCGTCAGAGGATCACCTCTTGGAACATCAACCGTCAGAAGAACACCCGCTAAAAGATCACCTGTCAGAGGATCAGCCACGAAAAGATCACCCGTCATAGGATCACCCGCCAAAAGATCACCCGCCAAAAAATCACCCGTCACAGCTTCACCCGCCAAAAGATCACCCGCCAAAAGTTTACCCGTCAGAGGATGACCCGCCAAAAGATCACCTGTCAGAGGACGACCACCCACCAAAACATCACCCCTTAGAAGATCACCCGTCAGAGGATCACCCACCAAAAGATCACCCGTTAGAGGGTCACCCGCCAAAAGACCATCCGTCAGAGGTCCACCCACCAAAAGATCACCAATCAGAGTATCACCTGCCAAAAGATCACCCGTCAGAGGATCCCCCGCCAAACGATCACCCGTCAGAGGATCACCCCTTAGAAGTACACCCGCCAAAAGATCACCCGTCGGAAGATCACCCGCCAAAAGATCAACCGTCAGAGGACCACCCACCTAAAGATCACCCGTTAGAGGATTACCAGCGAAAAGATCACCCATCAGAGAAAAACCCGTCAAAAGATCACCCGTCAGAGTATCACCCCTTAGAAGAACAACCGTGAGAGGATCACCCGCCAAAATATCACCTGTCAGAGGAACACGGCCCGCCAAAAAATCACCCGTGAGAGGAAAACCCGCGAAAAGATCACCCGTCACAGGATCATCCGCCAAAAGATCACCCGTCCGAGGACCACCCACGAAAAGATCGTCCGTCAGAGCATCACCCGCCAAAAGATCACCCGTCAGAGGACCGCCCACCAAACGATCACCCGTCAGACTATCACCCGCCAAAAGATCACCCGCCAGAGCAAAACCCGTCAAAAGATCACCCGTCAGAGGATCATCTCTTAGAAGATCAACCGTCAGAGGAACACCCGCGAAAAGATCACCTGTCAGAGGATCACCCGCCAAAACATCACCCGTCAAAGGAAAACACGCCAAAAGATCACTCGTCAGTGGATCATCCGCTAAGAGATCACACGTCAGAAGATCAGCCACGAAAAGATCACCCGTCATAGGATCACCCGGCAAAAGATCACCCGGCAAAAGATCACCCGTCAGAGGATCACCCGCCAAAAGATCACCCGCCAAAAAATCACCCGTCACAGCTTATCCCGCCAAAAGATCACCCGCCAAAGATTACCCGTCAGAGGACCACCAACCAAAATATCACCCGTCAGAAGATCACCCGCCAAAAGATCACACGTCAGGGAAAAACCCGTCAAAAGATCACCCGTCGGAGGATCATCCGGTAAAAGATCACCAGTCAGAAGATCACCCAAGAAAAGAACACCCGTCATAGGATCACCCGCCACAAGATCACCCGCCAAAAGATCATCCGTCGGAGGATCACCCCTTAAAAGTACACCCGCTAAAAGATCACCCGTCAGAGGATCATCCGCCAAAAGATCACACGTCCGAGTACCACCCACGAAAAGATCGACCGTCATAGGATCACCCGCCAAAAGATCACCCGTCAGAGGACCGCCCACCAAACGATCACCCGTCAGAGGATCACCCACCAAAAGATCACCCGTCAGAGAAAAACCCGTCAAAAGATCACCCGTCAGAGGTTCACCTCTTGGAAGATCAACCGTCAGAGGAACACCCGCTAAAAGATCACCTGTCAGAGGATCAGCCACGAAAAGATCACCCGTCATAGGATCACCCGCCAAAAGATCACCCGCCAAAAAATCACCCGTCACAGCTTCACCCGCCAAAAGATTACCCGTCAGAGGATGAGCCGCCAAAACATCACCTGTCAGAGGACCACCCCTTAGAAGATCACTCGCAAAAAGATCACCCGTCAGAGAACGACTACCCACCAAAACATCACCCCTTAGAAGATTAACCGTCAGAGGAACACCCGCTAAAAGATCACCTGTCAGAGGATCAGCCACGAAAAGATCACCCGTCATAGGATCACCCGCCAAAAGATCACTCGCCAAAAAATCACCCGTCACAGCTTCACCCGCCAAAAGATTACCCGTCAGAGGATGACCCGCCAAAACATCACCTGTCAGAGGACCACCCATTAGAAGATCACCCGCCAAAAGATCACCCGTCAGAGGATCACCCGCCAAAAGATCACCAGTCAAAGTCTCACTCGTCAAAAGATTATCCGAGAGAGGATCACCCGCTAAAACATCACCCGTCAGAGAACCACCCTCCAAAAGATCACCCGCCAAAAGATCACACGTCAGAGGATCACCCGCTAAAACATAACCCGTCAAAGCATCACCCGCCAAAAGATCACCCGTCAGAGGATCACACGAATAAAGATCACCGGTCAGAGGAACACCAACCAAAAGATCACCCGTCAGAGGATCACCCGCCAAAAGATTACACATCAGAGAAAAACCCGTCAAAAGATCGCCCGTTAGAAGATCAGCCAAGAAAAGAACACCCGTCATACGAACACCCGCCACAAGATCACCCGCCAAAAGATAAACCGTCAGAGGAGCACCCACCAAACGATTACCCATCAGAGGATCACGCGAAAAGATCAACCGTCAGAGGATTACCCCCTAAAAGATAACCCGTCAAAGGATCACCCGCTAAAATATCACCCGTCAGAGGATCACCCACCAAAACATCACCCGTCAGAGAAAAACCCGTCAGAGGATAACCCGCCAAAAGATGACCTGTCAGAGGACGACCACCCACCAAAATATCACCCCTTAGTAGATCACCAGTCAGAGGATCTACCGCCAAAAGATCACCCGTCAGAGGGTCACCCGCCAAAAGATCACCAGTCAGAGGACCACCTATGAAAAGATCACCAATCAGAGGATCACCTGCCAAAAGATCACTCCTTTCACGTGTGATCTGAGGTAAGATATTTTCATCAATGCAAAAGCGTTTGGATAATAGAGCGACATACATTTAGTTCTTGCAGCCGGGGAGAATAAAGTGGCGCGCAATCTTTGAAATTAGATAGATCTAGATACTATACACGACCGTACGACTAAATTACACTTAAATTAACGACACAGTAATTACTCAAGCCTTGCCATGTATTGTGTTAAGTTTGAATACAGTGGGTCAAAAGCTTTAATGGAGTACCTACACGTACGCTAATGAACGTCAGACTAGCGGCCTTTGGCAAGTCAGAGGATCACCTCCCGAAAGATCACCCGTCAGAGTTAATCCCGCCAAAAGTTCACCAGTCAGAGGATCACCCGTGAGAGGATCACCACTTAGAAGATCACCCGTCAGAGGATCACCCGCCAAAATATCACCCGTGTGAGGACGACCATCCACCAAAATATTACCCCTTAGAAGATCACCCGTCAGAGGATTACCCGCCAAAAGATCAACCGTCAGAGGATTACCCGCCAAAAGATCACCCATCACAGGAAAACCCGTCAAAAGATCACCCCTCAGAGGATCGCCCCTTAGAAGATCACCCCTCAGAGGATCACCCGCCAAAAGATCACCATTCAGAGGATCACCCACCAAAAGATCACCTGTCAGAGGACCACCCCTTAAAAGATCACCCGCCAAAAGATCACCCGTCGGAAGATCACCCGCCAAAAGCTCAACCGTCAGAGGACCACCGACCAAAAGATCACCCATCAGAGGATTACCAGCCAAAAGATCACCCATCAGAGAAAAACCCGTCAAAAGATCACCCGTCAGAGTATCACCCCTTAGAAGAACAACCGTGAGAGGATCACCAGCCAAAATATCACCTGTCAGAGGAACACGGCCCGCCAAAAGATCACCCGTCAGAGGAAAACCCGCCAAAAGATCACCCGTCAGAGGATCATCCGCTAAAAGATTCCCATCAGAAGATCAGCCACCAGAAGATCACCAGTCATAGAATCACCCGACAAAAGAGCACCCGCCAAAAGATCACCCGTCAGATGATCACCCACCAAAAGATCACCCGTCGGAAGATCACCCGCCAAAAGCTCAACCGTCACAGGACCACCGACCAAAAGATCACCCATCAGAGGATTACCAGCCAAAAGATCACCCATCAGAGAAAAACCCGTCAAAAGATCACCCGTCAGAGTATCACCCCTTAGAAGAACAACCGTGAGAGGATCACCAGCCAAAATACCACCTGTCAGAGGAACACGGCCCGCCAAAAGATCACCCGTCAAAGGAAAACCCGTCAAAAGATCACCCGTCAGAGGATCACCCGCCAAAAGATCACCCGACAGAGGATCACCCATCAAAAGATAACCCGTCAGAGTATCACCTTCCAAAAGATCAATCCTTTCACGTGTGATCTCATTCTCGACCCCAGGCCCTTCTTAATTCTTACTACGCATGCTCGACGAAAACGAAGGGCTCTGGGAAACTCCGGAGTATGCTAATTAGTTCGTGGCTACATGGTCTCTAGAGCGCATGCTCTCAGTGAGGGGTCAACGTTGGTCCAATATTGGCCCGTCACTGAGAGCATGCGCTCTAGAGACCATGTAGCCACGAACTAATTGGCATACTCCGGAGTTTCCCAGAGCCCTTCGTTTTCGTCGAGCATGCGCAGTAAGAAATAACAAGGGCCTGGAGTCGAGAATGGTGTGATCTGAGGTAAGATATTTTGATCAACGCAAAAGCGTTTGGATGATAGGGCGACATACATTTAATGCTTGCAGCCGGGGAAAAAAAGTGGCGCGCAATCTATGAAATTAGATAGATCTACATAATATACACGGCTGTACGACTAAATTACACTTAAATTAACGACTCAGTAATTACTAAACTCTTGCCATGTATTGTGTTTAGTTTGAATACAGTGGATTAAAAATCTTACATGGAGTGCCTACACGTAGGTTAATGAACGACAGACCCGTGGCCTTTGGCGGGTCAGAGGGTCACCCGCCGAAAGATAACCCGTCAGAGTATCACCCGCTAAAAGATCACCCGTCAGAGCATCACCCGCCAAACGGTAACCCGTCAGAGGATCACCCGCCAAAAGATCACTCCTTTCACGTGTGATCTGAGGTAAGATATTTTCATCAATGCAAAAGCGTTTGGGTAATAGGGCGACATACATTTAGTTCTTCCAGCCGGGGAGAAATAAAGTGGCGCGCAATCTATGAAATTAAATAGATCTAGATACTATACACGACTGTACGACTAAATTACATTTAAATTAACGACTCAGTAATTACTCAAGCCTTGTCATGTATTGTGTTAAATTTGAATACAGTGTGTCAAAAGCTTACATGGAGTACCTACACGTAGGCTAATGAACGTCAGACCCGCGGACTTTTGCGGATCAGAGGATGACCCCGCCGAAAGATCACCCGTCAGAGTATCACCCGCAATAAGATAACCCGTCAGAGTATCACCCGCCAAACGATCACGCGTCAAAGGATCACCCCTTAGAAGTACACCCGCTAAAAGATCACCCGTCATAGTGTCACCCGCCAAAAGATCACCCGTCAGAGGACCACCCACCAAAAGACCGCCCGTCAGAGGATCACCCGAAAAAAGTTCACCAGTCAGAGGACCGCCCAAAAAAACATCACCCGTCAGAGGATCACCCATCAAAACATCACCCCTTAAAAGATCACCCGTCAGAAGATCAGCCACCAAAAGATCACCCGTCATAGAAGCACCCGCCAAAAGAGCACCCGCCAAAAGATCACCAGTAAGAGGATCACACGCCAAAAGATCAACCTTCAGAGGATCACCCGCCAAATGATCACCCGTCAGAGGATCACCCGCCAAAACATCACCCGTCAGAGAACCACCCACCAAAAGATCACCCGTCAGAGGATCACTTAAATTACACTTAAATTAGCGACTCAGTAATTACTCAAGCCTTGCCATGTATTGTGTTATGTTTGAATACAGTGGATCAAACACTTACATGGAGTCCCTACACGTAGGTTAATGAAACACAAACCCGCGGCCTTTGGCGGGTCAGAGGATCACCCGCCGAAAGATAACCCGTCAAAGTATCACCCGCCAAAAGATCACCTTTCAGAGCATCACCCGCCAAAAGATCACTCCTTTCACGTCAGATGATCACCCGCTAAAAGATAATCCGTCAAAGGTTCACCCGCCAAAAGATCACCCGTCAGAGGATCGCCCGCCAATAGATTACCCATCAGAGGACCACCCGCCAAAAGATCACCGGTCAGAGGACCACCCGCCAAAAGATTACCCGTCAGAGGATCACCCGCCGAAAGATCACTCTTTTCACGTCCGATATGAGTAAGATATTTTGATCAATGCAAAAGCGTTTGGATGATAGGGCGACATACATTTAGTTCTTGCAGCCGGGGAGAAATAAAGTGGCGCGTAATCTATGAAATTAGATAGATCTAGATACTATACACGACTGTACGACTAAATTACACTTAAATTAGCGACTCAGTAATTACTCAAGCCTTGCCATGTATTGTGTTATGTTTGAATACAGTGGATCAAAAGCTTACATGGAGTACCTATACGTAGGTTGAGGAAAGACAAACCCGCGGCCTTTGGCGGGTCAGAGGATCACCCGCCGAAAGATAACCCGTCAAAGTATCACACGCCATAAGATAACCCGTCAGAGGACCACCCATTAAAAGACCGCCCGTCAGAGCATCATCCGAAAAAAGTTCACCAGTCAGAGGAGCGCCCACGAAAAGATCACCCGTCAGAGGATCACCCATCAAAACATCACCCCTTAGAAGAATACCCGTCAGAGGATCACCCGCCAAAGGACCACCCGTCAGAGGGTCACCAACCTAAAGAACACCCGTTAGAGGACCATCCGCTAAAAGATCACCCGTCAGAAGATCAGCCACCAAAAGATCAGCCACCAAAAGATCACCCGTCATAGAATCACCCGCCAAAAGAGCACCCGCCAAAAGATCACCCGTAAGAGGATCACCCGCCAAAACATTACCCGTCAGATGATCACCCGCCAAAAGATCACCCGTCAGAGGATCACCCCTTAGAACATCACACGCCAAAAGGTCAACCGTCAGAGGATAACCCGCCAAAAGATCACACGTCAGAGGACCACCCACCAAAATATCACCCGTGAGAGAATCACCCGCTAAAAGATCACCCGTCAAAGCATCACCCGCCAAAAGATCACCCGTCAGAGGACCACCCACCAAAAGATCACCCGTCAGACGATCACCCGCCAAATGATCACTCCATTCACGTGTGATCTGAGGTAAGATATTTTCATCAATACAAAAGCGTTTAGATGATAGGGCGACATACATTCAGAGCTTGCAGCCGGGGAGAAATAAAGTGGCGAGCAATCTATGAAATTAGATAGCTCTAGATTCTATAGAGGACTGTACGACTAAATTACACTTAAATTAACGACGCAGTAATTACTCAAGCCTTGCCATGTGTAGTGTTAAGTTTGAATTCAGTGGGTCAACAGCTTCCATGGAGTACCTACAATTAGGCTAATGAACGTCAGAGCCACGGCGTTTGGCGGATCAGGGGATCACCCGCCGAAAGATCACCCGTCAGAGTATCATCCGCCAAAAGAACACCCGTCAGAGCATCACCCGCCAAACGGTAACCCGTCAGAGGACCACCCGCCAAAAGATCATTCCTTTCACGTGTGATCTGAGGTAAGATATTTTCATCAATGCAAAAGCGTTTGGATAATAGGGCGACATACATTTAGTTCTTGCAGCCGGGGAGAAATAAAGTGGCGCGCAATCTATGAAATTAGATAGATCTAGATACTATACACGACTGTACGACTAAATTACACTTAAATTAACGACTCAGTAATTACTCACGCCTTGCCCCTTAGAAGTACACCCGCTAAAAGATCACCTGTCATAGTGTCACCCGCCAAAAGATCACCCGTCGGAGGACCACCCACCAAAAGACCGCCCGTCAGAGCATCACCCGAAAAAAGTTCACAAGTCAGAGGACCGCCCACTAAAAGATCACCCGTCAGAGGATCACACGTCAAAACATCACCCCTTAGAAGAACACCCGTCAGAGGATCACCCGCCAAAAGACCATCCGTGAGAAGGCCACCCGCCTAAAGAACACCCGTTAGAGGACCATCCGCTAAAAGATCACCCGTCAGAAGATCAGCTACCAAAAGATCACCCGTCATAGAATCACCCGTCATAGAATCACCCGCCAAAAGATCACCCGTCAGAGGAAAACACGCCAAAAGATCACTCGTCAGTGGATCATCCGCTAAAAGATCACCCGTCAGAAGATCAGCCACGAAAAGATCACCCGTCATAGGATCACCGGGCAAAAGATCACCCATCAGAGGATCACTCCTTTCACGTGTGATCTGAGGTAAGATATTTTCATCAATGCAAAAGCGTTTGGATAATAGTGCGACATACATTTAGTTCTTGCAGCCGGGGAGAATAAAGTGGCGCGCAATCTTTGAAATTAGATAGATCTAGATACTATACACGACCGTACGACTAAATTACACTTAAATTAACGACACAGTAATTACTCAAGCCTTGCCATCTTTTGTGTTAAGTTTGAATACAGTGGGTCAAAAGCTTTAATGGAGTACCTACACGTACGCTAATGAACGTCAGACTAGCGGCCTTTGGCGAGTCAGAGGATCACCTCCCGAAAGATCACCCGTCAGAGTTAATCCCGCCAAAGGTTCACCAGTCAGAGGATCACCCGTCAGAGGATCACCACTTAGAAGATCACCCGTCAGAGGATCACCCGCCAAAATATCAACCCTGTGAGGACGACCATCCGCCAAAACATTACCCCTTAGAAGATCACCAGTCAGAGGATTACCCGCCAAAAGATCAACCGTCTGAGGATTACCCGCCAAAAGATCACCCATCAGAGAAAAACCCGTCAAAAGATCACCCCTCAGAGGATCGCCCCTTAGAAGATCACCCCTCAGAGGATCACCCGCCAAAAGATCACCAGTCAGAGGATCACCCGCCAAAAGATCACCTGTCAGAGGACCACCCCTTAGAAGATCACCCGCCAAAAGATCACCCGTCGGAAGATCACCCGCCAAAAGATCAACCGTCAGAGGACCACCGACCAAAAGATCACCCGTCAGAGGATTACCAGCCAAAAGATCACCCATCAGAGAAAAACCCGTCAAAAGATCACCCGTCAGAGTATCACCCCCTAGAAGAACAACCGTAAGAGGATCACCAGCCAAAATATCACCTGTCAGAGGAACACGGCCCGCCAAAAGATGACCCGTCAGAGGAAAACCCGCCAAAAGATCACCCGTCAGAGGATCATCCGCTAAAAGATCACCCATCAGAAGATCAGCCACCAGAAGATCACCCGTCATAGAATCACCCACCAAAAGATTACCCTTCAGAGGATCACCCGCCAAAAGATCACCCGTCAGACGATCACCCCTTAGAAGATCACCCGTCAGAGGATCACCCGTCAAAAGATCACCCGTCAGAGGACCACCCAACAAAAGATCACCCGTCAGAGGATCACCCGCCAAAAGATCACCCGTCAGAGGATCACACGCCAAAACATCACCCGTCAGAGAACAATCCACCAAAAGATCACCCGTCAGAGGATCACCGCCAAACGATCACCCGTCAGAGGATCACCCCTGAGAAGTACACCCGCTAAAAGATCACCCGTCAGAGCATCACCCGCCAAAAGATAAACCGTCAGAGGAGCACCCAACAAAAGATTACCAATCAGAGGATCACCCGTTAAAAGATCACCCGTCAGAGCATCACCCGCCAAACGGTAACCCGTCAGAGGATCACCCGCCAAAAGATCACTCCGTTCACGTGTGATCTGTGGTAAGATATTTTCATCAATGGAAAAGCGTTTGGATAATAGGGCGACATACATTTAGTTCTTGCAGCCGGGGAGAAATAAAGTGGCGCGAAATCTATGAAATTAGATAGATCTAGATACTATACACGACTGTACGACTAAATTACACTTAAATTAACGACTCAGTAATTACTCAAGCCTTGCCCCTTAGAAGTACACCCGCTAAAAGATCACCCGTCATAGTGTCACCCGCCAAAATATCACCCGTCGGAGGACCACCCACCAAAAGACCGCCCGTCAGAAGATCACCCGAAAAAAGTTCACAAGTCAGAGGACCGCCCACTAAAAGATCACCGGTCAGAGGATCACCCGTCAAAACATCACGCCTTAGAAGAACACCCGCAAGAGGATCACCCGCCAAAAGACCACCCGTGAGAAGGTCACCCGCCTAAAGAACACCCGTTAGAGGACCATACGCTAAAAGATCATCCGTCAGAAGATCAGCCACCAAAAGATCACCCGTCATAGAATCACCCGCCAAAAGAGCACCCGCCAAAAGATCACCCGTAAGAGGATCACCCCCCAAAAGATTACCCGTCAGATGATCACCCGCCAACAGTTCACCCGTCAGAGGATCACCCCTTAGAAGATCACACGCCAAAAGATCAACCGTCAGAGGATAACCCGCCAAAAGATCACCCGTCAGAGGACCACCCACCAAAATATCACCCGTCAGAGGAACACCCGTCAAAAGATCACCCGTTAGAGGATCACCCGCCAAAAGATCACCAGTCAGAGGACCACCCACCAAAAGATCATCCGTCAAAGCATCACCCGCCATAAGATCACCCGTCAGAGGATCACCACTTAGAAGATCACCCGTCTGAGGATCACCCGCTAAAAGATAACCCGTGAGAGGATCACCCGCCAAAAGATCACCCGTCGGAGGATTACCTGCCAAAAAATCACCCGTCAGAGGACCACCCATCAAATGATCGCCCGTCAGAGGATCACCACTTAAAAGATCACCCGTCAGAGGATCACCCGCCAAAATATCACCCGTCTGAGGACGACCACCCACCAAAACATTACCCCTTAGAGGATCACCCGTCAGTGGATTACCCGCCAAAAGATCAACCGTCAGAGGATTACCCGCCAAAAGATCACCAATCAGAGAAAAATCCGTCGAAAGATTACCCGTCAGAGGATCACCCCTTAGAAGATCACCCCTCAGAGGATCACCCGCCAAAAGATCACCAGTCAGAGGATCACCCTCCGAAAGATCACCTGTCAGAAGACCACCCCTTAGAAGATCACCCGCCAAAAGATCACCCGTCGGGAGATCAACCGTCAAAAGATCAACCGTCAGAGGACCACCGACCAAAAGATCACCTGTCAGAGGATTACCAGCCAGAAGATCACCCATCAGAGAAAAACCCGTCAAAAGATCACCCGTCAGACCCGTCAGAGTATTACCCCTTAGAAGAACAACCGTGAGAGGATCACCCGCCAAAATATCACCTGTCAGAGGAACACGGCCCGCCAAAAGATCACCCGTGAGAGGAAAACCCGCCAAAAGATCACCCGGCAGAGGATCATCCGCTAAAAGATCACCCATCAGAAGATCAGCCACCAGAAGATCACCCGTCATAGAATCACCCGATAAAAGAGCACCCGCCAAAAGATCACCCGTCAGAGGATCACCGGCCAAAAGATTACCCGTCAGAGGATCACCCCTTAGAAGATCACCCCTCAGAGGATCACCCGCCAAAAGATCACCAGTCAGAGGATCACCCGCCGAAAGATCACCTGTCAGAAGACCACCCCTTAGAAGATCACCCGCCAAAAGATCACCCGTCGGGAGATCAACCGTCAAAAGATCAACCGTCAGAGGACCACCGACCAAAACATCACCTGTCAGAGGATTACCAGCCAAAAGATCACCCATCAGAGAAAAACCCGTCAAAAGATCACCCGTCAGACCCGTCAGTGTATTACCCCTTAGAAGAACAACCGTGAGAGGATCACCCGCCGAAATATCACCTGTCAGAGGAACACGGCTCGCCAAAAGATCACCCGTGAGAGGAAAACCCGCCAAAAGATCACCAATCAGAGGAAAACCCGCCAAAAGATCACTCGTCAGTGGATCATCCGCTAAAAGATCACCCGTCGGAGGATCAGCCACGAAAAGATCACCCGTGATAGGATCACCCGCCAAAAGATCACCCGCCAAAAAAAAACCCGTCACAGCTCCACCCGCCAAAAGATTGCCCGTCGGAGGATGACCCGCCAAAAGATCACCTGTCAGAGGACCACCCCTTAGAAGATCACTCGCCAACAGATCACCCGCCAGAGGACGACCACCCACCAAAACATCACCCCTTAGAAGATCACCCGTCAGACGATCACCCACCAAAAGATCACCCGTCAGAGGGTCACCCGCCAAAAGACCACCCGTCAGAGGTCCACCCACCAAAAGATCACCAATCAGAGTATCACCTGCCAAAAGATCACCCGTCAGAGGATCACCCGCCAAACGATCACCTGTTAGAGGAACACCCCTAAGAAGTACACCCGCTAAAAGATCACCCGTCAGAGGATCACCCGCCAAAAGATAAACCGTCAGAGGACCACCGACCAAAAGATCGCCCGTCAGATGTTTACCAGCCAAAAGATCACCCATCAGAGAAAAACCCGGCAAAAGATCACCCGTCACAGGATCACCCCTTAGAAGAACAACCGTGAGAGGGTCACCTATAAAAATATCACCTATCAGAGGAACACGGTCCGCCAAAAGATCACCCGTGAGAGGAAAACCGGCCAAAAGATCACCCGTCAGAGGATCATCCGCTAAAAGATTACCCATCAGAAGATCAGCCACCAGAAGATCACCCGTCATAAAATCACGCGACAAAAGAGCACCCGCTAAAAGATCACCCGTCAGAGGATCACCCGCCAAAAGATTACCCGTCAGAGGATCACCCGCCAAAAGATCACCCGTCAGAGGATCACCCCTTAGAAGAGCATCCGTCAGTGGATCACACGCCAAAAGATCAACCGTCAGAGGATCACCCGCTAAAAGATAACCCGTCAAAGGATCACCCGCTAAAAGATCACCCGTTAGAGGATAACCCGCCAGAAGATCACCCGTCAGAGGACCACCAACCTAAAGATTACCCGTCAGAGGATAACCCACCAAAACATCACACGTCAGAGGAAAACCCGTCAGAGGGTCACCCGCCAAAAGATCACCCGTGAGAGGACCACCCACCAAAATATCACCAATCAGAAGATCACCCGCCAAAAGATCACTCCTTTCACGTGTTATCTGAGGTAAGATATTTTGATCAATGCAAAAGATCAACCGTCAGAGGATTACCCGCCAAAAGATCACCCATCAGAGAAAAACCCGTCAAAAGATCACTCGTCAGAGGATCACCCCTTTAAAGATCAACCGTCACAGCTTCACCCGCCAAAAGATTGCCCGTCGGAGGATGACCCGCCAAAAGATCACCTGTCAGAGGACCACCCCTTAGAACATCACTCGCCAACAGATCACCCGCCAGAGGACGACCACCCACCAAAACATCACCCCTTAGAAGATCACCCGTCAGAGGATCACCCACCAAAAGATCATCCGTCAGAGGGTCACCCGCCAAAAGACCACCCGTCAGAGGTCCACCCACCAAAAAATCACCAATCAGAGTATCACCTGCCAAAAGATCACCCGTCAGAGGATCACCCGCCAAACGATCACCAGTTAGAGGAACACCCCTAAGAAGTACACCCGCTAAAAGATCACCCGTCAGAGGATCACCCGCCAAAAGATAAACCGTCAGAGGACCACCGACCAAAAGATCGCCCGTCAGATGTTTACCAGCCAAAAGATCACCCATCAGAGAAAAACCCGGCAAAAGATCACCCGTCAGAGGATCACCCCTTAGAAGAACAACCGTGAGAGGGTCACCTATAAAAATATCACCTATCAGAGGAACACCGCCCGCCAAAAGATCACCCGTGAGAGGAAAACCCGCCAAAAGATCACCCGTCAGAGGATCATCCGCTAAAAGATTACCCATCAGAAGATCAGCCACCAGATCACCCGTCATAGAATCACGCGACAAAAGAGCACCCGCCAAAAGATCACCCGTCAGAGGATCACCCGCCAAAAGATTACCCGTCAGAGGATCACCCGCCAAACGATCACCCGTCAGAGGATCACCCCTTAGAAGGGCACCCGTCAGAGGATCACACGCCAAAAGATCAACCGTCAGAGGATCACCCGCCAAACGATCACCCGTCAGAGGATCACCCCTCAGAAGTACACCCGCTAAAAGATCACCCGTCAGAGGATCACCCGCCAAAAGATAAACCGTCAGAGGAGCACCCAACAAAAGATTACCCATCAGAGGATCACGCGAAAAGATCACCCGTCAGAGGATCACCCCCTAAAAGATACCCGTCAAAGGATCACCCGCCAAAAGATAAACCGTCAGAGGAGCACCCACCAAAAGATTACCCATCAGAGGATCACGCTAAAAGATCACCCGTCAGAGGATCACCCGCTAAAAGATAACCCGTCAAAGGATCACCCGCCAAAAGATCACCCGTCAGAGGATCACCCGCCAAAAGATCACACGTCAGAAGACCACACATCAAAAGATCACCGGTCAGAGGATCACCCGCCAAAAGACCACTCCCTTCACGTCTGATATGAGTAAGACATTTTGATCAAAGCAAAAAAGTTTGGATGATAGGGCGACATACATTTTTTGCTTGCCGCCGGGGAGAAATAAAGTGGCGCGCAATCTATGAAATTAGATAGATCTAGATACTATAAACGACTGTACGTCTAAATTACGCTAGAAGTAACGACTCAGTAATTACTCAAGCCTTGCCATGTATTGTGTTAAATTTGAATACAGTGTCTCAAAAGCTTACATGGAGTACCTACACGTAGGCTAATGAACGTCAGACCCGCGACCTTTGGCGGATCTGAGGATGACCCGCCGAAAGATCACCCGTCAGAGTATTACCCGCCATAAGATAACCCGTCAGAGGATCACCCGCCAAACGATCAACCGTCAGAGGACCACCCACCATAAGACCGCCCGTCAGGGGATCACCCGAAAAAAGATCACCAGTCAGAGGAACGCCCACTAAAAGATCACCCGTCAGAGGATCACCCATCAAAACATCACCCCTTAGAAGAACACCCGTCAGAGGATCACCCGCCAAAAGATCACCCGTCATAGGACCACCCAACAAAAGATCACCCGTCAGAGGATCACCCGCCAAAAGATTACACGTCAGAGGATCACCCGCCAAAAAATCACCCGTCAGAGGATCACCCGTCAAAAGATCACCCGTCATAGGACCACCCAACAAAAGATCACCCGTCAGAGGATCACCCGCCAGAAGATCACCCGTCAGAGGATCACCCGCCAAAAGTTCACCCGTAAGAGGACCACCATCAAAAGATAACCCGTCAGAGGATCACCTTACAAAAGATCTATCCTTTCACGTGTGATCTGAGGTAAGATATTTTGATCAATGCAAAAGCGTTTGGATGATAGGGCGACATACATTTAATGCTTGCAGCCGGGGAAAAAAAGTGGCGCAATCTATGAAATTAGATAGAGCTAGATAATATAAACGACTGTACGACTAAATTACACTTACATTAACGACTCAGTAATTACTCAAGTCTTGCCATGTATTGTGTTTAGTTTGAATACAGTGGATTAAAAGCTTACATGAAGTACCTACACGTAGGTTAATGAACGACAGACCCGCGGCCTTTGGCGGGTCAGAGGATCACCCGCCGAAAGATAACCCGATAATAGAGCGACATACATTTAGTTCTTGCATCCGGGGAGAAATAAAGTGGCGCGCAATCTTTGAAATTAAATAGATCTAGATACTATACACGACCGTACGACTAAATTACACTTAAATAAACGACACAGTAATTACTCAAGCCTTGCCATGTATTGTGTTAAGTTTGAATACAGTGGGTCAAAAGCTTTAATGGAGTACCTACACGTAGGCTAATGAACGTCAGACTAGCGGCCTTTGGCAGGTCAAAAGATAACCCGCCGAAAGATCACCCGTCATACTTAATCCCGCCAAACGTTCACCCGTCAGAGGATCACGCGTCAGATGATCACCACTTAGAAGATCACGCGTCAGAGGATCACCCGCCAAAATATCACCCGTGTGAGGACGACCACCCACCAAAACATTACCCCTTAGAAGATCACCCGTCAGAGGATTGCCCGCCAAAAGATCAACCGTCAGAGGATTACCCACCAAAAGATCACCCATCAGACAAAAACCCGTCAAAAGATCACCCGTCAGAGGATCACCCCTTAGAAGATCAACCCTCAGAGGATCACCCGCCAAAAGATCACCTGTCAGAGGATCCCCCGCCAAAAGATCACCTGTCAGAGGACCACCCCTTAGAAGATCACCCGCCAAAAGATCACCCGTCAGAGGATTACCAGCCAAAAGATCACCCATCAGAGAAAAACCCGTCAAAAGGTCACCCGTCAGAGTATCACCCCTTAGAAGAACAACCGTGAGAGGATCACCCGCCAAAATATCACCTGTCAGAGGAACACGGCCCGCCAAAAGATCACCCGTGAGAGGAAAACCCGCCAAAAGATCACCAGTCAGAGGATCATCCGCTAAAAGATCACCCATCAGAAGATCAGCCACCAGAAGATCACCCGTCATAGAATCACCCGACAAAAGAGCACCCGCCAAAAGATCACCCGTCAGAGGATCACCCACCAAAACACCACCCGTCAGAGGGTCACCCGCCTAAAGAACACCTGTTAGAGGACCATCCGCTAAAAGGTCACCTGTCAGAAGATCAGCCAATAAAAGATCACCCGTCATAGAATCAACCGCCAAAAGAGAGCCGCCAAAAGATAACCCGTAAGAGGATCACCCGCCAAGAGATTACCCGTCAGATGATCACCCGCCAAAAGATCACCCGTCAGAGGATTACCCCTTAGAAGATCACACGCCAAAAGATCAACCGTCAGAGGATAACCCACCAAAAGATGACCCGTCAGAGGACCATCCACCAAAATATCACCGTCAGAAGATCACCCGTAAGAGGACGACCACCCACCAAAATATTACCCCTTAGAAGATCACCAGTCAGAGGATCACCCGCTAAAAGATCACCCGTCGGAGGTTCACACGCCAAAAGATCACCCGTGAGAGGACCACCCACCAAAAGATCACTCCTTTCACGTGTGATCTGAGGTAAGATATTTTGATCAATGCAAAAGATCAACAGCCAGAGGATTACCCGCCAAAAGATCACCCATGAGAGAAAAACCCCTCAAAAGATCACTCGTCAGGGGATCACCCCTTAGAATATCAATCGTCAGAGGAACACCCGCGAAAAGATCACCTGTCAGAGGATAACCCACCAAAAGATCACCCGTCAGAAGAAAACCCGCCAAAAGATCACTCGTCAGTGGATCATCCGCTAAAAGATCACCCGTCAGAGGATCAGCCACGAAAAGATCACCCGTCATAGGATCACCCGCCAAAAGATCACCCGCCAAAAAATCACCCGCCAAAAAATCACCCGCCAAAAGATCACCCGCCAAAAGATTGCCCGTCAGAGGAGGACCCCCCGAAAGATCACCTGTCAGAGGACCACCCCTTAGAAGATCACTCGCCAAAAGATCACCCGTCAGAGGACGACCACCCACCAAAACATCACCCCTTAGAAGATCACCCGTCAGAGGATCACCCACCAAAAGATCACCCGTCAGAGGGTCACCCGCCAAAAGACCACCCGTCAGAGGTCCACCCACCAAAAGATCACCAATCAGAGTATCACCTGCCAAAAGATCACCCGTCAGAGGATCACCCGCCAAACGATCACCCGTCAGAGGAAAACCCACCAAAAGATCATTCGTCAGAGGATCATCCGCTAAAAGATCAACCGTCAGAAGATCAGCCACGAAAAGATCACCCGTCATAGGATCACCCGACAAAGGATCACCCGGCAAACAAAACATCACCCGTCAGAGGATCACCCGCCAGAAGATCACCTGTCAGAGGACCACCCATTAGAGGATCACCCACCAAAAGATCACCCGTCAGAGAAAAACCCGTCAAAAGATCACCCGTCAGAGGATCACCTCTTGGAAGATCAACCGTCAGAGGAACACCCGTGAAAAGATCACCTGTCAGAGGATCACCGCCAAAAGATCACCCGTCAAAGGAAAACACGCCAAAAGATCACTTGTCAGTGGATCATCCGCTAAAAGATCACCCGTCAGAAGATCAGCCACGAAAAGATCACCCGTCATAGGATCACCCAGCAAAAGATCACCCGGGAAAAGATCACTCGTCAGAGGATCACCCGCCAAAAGATCACCCGCCAAAAAATCACCCGTCACAGCTGCACCCGCCAAAAGATTACCCGTCAGAGGACCACCAACCTAAAGATTACCCGTCAGAGGATAACCCACCAAAACATCACTCGTCAGAGAAAAACCCGTCAGAGGATCACCCACCAAAAGATCACCCGTCAGAGGACGACCACCCACCAAAATATCACCCCTTAGAAGATCACCAGTCAGAGGATCACCCGCCAAAAGATCACCCGTCAGAGGGTCACCCGCCAAAAGATCACCCGTCAGAGGACCACCCACCAAAACATCACCAATCAGAGGATCACCCGCCAAAAGATCACTCCTTTCACGTGTGATCTGAGGTAAGATATTTTCATCAATGCAAAAGATCAAGCGTCAGAGGAATACCCGCCAAAAGATCACCCATCAGAGAAAAACCCGTCAAAAGATCACTCGTCAGAGGATCACCCCTTAGACGATCAACCGTCAGAGGAACACCCCCCAAAAGATCACCTGTCAGAGGATAACCCGCCAAAAATCGCCCATCAGAGGAAAAGCCGCCAAAAGATCACTCGTCAATGGATCATCCGCTAAAAGATCACACGTCTGAGGATCAGCCACGAAAAGATCACCCGTCATATGATCACCCGCCAAAAGATCACCCGCCAAAAAATCACCCGTCACAGCTTCACCCGCCAAAAGATCACCCGCCAAAAGTTTACCCGTCAGAGGATGACCCGCCAAAAGATCACCTGTCAGAGGACCACCCCTTAGAAGATCACTCGCCAAAAGATCACCCGTCAGAGGACCACCTCCCACCAAAACATCACCCCTTAGAAGATCACCCGTCAGAGGATCACCCACCAAAAGATCACCCGTTAGAGGGTTACCCGCCAAAACACCACCCGTCAGAGGTCCACCCACCAAAAGATCACCAATCAGAGTATCACCTGCCAAAAGATCACCCGTCAAAGGATCCCCCGACAAACGATCACCCTTCAGAGGATCACCCCTTAGAAGTACACCCGCCAAAAGATCACCCGTCGGAAGATCACCCGCCAAAAGATCAACCGTCAGAGGACCACCGACCAAAAGATCACCCGTCAGAGGATTACCAGCGAAAAGATCACCCATCAGAGAAAAACCCGTCAAAACATCACCCGTCAGAGTATAACCCCTTAGAAGAACAACCGTGAGAGGATCACCCGCCAAAATATCACCTGTCAGAGGAACACGGCCCGCCAAAAGATCACCCGTGAGAGGAAAACCCGCGAAAAGATCACCCGTCAGAGGATCATCCGCCAAAAGATCACCAGTCCGAGGAC
Source organism: Dendrophyllia cribrosa (assembly GCA_024195265.1). Classification (NCBI taxonomy): domain Eukaryota; kingdom Metazoa; phylum Cnidaria; class Anthozoa; order Scleractinia; family Dendrophylliidae; genus Dendrophyllia; species Dendrophyllia cribrosa. The sequence continues at coordinate 11,864,387 of JAJLRJ010000009.1, read as the reverse complement.
CACCCACGAAAAGATCGCCCGTCAGAGGATCACCCGCCAAAAGATCACCCGCCAGAGGACCGCCCACCAAACGATCACCCGTCAGACGATCACCCGCCAAAAGATCACCCGTCAGAGAAAAACCCGTCAGAGTATCACCTCTTAGAAGATCAACCGTCAGAGGATCACCCGCCAAAAGATCACCCGTCAAAGGAAAACACGCCAAAAGATCACTCGTCAGTGGATCATCCGCTAAGAGATCACCCGTCAGAAGATCAGCCACGAAAAGATCACCCGTCATAGGATCACCCGGCAAAAGATAACCCGGCAAAAGATCACCCGTCAGAGGATCACCCGCCAAAAAATCACCCGTCACAGCTTCACCCGCCAAAAGATCACCCGCCAAAAGATTACCCGTCAGAGGACCACCAACCCAAATATCACCCGTCAGAGGATCACCCGCCAAAAGATCACACGTCAGGGAAAAACCCGTCAAAAGATCATCCGTCAGAGGATCATCCGGTAAAAGATCACCCGTCAGAAGATCAGCCAAGAAAAGAACACCCGTCATAGGATCACCCGCCACAAGATCACCCGCCAAAAGATCATCCGTCAGAGGATCACTCCTTAGAAGTACACCCGCTAAAAGATCACACGTCAGAGGATCACCCGCCAAAAGATAAACCGTTAGAGGAGCACCCACCAAAAGATTACCCGTCAGAGGATCACGCGAAAAGATCACCCGTCAGAGGATCACCCGCTAAAAGATAACCCGTTAGAGGATAACCCGCCAGAAGATCACCCGTCAGAGGACCACCAACCTAAAGATTACCCGTCAGAGGATAACCCACCAAAACATCACCCGTCAGAGAAAAACCCGTCAGAGGATCACCCACCAAAAGATCACCCGTCAGAGGACGACCACCCACCAAAATATCACCCCTTAGAAGATCACCAGTCAGAGGATCACCCGCCAAAAGATCACCCGTCAGAGGGTCACCCGCCAAAAGATCACCCGTCAGAGGACCACCCACCAAAAGATCACCAATCAGAGGATCACCCGCCAAAAGATCACTCCTTTCACGTGTTATCTGAGGTAAGATATTTTCATCAATGCAAAAGATCAAGCGTCAGAGGATTACCCGCCAAAAGATCACCCATCAGAGAAAAACCCGTCAAAAGATCACTCGTCAGAGGATCACCCCTTAGAAGATCAACCATAAGAGGAACACCCGCCAAAAGACCACCCGTCAGAGGTCCACCCACCAAAAGATCACCCGTCAGAGGATCACCCAGCCAAACGATCACCCGTCAGAGGAAAACCCACCAAAAGATCATTCGTCAGAGGATCATCCGCTAAAAGATCAACCGTCAGAAGATCAGCCACGAAAAGATCACCCGTCATAGGATCACCCGACAAAGGATCACCCGGCAAAACATCACCCGTCAGAGGATCACCCGCCAGAAGATCACCTGTCAGAGGACCACCCATTAGAGGATCACCCACCAAAAGATCACCCGTCAGAGAAAAACCCGTCAAAAGATCACCCGTCAGAGGATTACCTCTTGGAAGATCAACCGTCAGAGGAACACCCGCGAAAAGATCACCTGTCAGAGGATCACCGCCAAAAGATCACCCGTCAAAGGAAAACACGCCAAAAGATCACTTGTCAGTGGATCATCCGCTAAAAGATCACCCGTCAGAAGATCAGCCACGAAAAGATCACCCGTCATAGGATCACCCGGCAAAAGATCACCCGGGAAAAGATCACCCGTCAGAGGATCACCCGCCAAAAGATCACCCGCCAAAAAATCACCCGTCACAGCTGCACCCGCCAAAAGATTACCCGTCAGAGGACCACCAACCTAAAGATTACCCGTCAGAGGATAACCCACCAAAATATCACCCGTCAGAGAAAAACCCGTCAGAGGATCACCCACCAAAAGATCACCCGTCAGAGGACGACCACCCACCAAAATATCACCCCTTAGAAGATCACCAGTCAGAGGATCACCCGCCAAAAGATCACCCGTCAGAGGGTCACCCGCCAAAAGATCACCCGTCAGAGGACCACCCACCAAAACATCACCAATCAGAGGATCACCCGCCAAAAGATTACTCCTTTCACGTGTGATCTGAGGTAAGATATTTTCATCAATGCAAAAGATCAAGCGTCAGAGGAATACCCGCCAAAAGATCACCCATCAGAGAAAAACCCGTCAAAAGATCACTCGTCAGAGGATCACCCCTTAGAAGATCAACCGTCAGAGGAACACCCCCCAAAAGATCACCTGTCAGAGGATAACCCGCCAAAAGATCGCCCATCAGAGGAAAAGCCGCCAAAAGATCACTCGTCAATGCATCATCCGCTAAAAGATCACACGTCAGAGGATCAGCAACGAAAAGATCACCCGTCATAGGATCACCCGCCAAAAGATCACCCGCCAAAAAATCACCCGTCACAGCTTCACCCGCCAAAAGATCACCCGCCAAAAGTTTACCCGTCAGAGGATGACCCGCCAAAAGATCACCTGTCAGAGGACCACCCCTTAGAAGATCACTCGCCAAAAGATCACCCGTCAGAGGACCACCTCCCACCAAAACATCACCCCTTAGAAGATCACCCGTCAGAGGATCACCCACCAAAAGATCACCCGTTAGAGGGTCACCCGCCAAAACACCACCCGTCAGAGGTCCACCCACCAAAAGATCACCAATCAGAGTATCACCTGCCAAAAGATCACCCGTCAGAGGATCCCCCGACAAACGATCACCCGTCAGAGGATCACCCCTTAGAAGTACACCCGCCAAAAGATCACCCGTCGGAAGATCACCCGCCAAAAGATCAACCGTCAGAGGACCACCGACCAAAAGATCACCCGTCAGAGGATTACCAGCGAAAAGATCACCCATCAGAGAAAAACCCGTCAAAACATCACCCGTCAGAGTATAACCCCTTAGAAGAACAACCGTGAGAGAATCACCGGCCAAAATATCACCTGTCAGAGGAACACGGCCCGCCAAAAGATCACCCGTGAGAGGAAAACCCGCGAAAAGATCACCCGTCAGAGGATCATCCGCCAAAAGATCACCCGTCCGAGGACCACCCACGAAAAGATCGCCCGTCAGAGGATCACCCGCCAAAAGATCACCCGCCAGAGGACCGCCCACCAAACGATCACCCGTCAGACGATCACCCGCCAAAAGATCACCCGTCAGAGAAAAACCCGTCAGAGTATCACCTCTTAGAAGATCAACCGTCTGAGGAACACCGGCGAAAAGATCACCTGTCAGAGGATCACCCGCCAAAAGATCACCCGTCAAAGGAAAACACGCCAAAAGATCACTCGTCAGTGGATCATCCGCTAAGAGATCACCCGTCAGAAGATCAGCCACGAAAAGATCACCCGTCATAGGATCACCCGGCAAAAGATCACCCGGCAAAAGATCACCCGTCAGAGGATCACCCGCCAAAAAATCACCCGTCACAGCTTCACCCGCCAAAAGATCACCCGCCAAAAGATTACCCGTCAGAGGACCACCAACCCAAATATCACCCGTCAGAGGATCACCCGCCAAAAGATCACACGTCAGGGAAAAACCCGTCAAAAGATCACCCGTCAGAGGATCATCCGGTAAAAGATCACCCGTCAGAAGATCAGCCAAGAAAAGAACACCCGTCATAGGATCACCCGCCACAAGATCACCCGCCAAAAGATCATCCGTCAGAGGATCACTCCTTAGAAGTACACCCGCTAAAAGATCACACGTCAGAGGATCACCCGCCAAAAGATAAACCGTTAGAGGAGCACCCACCAAAAGATTACCCGTCAGAGGATCACGCGAAAAGATCACCCGTCAGAGGATCACCCGCTAAAAGATAACCCGTTAGAGGATAACCCGCCAGAAGATCACCCGTCAGAGGACCACCAACCTAAAGATTACCCGTCAGAGGAAAACCCACCAAAACATCACCCGTCAGAGAAAAACCCGTCAGAGGATCACCCACCAAAATATCACCCGTCAGAGGACGACCACCCACCAAAATATCACCCCTTAGAAGATCACCAGTCAGAGGATCACCCGCCAAAAGATCACCCGTCAGAGTGTCACTTGCCAAAAGATCACCCGTCAGAGGACCACCCACCAAAAGATCACCAATCAGAGGATCACCCGCCAAAAGATCACTCCTTTCACGTGTTATCTGAGGTAAGATATTTTCATCAATGCAAAAGATCAAGCGTCAGAGGATTACCCGCCAAAAGATCACCCATCAGAGAAAAACCCGTCAAAGGATCACTCGTCAGAGGATCACCCCTTAGAAGATCAACCGTAAGAGGAACACCCGCCAAAAGATCACCTGTCAGAGGATAACCCGCCAAAAGATCGCCCATCACAGGAAAACCCGCCAAAAGATCACTCGTCAGTGGATCATCCGGTAAAAGATCACACGTCAGAGGATCAGCCACGAAAAGATCTCCCGTCATAGGATCACCCGCCAAAAGCTCACCCGCCAAAAGATTACCCGTCAGAGGATGACCCGCTAAGAGATCACCCGTCAGAAGATCAGCCACGAAAAGATCACCCGTCATAGGATCACCCGGCAAAAGATCACCCGGCAAAAGATCACCCGTCAGAGGATCACCCGCCAAAAAATCACCCGTCACAGCTTCACCCGCCAAAAGATCACCCGCCAAAAGATTACCCGTCAGAGGACAACCAACCCAAATATCACCCGTCAGAGGATCACCCGCCAAAAGATCACACGTCAGGGAAAAACCCGTCAAAAGATCACCCGTCAGAGGATCATCCGGTAAAAGATCACCCGTCAGAAGATCAGCCAAGAAAAAAACACCCGTCATAGGATCACCCGCCACAAGATCACCCGCCAAAAGATCATCCGTCAGAGGATCACTCCTTAGAAGTACACCCGCTAAAAGATCACACGTCAGAGGATCACCCGCCAAAAGATAAACCGTTAGAGGAGCACCCACCAAAAGATTACCCGTCAGAGGATCACGCGAAAAGATCACCCGTCAGAGGATCACCCCTTAGAAGATCAACCGTAAGAGGAACACCCGCCAAAAGATCACCTGTCAGAGGATAACCCGCCAAAAGATCGCCCATCACAGGAAAACCCGCCAAAAGATCACTCGTCAGTGGATCATCCGGTAAAAGATCACACGTCAGAGGATCAGCCACGAAAAGATCTCCCGTCATAGGATCACCCGCCAAAAGCTCACCCGCCAAAAGATTACCCGTCAGAGGATGACCCGCAAAAAGATCACCTGTCAGAGGACCACCCACCAAAAGATCACCCGTCAAAGGACCACCCACAGAAATATAACCCGTCAGAGAATCACCTTCCAAAAGATCACTCCTTTCACGTGTGATGCGAGGTAAGATATTTTGAACAATGCGAAAGCGTGTGGATAATAGGGCGACATACATTTAGTTCTTGCAGCCGGGGACAAATAAAGTGGCGCGCAATCTATGAAATTAGATAGATCTAGATACTATACACGACTGTACGACTAAATTACACTTAAACTAACGACTCAGTAATTACTCAAGCCTTGCCATGTATTGTGTTAAATTTGAATAAAGTGTGTCAAAAGCTTACATGGAGTACCTACACGTAGGCTAATGAAAGTCAGACCCGCGGCCTTTGGCGGACCAGAGGATGACCCGCCGAAAGATCACCCGTCAGAGTATTACCCGCCATAAGATAACCCGTCAGAGGATCACCGGCCAAACGATCACGCGTCAAAGGATCACGCCTTAGAAGTACACCCGCTAAAAGATCACCCGTCATAGTGTCACCCGCCAAAAGATCACCCGTCAGAGGACCACCCACCAAAAGACCTCCCGTCAGAGGATCACCCGAAAAAAGATCACCAGTCAGAGGACCGCCCACTAAAAGATCACCCGTCGGAGGATCGCCCATCAAAACATCAACCCTTAGAAGAACACCCGTCAGAGGATAACCCGCCAAAACACCACCCGTCAGAGGGTCACCCGTTAGAGGACCATCCGCTAAAAGGTCACCTGTCAGAAGATCAGCCACCAAAAGATAACCCGTCATAGAATCAACCGCCGAAAGAGCAGCCGCCAAAAGATCACCCGTAAGAGGATCACCCGCCAAAAGATTACCCGTCAGATGATCACCCGACAAAAGATCACCCGTCAGAGGATCACCCCTTAGAATATCACCCGCCAAAAAGATCAACCGTCAGAGGATAACCCGCCAAAAGATCACACGTCAGAGGACCACCCACCAAAATATCACCCGTCAGAGGATCACCCGCCAAAAGATCACCCGTTAGAGGATCACCCGAAAAAAGATCACCATTCAGAGGACCACCCGCCAAAAGATCACCCGTCAAAGCATCACCCGCCAAAAGATCACCCGTCAGAGGACCACCCACCAAAAGATCACCCGTCAGAGAAAAACCGTCAAAAGATCACCCGTCAGAGCATCACCCCTTAGAAGAACAACCGTGAGAGGATCACCCTCCAAATATCACCTGTCAGAGGAACACGGCCCGTCAAAAGATCACCCGTCAGTGGAAAACCCGCAAAATGATCACCCATCAGAAGATCAGCCACCAGAAGATCACCCGTCAGAGGATCACCGGCCAAAAGATTACCCGTCAGAGGATCACCCGAAAAAAGTTCACCAGTCAGAGGAGCGCCCACTAAAAGATCACCCGTCAGAGGATCACCCATCAAAACATCACCCCTTAGAAGAACACCCGTCAGAGGATAACCCGCCAAAATACCACCAGTCAGAGGGTCACCCGCCTAAAGAACACCCGTTAGAGGACCATCCGCTAAAAGGTCACCTGTCAGAAGATCAGCCACCAAAGGATCACCGGTCATAGAATCAACCGCCAAAAGAGCAGCCGCCAAAAGATCACCCGTAACAGGATCACCCGCCAAAAGATTACCCGTCAGATGATCACCCGCCAAAAGATCACCCGTCAGAGGATAACCCGCCAAAAGATCACACGTCAGGGGACCACCCACCAAAATATCACCCGTCACAGGATCACCCGCTAAAAGATCACCCGTTAGAGGATCACCCGACAAAAGATCACCAGTCAGAGGACCACCCGTCAAAAGATCACCCGTCAAAGCATCACCCGCTAAAAAATCACCCGTCAGAGGACCACACACCAAAAGATCACCAGTCAGAGAAAAACCGGTCAAAAGATCACCCGTCAGAGCATCACCCCTTAGAAGAAAAACCGTGAGAGGATCACCCGCCAAAATATCACCTGTCAGAGGAAGACGGCCCGTCAAAAGATCACCCGTCAGAGGAAAACCCGCCAAAAGATCACCCGTCAGAGAATCATTAGCTAAAAGATCACCCATCAGAAGATCAGCCACCAGAAGATCACCCGTCATAGAATCACCCGACAAAAGAGCACTCGCCAAAAGATCACCCGTCAGAGGATCACCGGCCAAAAGATTACCCGTAAGAGGATCACCCGCCAAAAGATCACCCGTCAGAGGATCACCCCTTAGAAGATCACCCGTCAGAGGATCACACGCCAAAAAATCAACCGTCAGAGGATCACCCGCCAAAAGATCACCCGTCAGAGGAGCACCCACCAAAAGATTACCCATCAGAAGATCACGCGAAAAGATCACCCGTCAGAGGATCACCCGCTAAAAGATCACACATCAGAGGACCAGCCACCTAAAGATTACCCGTCAGAGGATAACCCACCAAAACATCACCCCTTAGAAGATCACCCGTCAGCGGATCACCCGCCAAAAGATCACTCCTTTCACGTGTGATCTGAGGTAAGATATTTTCATCAATGCAAAAGCGTTTGGATAATAGGGCGACATACATTTAGTTCTTGCAGCCGGGGAGAAATAAAGTGGCGCGTAATCTATGAAATTAGATAGATCTAGATACTATACACGACTGTACGACTAAATTACACTTAAATTAGCGACTCAGTAATTACTCAAGCCTTGCCATGTATTGTGTTATGTTTGAATACAGTAGATCAAAAGCTTACATGGAGTACCTATACGTAGGTTAATGAAAGACAAACCCGCGGCCTTTGGCGGGTCAGAGGATCACCCGCCGAAAGATAACCCGTCAAAGTATCACACGCCATAAGATAACCCGTCAGAGGACCACCCATTAAAAGACCGCCCGTCAGAGCATCATCCGAAAAAAGTTCACCAGTCAGAGGAGCGCCCACTAAAAGATCACCCGTCAGAGGATCACCCATCAAAACATCACCCCTTAGAAGAACACCCGTCAGAGGATCATCCGCCAAAGGACCACCCGTCAGAGGGTCACCCACCTAATGAACACCCGTTAGAGGACCATCCGCTAAAAGATCACCCGTCAGAAGATCAGCCACCAAAAGATCACCCACCAAAAGATCACCCGTTATAGAATCACCCGCCAAAAGAGCACCCGCCAAAAGATCACCCGTAAGAGGATCACCCGCCAAAACATTACCCGTCAGATGATCACCCGCCAAAAGATCACCCGTCAGAGGATCACCCCTTAGAACATCACACGCCAAAAGATCAACCGTCAGAGGACCACCCACCAAAATATCACCCGTCAGAGAATCACCCGCTAAAAGATCACCCGTCAAAGCATCACCCGCCAAAAGATCACCCGTCAGAGGACCACCCACCAAAAGATCACCCGTCAGACGATCACCCGCCAAAAGATCACTCCATTCACGTGTGATCTGAGGTAAGATATTTTCATCAATGCAAAAGCGTTTGGATGATAGGGCGACATACATTTAGAGCTTGCAGCCGGGGAGAAATAAAGTGGCGAGCAATCTATGAAATTAGATAGCTCTAGATTCTATAGAGGACTGTACGACTAAATTACACTTAAATTAACGACGCAGTAATTACTCAAGCCTTGCCATGTGTAGTGTTAAGTTTGAATTCAGTGGGTCAACAGCTTCCATGGAGTACCTACAATTAGGCTAATGAACCTCATAGCCGCGGCGTTTGGCGGATCAGGGGATCACCCGCCGAAAGATCACCCGTCAGAGTATCATCCGCGAAAAGAACACCCGTCAGAGGATCACCCGCCAAACGATCACGCGTCAAAGGATCACCCCTTAGAGGTACACCCGCTAAAGGATCACCCATCAGAGGATCATCCGCCAAAAGATCACCCGTCAGAGGACGACCACGAAAAGATCCCCGTCAGACGATCACCCGCCAAAAGATCACCCGTCAGAGGATCACCCCTTAGAAGATCAACCGTGAGAGGAACACCCGCCATAAGATCACCCGTCAGAGGATAACCCGCCAGAGGATCACCGGTCAGAGGATCACCACTTAGAAGATCACCCGTCAGAGGATCACCCACCAAAAGATCAGCTCTAAGAGGATCACCCGGCAAAGGATCACCCGTGAGAGGATCACCCGCTAAAAGATAACCCGTGAGAGGATCACCCGCCAAAAGATCACCCGTCGGAGGATCACCTGCGAAAAAATCACTCGTCAGAGGACCACCCATCAAAAGATCGCCCGTCATAGGATCACCCACCAAAAGATCACTCCTTTCACGTGTGATCTGAGGCAAGATATTTTGATCAATGCAAACGCGTTTGCATAATAGTGCAACATACATTTAGTGCTTGCAGCCGGAGAGAAGTAAAGTTGCGCGCAATCTATGAAATTAGATAGATCTAGATACTATACACGACTGTACGACTAAATTACACTTAAAGTAACGACTCAGTAATTACTCAAGTCTTGCCATGTATTGTGTTAAAATTCAATACAGTGTGTCAATAGCTTCAACGGAGTACCTACACGTAGGCTAATGAACGTCAGACCCGCGGCCTTTGGTGGATCAGAGGATCACCCGCAGAAAAATCACCCGTCAGAGTATCACCCGCCATAAGATAACCCGTCAGAGGATCACCCGCCACAAGATAACCCGTCAGAGGATCACCCGCCAAACGATCACGAGTGAAAGGATCACCCCTTAGATGTACACCCGCTAAAAGATCACCCGTCATAGTGTCACCCGCCAAAAGATCACCCGTCAGAGGACCACCCACCAAAAGATAACCCGTCAGAGGATCACCCATCAGAACATCACCCCTTAGAAAAACACCCGTCAGAGGATCACCCGCCAAAAGACCACCCGTCAGAGGGTCACCCGCCAAAAGAACACCCGTTAGAGGACCATCCGCTAAAAGATCACCCGTAAGAAGATAAGCCGTAAGAAGATAAGTGAGAGGACGACCACCCATTAAAATTTTACCCCTTAGAAGATCAGCAGTTAGAGGATCACCCGCCAAAAGATCACCCGTCATAGGATCACCCGCCAAAAGCTGACTCCTTTCACTTGTGATCTGAGGTAAGATATTTTCATCAATGCAAAAGCGTTTGGATAATAGGGCGACATACATTTAGTTCTTGCAGCCGGGGAGAAATAAAGTGGCGCGCAATCTTTGAAATTAGATAGATCTAGATACTATACACGACCGTACGACTAAATTACACTTATATTAACGACACAGTAATTACTCAAGCCTTGCCATGTATTGTGTTAAGTTTGAATACAGTGGGTCAAAAGCTTTAATGGAGTACCTACACGTAGGCTAATGAACGTCAGACTAGCGGCCTTTGGCGGGTCAGAGGATCACCCCCCGAAAGATCACCGGTCAGAGTTAATCCCGCCAAAAGTTCACCAGTGAGAGGATCACCCGTCATAGGATCACCGGCCAAATTATCACCCGTCAGAGGACGACCGCCCACAAAAACATTACCCCTTAGAAGATCACCCGTCAGAGGATCACACGCCAAAAGATCAACCGTCAGAGGATTACCCGCCAAAAGATCACCCATCAGAGAAAAACCCGTCAAAAGATCACCCGTCAGAGGATCACCCCTTAGAAGATCAACCCTCAGAGGATCACCCGCCAAAAGATCACCTGTCAGAGGATCACCCGCCAAAAATATCACCTGTCAGAGGACCACCCCTTAGAAGATCACCCGCCCAAAGATCACCCGTCGGAAGATCACCCGCCAAAAGATCAACCGTCAGAGGATCACCGACCAAAAGATCACCCGTCAGAGGATTACCAGCCAAGAGATCACCCATCAGAGAAAAAACCGTCAAAAGATCACCTGTCAGAGGATCACCCTTTAGAAGAACAACCGTCAGATGATCACCCGCCAAAATATCACCTTTGAGAGGAACACGGCCCGCCAAAAGATCACCCGTCAGAGGAAAACCCGCCAAAAGATCACCCGTCAGAGGATCATCCGCTAAAAGATCACACATCAGAAGATCAGCCACCAGAAGATCACCCGTCATAGAATCACCCGCCAAAAGAGCACCCGCCAAAATATCACCCGTCAGAGGATCACCCGCCAAAAGATTACCCATCAGAGGACCACCCAACAAAAGATCACCCGTCAGAGGATCACCCGCCAAAAGATCACCCGTCAGAGGATCACCCGTCAAAAGATCACCCGTCAGAAGACCACCCGCTTAAAGATAACCCGTCAGAGGATCACCCGCCAAAAGATCACCCGTCAGAGGATCACCCGCCAAAAGATCACCCGTCAGAGGACCACCCTTTAAAAGATCACCGGTCAGAGGATCACCTTCCAAAAGATCAATCCTTTCACCTGTGATCTGAGGTAAGATATTTTGATCAATGCAAAAGCGTTTGGATGATAGGGCGACATACATTTAATGCTTGCAGCCGGGGAAAAAAAAGTGGCGCGCAATCTATGAAATTAGATAGATCTAGATACTATACACCAAAGTACGACTAAATTACACTTAAATTAACGACTCAGTAATTACTCAAGTCTTGCCATGTAGTGTGTTAAATTTGAATACAGTGTGTCAAAAGCTTACATGGAGTACCTACACGTAGGCTAATGAACGTCAGACCCGCGGGTTTTGGCGGGTCAGAGGATCACCCGCCGAAAGATCACCCGTCAGAGTATCACCCGCTAAAAGATCACCCGTCAGAGCATCACCCGCCAAACGGTAACCCGTCAGAGGATCACCCGCCAAAAGATCATTCCTTTCACGTGTGATCTGAGGTAAGATATTTTCATCAATGCAAAAGCGTTTGGATAATAGGGCGACATACATTTAGTTCTTGCAGCCGGGGACAAATAAAGTGGCGCGCAATCTATGAAATTAGATAGATCTAGATACTATACACGACTGTACGACTAAATTACACTTAAATTAACGACTCAGTGATTACTCACGCCTTGCCCCTTAGAAGTACACCCGCTAAAAGATCACCCGTCATAGTGTCACCCGCCAAAAGATCACCCGTCGGAGGACCACCCACCAAAAGACCGCCCGTCAGAGCATCACCCGAAAAAAGTTCACAAGTCAGAGGACCGCCCACTAAAAGATCACCCGTCAGAGGATCACACGTCCAAACATCACCCCTTAGAAGAACACCCGTCAGAGAATCACCCGCCAAAAGACCACCCGTGAGAAGGTCACCCGCCTAAAGAACACCCGTTAGAGAACCATCCGCTAAAAGATCACCCGTCAGAAGATCAGCTACCAAAAGATCACCCGTCATAGAATCACCCGCCAAAAGATCACCCGTCAGAGAATCACCCCTTAGAAGATCACCCGTCAGAGGATCACACGCCAAAAGATCAACCGTCAGAGGATAACCCGCCAAAAGATTACCCATCAGAGGACCACCCGCCAAAAGATCACCCGTCAGAGGATCACCCGCCAAAAGATCACCGGTCAGAGGATCACCCGCCGAAAGATCACTCCTTTCACGTCCGATATGAGTAAGATATTTTGATCAATGCAAAAGCGTTTGGATGATAGGGCGACTTACATTATGTGCTTGCAGCCGGGGAGAAATAAAGTGGCGCGCAATCTATGAAATTAGATAGATCTAGATAACATACACGACTGTACGTCTAAATTACACTTGAAGTAACGACTCAGTAATTACTCAAGCCTTGCCATGTATTGTGTAAAATTTGAATACAGTGTGTCAAAAGCTTACATGGAGTACCTACACGTAGGCTAATGAACGTCAGACCCGCGGCCTTTGGCGGATCTGAGGATGACCCGCCGAAAGATGACCCGTCAGAGTATTACCCGTCATAAGATAACCCGTCAGAGGATCACCCGCCAAACGATCATTATGTGCTTGCAGCCGGGGAGAAATAAAGTGGCGCGCAATCTATGAAATTAGATAGATCCAGATAACATACACGACTGTACGTCTAAATTACACTTAAATTAAGGACTCAGTAATTACTCAAGCCTTGCCATGTATTGTGTTAAGTTTTAATACAGTGGATCAAAAGCATATAGGGAGTACCTACACAGAGGCTAATGAACGTCAGACCCGCGGCCTTTGATGGGTCAGAGGATCACCTGCCGAAAGATCAGCCGTCAGAATATCACCCGCTAATAGATTACCCGTCAGACGATCACCCGTCAAACAATCACCCGTCAAAGGATCACCCCTTAGAAGTACACCGGCTAAAAGATCACCCGTCAGAGGATCACCCGCCAAAAGATCACCCGTCAGACGATCACCCGCCAAAAGAATACCAGCCAAAAGAACACTCGTCAGAGGATCACCCGCCAAAAGATCACCCGCCAAAAAATTACCCGTCAAAAGATCAGCCGCCAAAAGATCACGCGCCAAAAAATCACCCGTCAAAGGATCACCTGCCAAAAGATCACCCGCGAAAAGATCACCCATCTGAGGAAAACCAGCCAAAAGATTACCCGTCAGAGTATCACCCGCCAAAAGATCAATCTTCATAAGATCACCCGCCAAAAGTTCACCCGTCAGAGGTCCACCCACCAAAACATCACCCGTCAGGGGATCACCCGCCAAAAGATCACCCGTCAAAGGTCCACCCCCCAAAAGATCACCCGTCAGAGGTCCACCCACCAAAAGATCACCCGTCAGAGAAAAACCCGTCAAAAGATCACCCGTCAGAGGATCACCTCTTAGAAGATCAACCGTCAGAGGAACACCCGCGAAAAGATCACCTGTCAGAGGATCACCCGCCAAAAGATCACCCGTCAGAGGAAAACACTCCAAAAGATCACTCGTCAGTGGATCATCCGCTAAAAGATCACCCGTCAGAAGATCAGCCACGAAAAGATCACGCGTCATAGGATCACCGGGCAAAAGATCACCCATCAGAGGATCACCCGCCAAAAGATCACCCGCCAAAAATCACCCGTCACAGCTTCACCCGCCAAAAGATCACCCGTCAAAAGATTACCTGTCAGAGGACCACCAAACAAAATATCACCCGTCAGAGGATCACCCGCCAAAAGATCACACGTCAGGGAAAAACCCGGTAAAAGATCACCCGTCAGAAGATCAGCCAAGAAAAGAACACCCGTCATAGGATCACCCGCCACAAGATCACGCGCAAAAAGATCATCCGTCAGAGGATCACCCCTTAGAAGTACACCCGCTAAAAGATCACCCGTCAGAGGATCACCCGACAAAAGATCACCCGCTAAAAAATCACCCGTCACAGCTTCACCCGCCAAAAGATCACCCGTCCAAAGATTACCCGTCAGAGGACCACCAAGCAAAATATCACCCGTCAGAGGATCACCCGCCAAAAGATCACACGTCAGGGAAAAACCCGGTAAAAGATCACCCGTCAGAAGATCAGCCAAGAAAAGAACACCCGTCATAGGATCACCCGCCACAAGATCACCCGCCACAAGATCACCCGCCAAAAGATCATCCGTCAGAGGATCACCCCTTAGAAGTACACCCGCTAAAAGATCACCCGTCAGAGGATCACCCGCTAAAAGATAACCCGTCAAAGGATCACCCGCTAAAAGATCACCCGTTAGAGGATAACCCGCCAGAAGATCACCCGTCAGAGGACCACCAACCTAAAGATTACCCGTCAGAGGATAACCCACCAAAACATCACAAGTCAGAGAAAAACCCGTAAGTGGATCACCCGCCAAAAGATCACCCGTCAGAGGGTCACCCGCCAAAAGATCACCCGTGAGAGGACCACCCACCAAAAGATCACCAATCAGAGGATCACCCGACAAAAGATCACTCCTTTCACGTGTTATCTGAGGTAAGATATTTTGATCAATGCAAAAGATCAACCGTCAGAGGATTACCCGCCAAAAGATCACCCATCAGAGAAAAACCCGTCAAAAGATCACTCGTCAGAGGATCACCCTTTAGAAGATCAACCGTCAGAGGAACACCCGCAAAAAGATCACCTGTCAGAGGATAACCCACCAAAAGATCGCCCGTCAGAGGAAAACCCGCCAAAAGATCACTCGTCAGTGGATCATCCGCTAAAAGATCACCCGTCAGAGGATCAGCCACGAAAAGATCACCCGTGATAGGGTCACCCGCCAAAAGATCACCCGCCAAAAAATCACCCGTCACAGCTTCACCCGCCAAAAGATTGCCCGTCGGAGGATGACCCGCCAAAAGATCACCTGTCGGAGGACCACCCCTTAGAAGATCACTCGCCAACAGATCACCCGCAAGAGGACGACCACCCACCAAAACATCACCCCTTAGAAGATCACCCGTCAGAGGATCACCCACCAAAAGATCACCCGTCAGAGGGTCACCCGCCAAAAGACCACCCGTCAGAGGTCCACCCACCAAAAGATCACCAATCAGAGTATCACCTGCCAAAAGATCAACCGTCAGAGGATCACCCGCTAAAAGATAACCCGTCAAAGGATCACCCGCTAAAAGATCACCCGTTAGAGGATAACCCGCCAGAAGATCACCCGTCAGAGGACCACCAACCTAAAGATTACCCGTCAGAGGATAACCCACCAAAACATCACACGTCAGAGAAAAACCCGTCAGAGGATCACCCGCCAAAAGATCACCCGTCAAAGGACGACCACCCACCAAAATATCACCCCTTAGTAGATCACCAGTCAGAGGATCACCCGCCAAAAGATCACCCGTCAGAGGGTCACCCGCCAAAATATCACCCGTGAGAGGACCACCCACCAAAAGATCACCAATCAGAGGATCACCCGCCAAAAGATCACTCCTTTCACGTGTTATCTGAGGTAAGATATTTTGATCAATGCAAAAGATCAACCGTCAGAGGATTACCCGCCAAAAGATCACTTATCAGAGAAAAACCCGTCAAAAGATCACTCGTCAGAGGATCACCCCTTAAAAGATCAACCGTCACAGCTTCACCCGCCAAAAGATTGCCCGTCGGAGGATGACCCGCCAAAAGATCACCTGTCAGAGGACCACCCCTTACAAGATCACTCGCCAACAGATCACCCGCCAGAGGACGACCACCCACCAAAACATCACCCCTTAGAAGATCACCCGTCAGACGATCACCCACCAAAAGATCACCCGTCAGAGGGTCACCCGCCAAAAGACCACCCGTCAGAGGTCCACCCACCAAAAGATCACCAATCAGAGTATCACCTGCCAAAAGATCACCCGTCAGAGGATCACCCGCCAAACGATCACCCGTTAGAGGAACACCCCTAAGAAGTACACCCGCTAAAAGATCACCCGTCAGAGGATCACCCGCCAAAAGATAAACCGTCAGAGGACCACCGAACAAAAGATCGCCCGATAGATGTTTACCAGCCAAAAGATCACCCATCAGAGAAAAACCCGGCAAAAGATCACCCGTCAGAGGATCACCCCTTAGAAGAACAACCGTGAGAGGGTCACCTATTAAAATATCACCTATCAGAGGAACACGGCCCGCCAAAAGAGCACCCGTGAGAGAAAAACCCGCCAAAAGATCACCCGTCAGAGGATCATCCGCTGAAAGATTACCCATCAGAAGATCAGCCACCAGATCACCCGTCATAGAATCACGCGACAAAAGAGCACCCGCCAAAAGATCACCCGTCAGAGGATCACCCGCCAAAAGATTACCCGTCAGAGGATCACCCGCCAAAAGATCACCCGTCAGAGGATCACCCCTTAGCAGAGCACCGGTCAGAGGATCACACGCCAAAAGATCAACCGTCAGAGGATCACCCGCCAAACGATCACCCGTCAGAGGATCACCCCTGAGAAGTACACCCGCTAAAAGATCACCCGTCAGAGGATCACCCGCCAAAAGATAAACCGTCAGAGGAACACCCACCAAAAGATTACCCATCAGAGGATCACGCGAAAAGATCACCCGTCAGAGGATCACCCGCTAAAAGATAACCCGTGAAAGGATCACCCGCCAAAAGATAAACCGTCAGAGGAGCACCCACCAAAAGATTACCCATCAGAGGATCACGCTAAAAGATCACCCGTCAGAGGATCACCCGCTAAAAGATAACCCGTCAAAGGATCACCCGCCAAAAGATCACCCGTCAGAGGATCACCCGCCAAAAGATCACACGTCAGAAGACCACACATCAAAAGATCACCGGTGAGAGGATCACCCGCCAAAAGACCACTACTTTCACGTCTGATATGAGTAAGACATTTTGATCAAAGCAAAAAAGTTTGGATGATAGGGCGACATACATTTCTTGCTTCCCGCCGGGGAGAAATAAAGTGGCGCGCAATCTATGAAATTAGATAGATCTAGATACTATACACGACTGTACGTCTAAATTACGCTTGAAGTAACGACTCAGTAATTACTCAAGCCTTGCCATGTATTGTGTTAAATTTGAATACAGTGTGTCAAAAGCTTACATGGAGTACCTACACGTAGGCTAATGAACGTCAGACCCGCGGCCTTTGGCGGATCTGAGGATGACCCGCCGAAAGATTACCCGTCAGAGTATTACCCGCCATAAGATAACCCGTCAGAGGATCACCCGCCAAACGATCAACCGTCAGAGGACCACCCACCATAAGACCGCCCGTCAGGGGATCACCCGAAAAATTGATCACCAGTCAGAGGAACGCCCACTAAAAGATCACCCGTCAGAGGATCACCCATCAAAACATCACCCCTTAGAAGAACACCCGTAAGAGGATCTCCCGCCAAAAGACCTCCCGTCAGAGGGTCACTCGCCTAAAGAACACTCGTTAGAGAACCATCCGCTAAAAGATCACCCGTCAGAAGACCACCCGCTTAAAGATAACCCGTCAGAGGATCACCCGCCAAAAGATCACCCGTCAGAGGATCACCCGCCAAAAGATCACCCGTCAGAGGACCACCCTTTAAAAGATCACCGGTCAGAGGATCACCTTCCAAAAGATCAATCCTTTCACCTGTGATCTGAGGTAAGATATTTTGATCAATGCAAAAGCGTTTGGATGATAGGGCGACATACATTTAATGCTTGCAGCCGGGGAAAAAAAAGTGGCGCGCAATCTATGAAATTAGATAGATCTAGATACTATACACCAAAGTACGACTAAATTACACTTAAATTAACGACTCAGTAATTACTCAAGTCTTGCCATGTATTGTGTTAAATTTGAATACAGTGTGTCAAAAGCTTACATGGAGTACCTTCACGTAGGCTAATGAACGTCAGACCCGCGGGTTTTGGCGGGTCAGAGGATCACCCGCCGAAAGATCACCCGTCAGAGTATCACCCGCTAAAAGATCACCCGTCAGAGCATCACCCGCCAAACGGTAAACCGTCAGAGGATCACCCGCCAAAAGATCATTCCTTTCACGTGTGATCTGAGGTAAGATATTTTCATCAATGCAAAAGCGTTTGGATAATAGGGCGACATACATTTAGTTCTTGCAGCCGGGGACAAATAAAGTGGCGCGCAATCTATGAAATTAGATAGATCTAGATACTATACACGACTGTACGACTAAATTACACTTAAATTAACGACTCAGTGATTACTCACGCCTTGCCCCTTAGAAGTACACCCGCTAAAAGATCACCCGTCATAGTGTCACCCGCCAAAAGATCACCCGTCGGAGGACCACCCACCAAAAGACCGCCCGTCAGAGCATCACCCGAAAAAAGTTCACAAGTCAGAGGACCGCCCACTAAAAGATCACCCGTCAGAGGATCACACGTCCAAACATCACCCCTTAGAAGAACACCCGTCAGAGGATCACCCGCCAAAAGACCACCCGTGAGAAGGTCACCCGCCTAAAGAACACCCGTTAGAGGACCATCCGCTAAAAGATCACCCGTCAGAAGATCAGCTACCAAAAGATCACCCGTCATAGAATCACCCGCCAAAAGATCACCCGTCAGAGAATCACCCCTTAGAAGATCACCCGTCAGAGGATCACACGCCAAAAGATCAACCGTCAGAGGATAACCCGCCAAAAGATTACCCATCAGAGGACCACCCGCCAAAAGATCACCCGTCAGAGGATCACCCGCCAAAAGATCACCGGTCAGAGGATCACCCGCCGAAAGATCACTCCTTTCAAGTCCGATATGAGTAAGATATTTTGATCAATGCAAAAGCGTTTGGATGATAGGGCGACATACATTATGTGCTTGCAGCCGGGGAGAAATAAAGTGGCGCGCAATCTATGAAATTAGATAGATCTAGATAACATACACGACTGTACGTCTAAAGTACACTTGAAGTAACGACTCAGTAATTACTCAAGCCTTGCCATGTATTGTGTAAAATTTGAATACAGTGTGTCAAAAGCTTACATGGAGTACCTACACGTAGGCTAATGAACGTCAGACCCGCGGCCTTTGGCGGATCTGAGGATGACCCGCCGAAAGATGACCCGTCAGAGTATTACCCGTCATAAGATAACCCGTCAGAGGATCACCCGCCAAACGATCATTATGTGCTTGCAGCCGGGGAGAAATAAAGTGGCGCGCAATCTATGAAATTAGATAGATCTAGATAACATACACGACTGTACGTCTAAATTACACTTAAATTAAGCACTCAGTAATTACTCAAGCCTTGCCATGTATTGTGTTAAATTTGAATACAGTGTGTCAAAAGCTTACATGGAGTACCTACACGTAGGCTAATGAACGTCAGACCCGCGGCCTTTGGCGGATCTGAGGATGACCCGCCGAAAGATCACCCGTCAGAGTATTACCCGCCATAAGATAACCCGTCAGAGGATCACCCGCCAAACGATCAACCGTCAGAGGACCACCCACCATAAGACCGCCCGTCAGGGGATCACCCGAAAAATTGATCACCAGTCAGAGGAACGCCCACTAAAAGATCACCCGTCAGAGGATCACCCATCAAAACATCACCCCTTAGAAGAACACCCGTCAGAGGATCTCCCGCCAAAAGACCTCCCGTCAGAGGGTCACTCGCCTAAAGAACACTCGTTAGAGAACCATCCGCTAAAAGATCACCCGTCAGAAGACCACCCGCTTAAAGATAACCCGTCAGAGGATCACCCGCCAAAAGATCACCCGTCAGAGGATCACCCGCCAAAAGATCACCCGTCAGAGGACCACCCTTTAAAAGATCACCGGTCAGAGGATCACCTTCCAAAAGATCAATCCTTTCACCTGTGATCTGAGGTAAGATATTTTGATCAATGCAAAAGCGTTTGGATGATAGGGCGACATACATTTAATGCTTGCAGCCGGGGAAAAAAAAGTGGCGCGCAATCTATGAAATTAGATAGATCTAGATACTATACACCAAAGTACGACTAAATTACACTTAAATTAACGACTCAGTAATTACTCAAGTCTTGCCATGTATTGTGTTAAATTTGAATACAGTGTGTCAAAAGCTTACATGGAGTACCTTCACGTAGGCTAATGAACGTCAGACCCGCGGGTTTTGGCGGGTCAGAGGATCACCCGCCGAAAGATCACCCGTCAGAGTATCACCCGCTAAAAGATCACCCGTCAGAGCATCACCCGCCAAACGGTAACCCGTCAGAGGATCACCCGCCAAAAGATCATTCCTTTCACGTGTGATCTGAGGTAAGATATTTTCATCAATGCAAAAGCGTTTGGATAATAGGGCGACATACATTTAGTTCTTGCAGCCGGGGACAAATAAAGTGGCGCGCAATCTATGAAATTAGATAGATCTAGATACTATACACGACTGTACGACTAAATTACACTTAAATTAACGACTCAGTGATTACTCACGCCTTGCCCCTTAGAAGTACACCCGCTAAAAGATCACCCGTCATAGTGTCACCCGCCAAAAGATCACCCGTCGGAGGACCACCCACCAAAAGACCGCCCGTCAGAGCATCACCCGAAAAAAGTTCACAAGTCAGAGGACCGCCCACTAAAAGATCACCCGTCAGAGGATCACACGTCCAAACATCACCCCTTAGAAGAACACCCGTCAGAGGATCACCCGCCAAAAGACCACCCGTGAGAAGGTCACCCGCCTAAAGAACACCCGTTAGAGGACCATCCGCTAAAAGATCACCCGTCAGAAGATCAGCTACCAAAAGATCACCCGTCATAGAATCACCCGCCAAAAGATCACCCGTCAGAGAATCACCCCTTAGAAGATCACCCGTCAGAGGATCACACGCCAAAAGATCAACCGTCAGAGGATAACCCGCCAAAAGATTACCCATCAGAGGACCACCCGCCAAAAGATCACCCGTCAGAGGATCACCCGCCAAAAGATCACCGGTCAGAGGATCACCCGCCGAAAGATCACTCCTTTCAAGTCCGATATGAGTAAGATATTTTGATCAATGCAAAAGCGTTTGGATGATAGGGCGACATACATTATGTGCTTGCAGCCGGGGAGAAATAAAGTGGCGCGCAATCTATGAAATTAGATAGATCTAGATAACATACACGACTGTACGTCTAAATTACACTTGAAGTAACGACTCAGTAATTACTCAAGCCTTGCCATGTATTGTGTAAAATTTGAATACAGTGTGTCAAAAGCTTACATGGAGTACCTACACGTAGGCTAATGAACGTCAGACCCGCGGCCTTTGGCGGATCTGAGGATGACCCGCCGAAAGATGACCCGTCAGAGTATTACCCGTCATAAGATAACCCGTCAGAGGATCACCCGCCAAACGATCATTATGTGCTTGCAGCCGGGGAGAAATAAAGTGGCGCGCAATCTATGAAATTAGATAGATCTAGATAACATACACGACTGTACGTCTAAATTACACTTAAATTAAGCACTCAGTAATTACTCAAGCCTTGCCATGTATTGTGTTAAGTTTTAATACAGTGGATCAAAAGCATATAGGGAGTACCTACACAGAGGCTAATGAACGTCAGACCCGCGGCCTTTGATGGGTCAGAGGATCACCTGCCGAAAGATCAGCCGTCAGAATATCACCCGCTAATAGATTACCCGTCAGACGATCACCCGTCAAACAATCACCCGTCAAAGGATCACCCCTTAGAAGTACACCGGCTAAAAGATCACCCGTCAGAGGATCACCCGCCAAAAGATCACCCGTCAGACGATCACCCGCCAAAAGAATACCAGCCAAAAGAACACTCGTCAGAGGATCACCCGCCAAAAGATCACCCGCCAAAAAATTACCCGTCAAAAGATCAGCCGCCAAAAGATCACGCGCCAAAAAATCACCCGTCAAAGGATCACCTGCCAAAAGATCACCCGCGAAAAGATCACCCATCTGAGGAAAACCAGCCAAAAGATTACCCGTCAGAGTATCACCCGCCAAAAGATCAATCTTCATAAGATCACCCGCCAAAAGTTCACCCGTCAGAGGTCCACCCACCAAAAGATCACCCGTCAGGGGATCACCCGCCAAAAGATCACCCGTCAAAGGTCCACCCCCCAAAAGATCACCCGTCAGAGGTCCACCCACTAAAAGATCACCCGTCAGAGAAAAACCCGTCAAAAGATCACCCGTCAGAGGATCACCTCTTAGAAGATCAACCGTCAGAGGAACACCCGCGAAAAGATCACCTGTCAGAGGATCACCCGCCAAAAGATCACCCGTCAGAGGAAAACACTCCAAAAGATCACTCGTCAGTGGATCATCCGCTAAAAGATCACCCGTCAGAAGATCAGCCACGAAAAGATCACGCGTCATAGGATCACCGGGCAAAAGATCACCCATCAGAGGATCACCCGCCAAAAGATCACCCGCCAAAAATCACCCGTCACAGCTTCACCCGCCAAAAGATCACCCGTCAAAAGATTACCTGTCAGAGGACCACCAAACAAAATATCACCCGTCAGAGGATCACCCGCCAAAAGATCACACGTCAGGGAAAAACCCGGTAAAAGATCACCCGTCAGAAGATCAGCCAAGAAAAGAACACCCGTCATAGGATCACCCGCCACAAGATCACGCGCCAAAAGATCATCCGTCAGAGGATCACCCCTTAGAAGTACACCCGCTAAAAGATCACCCGTCAGAGGATCACCCGCCAAAAGATCACCCGCTAAAAAATCACCCGTCACAGCTTCACCCGCCAAAAGATCACCCGTCCAAAGATTACCCGTCAGAGGACCACCAAGCAAAATATCACCCGTCAGAGGATCACCCGCCAAAAGATCACACGTCAGGGAAAAACCCGGTAAAAGATCACCCGTCAGAAGATCAGCCAAGAAAAGAACACCCGTCATAGGATCACCCGCCACAAGATCACCCGCCAAAAGATCATCCGTCAGAGGATCACCCCTTAGAAGTACACCCGCTAAAAGATCACCCGTCAGAGGATCACCCGCTAAAAGATAACCCGTCAAAGGATCACCCGCTAAAAGATCACCCGTTAGAGGATAACCCGCCAGAAGATCACCCGTCAGAGGACCACCAACCTAAAGATTACCCGTCAGAGGATAACCCACCAAAACATCACAAGTCAGAGAAAAACCCGTCAGTGGATCACCCGCCAAAAGATCACCCGTCAGAGGGTCACCCGCCAAAAGATCACCCGTGAGAGGACCACCCACCAAAAGATCACCAATCAGAGGATCACCCGACAAAAGATCACTCCTTTCACGTGTTATCTGAGGTAAGATATTTTGATCAATGCAAAAGATCAACCGTCAGAGGATTACCCGCCAAAAGATCACCCATCAGAGAAAAACCCGTCAAAAGATCACTCGTCAGAGGATCACCCCTTAGAAGATCAACCGTCAGAGGAACACCCGCAAAAAGATCACCTGTCAGAGGATAACCCACCAAAAGATCGCCCGTCAGAGGAAAACCCGCCAAAAGATCACTCGTCAGTGGATCATCCGCTAAAAGATCACCCGTCAGAGGATCAGCCACGAAAAGATCACCCGTGATAGGGTCACCCGCCAAAAGATCACCCGCCAAAAAATCACCCGTCACAGCTTCACCCGCCAAAAGATTGCCCGTCGGAGGATGACCCGCCAAAAGATCACCTGTCGGAGGACCACCCCTTAGAAGATCACTCGCCAACAGATCACCCGCAAGAGGACGACCACCCACCAAAACATCACCCCTTAGAAGATCACCCGTCAGAGGATCACCCACCAAAAGATCACCCGTCAGAGGGTCACCCGCCAAAAGACCACCCGTCAGAGGTCCACCCACCAAAAGATCACCAATCAGAGTATCACCTGCCAAAAGATCAACCGTCAGAGGATCACCCGCTAAAAGATAACCCGTCAAAGGATCACCCGCTAAAAGATCACCCGTTAGAGGATAACCCGCCAGAAGATCACCCGTCAGAGGACCACCAACCTAAAGATTACCCGTCAGAGGATAACCCACCAAAACATCACACGTCAGAGAAAAACCCGTCAGAGGATCACCCGCCAAAAGATCACCCGTCAAAGGACGACCACCCACCAAAATATCACCCCTTAGTAGATCACCAGTCAGAGGATCACCCGCCAAAAGATCACCCGTCAGAGGGTCACCCGCCAAAATATCACCCGTGAGAGGACCACCCACCAAAAGATCACCAATCAGAGGATCACCCGCCAAAAGATCACTCCTTTCACGTGTTATCTGAGGTAAGATATTTTGATCAATGCAAAAGATCAACCGTCAGAGGATTACCCGCCAAAAGATCACTTATCAGAGAAAAACCCGTCAAAAGATCACTCGTCAGAGGATCACCCCTTAAAAGATCAACCGTCACAGCTTCACCCGCCAAAAGATTGCCCGTCGGAGGATGACCCGCCAAAAGATCACCTGTCAGAGGACCACCCCTTACAAGATCACTCGCCAACAGATCACCCGCCAGAGGACGACCACCCACCAAAACATCACCCCTTAGAAGATCACCCGTCAGACGATCACCCACCAAAAGATCACCCGTCAGAGGGTCACCCGCCAAAAGACCACCCGTCAGAGGTCCACCCACCAAAAGATCACCAATCAGAGTATCACCTGCCAAAAGATCACCCGTCAGAGGATCACCCGCCAAACGATCACCCGTTAGAGGAACACCCCTAAGAAGTACACCCGCTAAAAGATCACCCGTCAGAGGATCACCCGCCAAAAGATAAACCGTCAGAGGACCACCGAACAAAAGATCGCCCGATAGATGTTTACCAGCCAAAAGATCACCCATCAGAGAAAAACCCGGCAAAAGATCACCCGTCAGAGGATCACCCCTTAGAAGAACAACCGTGAGAGGGTCACCTATTAAAATATCACCTATCAGAGGAACACGGCCCGCCAAAAGATCACCCGTGAGAGGAAAACCCGCCAAAAGATCACCCGTCAGAGGATCATCCGCTGAAAGATTACCCATCAGAAGATCAGCCACCAGATCACCCGTCATAGAATCACGCGACAAAAGAGCACCCGCCAAAAGATCACCCGTCAGAGGATCACCCGCCAAAAGATTACCCGTCAGAGGATCACCCGCCAAAAGATCACCCGTCAGAGGATCACCCCTTAGCAGAGCACCGGTCAGAGGATCACACGCCAAAAGATCAACCGTCAGAGGATCACCCGCCAAACGATCACCCGTCAGAGGATCACCCCTGAGAAGTACACCCGCTAAAAGATCACCCGTCAGAGGATCACCCGCCAAAAGATAAACCGTCAGAGGAACACCCACCAAAAGATTACCCATCAGAGGATCACGCGAAAAGATCACCCGTCAGAGGATCACCCGCTAAAAGATAACCCGTGAAAGGATCACCCGCCAAAAGATAAACCGTCAGAGGAGCACCCACCAAAAGATTACCCATCAGAGGATCACGCTAAAAGATCACCCGTCAGAGGATCACCCGCTAAAAGATAACCCGTCAAAGGATCACCCGCCAAAAGATCACCCGTCAGAGGATCACCCGCCAAAAGATCACACGTCAGAAGACCACACATCAAAAGATCACCGGTCAGAGGATCACCCGCCAAAAGACCACTACTTTCACGTCTGATATGAGTAAGACATTTTGATCAAAGCAAAAAAGTTTGGATGATAGGGCGACATACATTTCTTGCTTCCCGCCGGGGAGAAATAAAGTGGCGCGCAATCTATGAAATTAGATAGATCTAGATACTATACACGACTGTACGTCTAAATTACGCTTGAAGTAACGACTCAGTAATTACTCAAGCCTTGCCATGTATTGTGTTAAATTTGAATACAGTGTGTCAAAAGCTTACATGGAGTACCTACACGTAGGCTAATGAACGTCAGACCCGCGGCCTTTGGCGGATCTGAGGATGACCCGCCGAAAGATCACCCGTCAGAGTATTACCCGCCATAAGATAACCCGTCAGAGGATCACCCGCCAAACGATCAACCGTCAGAGGACCACCCACCATAAGACCGCCCGTCAGGGGATCACCCGAAAAATTGATCACCAGTCAGAGGAACGCCCACTAAAAGATCACCCGTCAGAGGATCACCCATCAAAACATCACCCCTTAGAAGAACACCCGTCAGAGGATCTCCCGCCAAAAGACCTCCCGTCAGAGGGTCACTCGCCTAAAGAACACTCGTTAGAGAACCATCCGCTAAAAGATCACCCGTCAGAAGAGCACCCGCCAAAAGATCACCCGTAAGAGGATCACCCGCCAAAAGATTACACGTCAGAGGATCACCCGCCAAAAGATCACCCGTCAGAGAATCACCCCTCAGAAGATCACCCGTCAGAGGATACCCCGCCAAACGATCACCTGCCAGAGGACCACCCACCAAAAGATCACCCGTCAGAGGATCACCCGTCAAAAGATCACCCGTCATAGGACCACCCAACAAAAGATCACCCGTCAGAGGATCACCCGCCAAAAGATCACCCGTCAGAGGATCACCCGCCAAAAGATCACTCCTTTCACGTGTGATCTGAGGAGTATCACCCGGCAAAAGATCACCCGTCAGTGCATCACCCGTCAAACGATAACCCGTCAGACGATCACCCGCCAAAAGATAACCCGTCAGAGTATCACCCGCTAAAAGATCACCCGTCAGAGCATCACCCGCCAAACGGTAACCAGTCAGAGGACCACCCACCAAAAGATCACCCGTCAAAGGACCACCCACGAAAAGATAACCCGTCAGAGAATCACCTTCCAAAAGATCACTCCTTTTACGTGTGATCTGAGGTAAGATATTTTGAACAATGCGAAAGCGTGTGGATAATAGGGCGACATACATTTAGTTCTTGCAGCCGGGGAGAAATAAAGTGGCGCAAAATCTATGAAATTAGATAGATCTAGGTAATATACACGACTGTACGACTAAATTACACTTAAATTAGCGACTCAGTAATTGCTCAAGCCTTGCCATGTATTGTGTTATATTTGAATACAGTGGATCAAAAGCTTACATGGAGTACCTACACGTAGGTTAATGAAAGACAAACCCGCGGCGTTTGGCGGGTCAGAGGATCACCCGCCGAAAGATCACCCGTCAAAGTATCATCCGCCAAAAGATCACCTTTCAGAGAATAACCCGTCAGAGGATCACCCGCCAAAAGGTCACTCCTTTCACGTGTGATCTGAGGAGTATCACCCGCCAAAAGATCACCCGTCAGAGCATCACCCGTCAAACGATAACCCGTCAGAGGATCACCCGCCAAAAGATCACCCGTCAGAGGATCACCCGCTAAAAGATAACCCGTCAGAGGATCACCCGCCAAAAGATCACCCGTCAGAGGATCACCTCATAAAAGATCACCCGTGAGAGGATTACCCGCTAAAAGTCACCGTCAGAGGAGCACCCGCCAAAAGATCATTAGTCAGAGGACCACCCACCAAAAGATCACCCGTCAAAGGACCACCCACCAAAAGATAACCCGTCAGAGAATCACCTTCCAAAAGATCACTCCTTTCACGTGTGATGTGAGGTAAGATATTTTGAACAATGCGAAAGCGTGTGGATAATAGGGCGACATGCATCTAGTTCTTGCAGCCGGGGAGAAATAAAGTGGCGCGCAATCTATGAAATTAGATAGATCTAGATACTATACACGACTGTACGACTAAATTACACTTAAACTAACGACTCAGTAATTACTCAAGCCTTGCCATGTATTGTGTTAAATTTGAATAAAGTGTGTCAAAAGCTTACATGGAGTACCTACACGTAGGCTAATGAACGTCAGACCCGCGGCCTTTGGCGGACCAGAGGATCACCCGCCAAAAGACCACCCGTGAGAAGGTCACCCGCCTAAAGAACACCCGTTAGAGGACCATCCGCTAAAAGATCACCCGTCAGAAGATCAGCTACCAAAAGATCACCCGTCACAGAATCACCCGCCAAAAGAGCACCCGCCAAAAGATCACCCGTCAGAGAATCACCCCTTAGAAGATCACCCGTCAGAGGATCACACGCCAAAAGATCAACCGTCAGAGGATAACCCGCCAAAAGATTACCCATCAGAGGACCACCCGCCAAAAGATCACCCGTCAGAGGATCACCCGCCAAAAGATCACTCCTTTCACGTCCGATATGAGTAAGATATTTTGATCAATGCAAAAGCGTTTGGATGATAGGGCGACATACATTATGTGCTTGCAGCCGGGGAGAAATAAAGTGGCGCGCAATCTATGAAATTAGATAGATCTAGATAACATACACGACTGTACGTCTAAATTACACTTGAAGTAACGACTCAGTAATTACTCAAGCCTTGCCATGTATTGTGTAAAATTTGAATACAGTGTGTCAAAAGCTTACATGGAGTACCTACACGTAGGCTAATGAACCTCAGACCCGCGGCCTTTGGCGGATCTGAGGATGACCCGCCGAAAGATGACCCGTCAGAGTATTACCCGTCATAAGATAACCCGTCAGAGGATCACCCGCCAAACGATCACGCGTCAAAGGATCACCCCTTAGAAGTACACCCGCTAAAAGATCACCCGTCAGAATATCACCCGCCAAAAAATCACCCGTCAGAGAACCATCCACCAAAAGATCACCCGTCAGAGGATCACCCGCCAAAAGATAAACCGTCAGAGGACCACCGACCAAAAGATCGCCCGTCAGATGTTTACCAGCCAAAAGATCACCCATCAGAGAAAAACCCGGCAAAAGATCACCCGTCAGAGGATCACCCCTTAGAAGAACAACCGTGAGAGGGTCACCTATAAAAATATCACCTGTCAGAGGAACACGGCCCGCCAAAAGATCACCCGTGAGAGGAAAACCCGCCAAAAGATCACCCGTCAGAGGATCATCCGCTAAAAGATTACCCATCAGAAGATCAGCCACCAGAAGATCACCCGTCATAGAATCACGCGACAAAAGAGCACCCGTCAGAGGATCACACGCCAAAAGATCAACCGTCAGAGGATCACCCGCCAAACGATCACCCGTCAGAGGATCACCCCTGAGAAGTACACCCGCTAAAAGATCACCCGTCAGAGGATCACCCGCCAAAAAATAAACCGTCAGAGGAGTACCCACCAAAAGATTACCCATCAGAGGATCACGCGAAAAGATCACCCGTCAGAGGATCACCCGCTAAAAGATAACCCGTCAAAGGATCACCCGCCAAAAGATAAACCGTCAGAGGAGCACCCACCAAAAGATTACCCATCAGAGGATCACGCTAAAAGATCACCCGTCAGAGGATCACCCGCTAAAAGATAACCCGTCAAAGGATCACCCGCCAAAAGATCACCAGTCAGAGGATCACCCGTCAAAAGATCACACGTCAGAAGACCACACATCAAAAGATCACCGGTCAGAGGATCACCAGCCAAAAGACCACTCCTTTCACGTCTGATATGAGTAAGACATTTTGATCAAAGCAAAAAAGTTTGGATGATAGGGCGACATACATTTATTGCCTGCCGCCAGGGAGAAATAAAGTGGCGCGCAATCTATGAAATTAGATAGATCTAGATACTATACACGACTGTACGTCTAAATTACGCTTGAAGTAACGACTCAGTAATTACTCAAGCCTTGCCATGTATTGTGTTAAATTTGAATACAGTGTGTCAAAAGCTTACATGGAGTACCTACACGTAGGCTAATGAACGTCAGACCCGCGGCCTTTGGCGGATCTGAGGATGACCCGCCGAAAGATCATCCGTCAGAGTATTACCCGCCATAAGATAACCCGTCAGAGGATCACCCGCCAAACGATCAACCGTCAGAGGACCACCCACCATAAGACCGCCCGTCAGGGGATCACCCGAAAAAAGATCACCAGTCAGAGGAACGCCCACTAAAAGATCACCCGTCAGAGGATCACCCATCAAAACATCACCCCTTAGAAGAACACCCGTCAGAGGATCACCCGCCAAAAGACCTCCCGTCAGAGGGTCACCCGCCTAAAGAACACTCGTTAGAGAACCATCCGCTAAAAGATCACCCGTCAGAAGAGCACCCGCCAAAAGATCACCCGTAAGAGGATCACCCGCCAAAAGATTACACGTCAGAGGATCACCCGCCAAAAGATCACCCGTCAGAGAATCACCCCTCAGAAGATCACCCGTCAGACGATAACCCGCCAAACGATCACCCGCCAGAGGACCACCCACCAAAAGATCACCCGTCAGAGGATCACCCGTCAAAAGATCACCCGTCATAGGACCACCCAACAAAAGATCACCCGTCAGAGGATCACCCGCCAAAAGATCACCCGTCAGAGGATCACCCGCCAAAAGATCACCCGTCAGAGGACCACCATCAAAAGATAACCCGTCAGAGGATCACCTTCCAAAAGATCTATCCTTTCACGTGTGATCTGAGGTAAGATATTTTGATCAATGCAAAAGCGTTTGGATGATAGGGCGACATACATTTAATGCTTGCAGCCGGGAAAAAAGTGGCGCGCAATCTATGAAATTAGATAGAGCTAGATAATATACACGACTGTACGACTTAATTACACTTACATTAACGACTCAGTAATTACTCAAGTCTTGCCATGTATTGTGTTTAGTTTGAATACAGTGGATTAAAAGCTTACATGAAGTACCTACACGTAGGTTAATGAACGACAGACTCGCGGCCTTTGGCGGAACAGAGGATCACCCACCGAAAGATAACCCGTCAGAGTATCACCCGCTAAAAGATCACCCGTCAGAGCATCACCCGCCAAACGGTAACCAGTCAGAGGACCACCCACCAAAAGATCACCCGTCAAAGGACCACCCACCAAAAGATAACTCGACAGAGAATCACCTTCCAAAAGATAACTCCTTTTACGTGTGATCTGAGGTAAGATATTTTGAACAATGCGAAAGCGTGTGGATAATAGGGCGACATACATTTAGTTCTTGCAGCCGGGGAGAAATAAAGTGGCGCAAAATCTATGAAATTAGATAGATCTAGGTAATATACACGACTGTACGACTAAATTACACTTAAATTAGCGACTCAGTAATTGCTCAAGCCTTGCCATGTATTGTGTTATGTTTGAATACAGTGGATCAAAAGCTTACATGGAGTACCTACACGTAGGTTAATGAAAGACAAACCCGCGGCCTTTGGCGGGTCAGAGGATCACCCGCCGAAAGATAACCCGTCAGAGTATCACCCGCCATAAGATAACCCGTCAGAGGATCACCCGCCAAATGATCACGCGTCAAAGGATCACCCCTTAGAAGTACACCCGCTAAAAGATCACCCGTCATAGTAATACCCACCAAAAGATCACCCGTCAGAGGACCACCCACCAAAAGACCGCCCGTCGGAGGATCACCGGAAAAAGATCACCAGTCAGAAGACCGCCCACTAAAAGATCACCTGTCGGAGGATCACCCATCAAAACATCACCCCTTAGAAGAACACCCGTCAGAGGATAACCCGAGAAAACACCACCCGTCAGCGGGTCACCCGCCTAAAGAACACCCGTTAGAGGACCATCCGCTAAAAGGTAACCTGTCAGAAGATCAGCCACCAAAAGATCACCCGTCATAGAATCAACCGCCAAAAGAGCAGCCGCCAAAAGATCACCCGTAAGAGGATCACCCGCCAAAAGATTACCCGTCAGATGATCACCCGCCAAAAGATCACCCGTCACAGGATCACCCCTTAGAAGATCACCCGTCAGAGGATCACACGCCAAAACATCACCCGTCAGAGAACCACAAACCAAACGATCACCCGTCAGAGGATCACCCGCCAAACGATCACCCGTCAGAGGAGCACCCACCAAAAGATTACCCATCAGAGGATCACGAGAAAAGATCACCCGTGAGAGGATCACCCGCTAAAAGATCACACATCAGAGGACCAGCCACCTAAAGATTACCCGTCAGAGCATAACCCACCAAAACATCACCCCTTAGAAGATCACCCGTCAGAGGACCACCCACCAAAAGAGCACCAATCAGAGGATCACCCGTCAAAAGATCACTTCTGTCACGTGTGATGTGATGTAAGATATTTTCATCAATACAAAAGCGTTTGGATAATAGGGCGACATACATTTAGTGCTTGCAGCCGGGGAGGTATAAAGTGGCGCGAAATCTATGAAATCTAGATGCTATACACGACTGTACGGCTAAATTACACTTAAATTAACGATTCAGTAATTACTGAAGCCTTGCCATGTATTGTGTTAAGTGTGAATACACTGGATCAAAAGCTTACATGGAGTACCTACACGTATGCTAATGAACGTCAGACCCGCGGCCTTTGGCGGGTTAGAGGATCACCCGCCGAAAGATCACCCGTCAGATTATTACCTGCCAAAAGATCACCCGTCAGAGGATCACCAGCCAAACGATCACCCGTCAGAGGATTACCCTTAGAAGTACAGGCGCCAAGAGATCATCCGTCAGAGGAAAACCCGCCAAAAGATCACTCGTCAGAGGATCATCCTCTAAAAGATCACCCGTCAGAAGATCGGCAACGAAAAGATCACCCGTCATAGGATAACCCGACAAAAGATCACCCGGCAAAACATCACCCGTCAGAGGATCACCGGCCAAAACATTACCCGTAAGAGGATCACCCGCCAAAAGATCACCCGTCAGTGGATCACCCCTTAGAAGATCACCCGTCAGAGGATCACACGCCAAAATATTAGTCGTCAGAGAATCACCGCCAAAAGA
This sequence comes from Dendrophyllia cribrosa, assembly GCA_024195265.1. NCBI lineage: Eukaryota > Metazoa > Cnidaria > Anthozoa > Scleractinia > Dendrophylliidae > Dendrophyllia > Dendrophyllia cribrosa. Next base: position 11,831,101 of record JAJLRJ010000009.1, on the reverse strand, counting down.
TCACCCGTCAGAGGATCAGCCAAGAAAAGAACACCCGTCATAGAATCACCTGCCACAAGATCACCCGCCAAAAGATCATCCGTCAGAGGATCACCTCTTAGAAGTACACCCACTAAAAGATCACCCGTCAGAGGATCACCCGCCAAAAAATAAACCGTCAGAGGAGCACCCACCAAAAGATTACCCATCAGAGGATCACGAGAAAAGATCACCCGTCAGAGGATCACCCGCTAAAAGATAACCCGTCAAAGGATCACCCGCTAAAAGATCACCCGTCAGAGGATCACCCGCCAAAACATCACCCGTCAGAGAAAAGCCCGTCAGAGGATCACCCGCCAAAAGATCACCCGTCAGAGGACGACCACCCACCAAAATATCACCCCTTAGAAGATCACCAGTCAGGGGATCACCCGCCAAAAGATCACCCGTCATAGGGTCACCCGCCAAAAGATCACCCGTCAGAGGACCACCCACCAAAAGATCACCAATCAGAGGATCACCCGCCAAAAGATCACTCCTTTCACTTTTGATCTGAGGTAAGATATTTTCATCAATGCAAAATCGTTTGGATAATAGGGCGACATACATTAGTTCTTGCAGCCGGGGAGAAATAAAGTGGCGCGCAATCTTTGAAATTAGATAGATCTAGATACTATACACGACCGTACGACTAAATTACACTTATATTAACGACACAGTGATTACTCAAACCTTGCCATGTATTGTGTTAAGTTTGAATACAGTGGGTCAAAAGCTTTAATGGAGTACCTACACGTAGGCTAATGAACGTCAGACTAGCGGCCTTTGGCGGGTCAGAGGATCACCTCCCGAAAGATCACCCGTCAGAGTTAATCCCGCCAAAAGTTCACCAGTCAGAGGATCCCCCGTCAGAGGATCACCACTTAGAAGATCACCCGTCAGAGGATCACCGGCCAAAATATCACCCGTCAGAGGACGACCGCCCACCAAAACATTACCCCTTAGAAGATCACCCGTCAGGGGATTACCCGTCAAAAGATCAACCGTCAGAGGATTACCCGCCAACAGATCACCCATCAGAGAAAAACCCGTATAAGATCACCCGTCAGGGGATCACCCCTTAGAAGATCAACCGTCAGAGGATCACCCGCCAAAAGATGACCTGTCAGAGGATCACCCGCCAAAAAGATCGCCTGTCAGAGGACTACCCCTTATAAGATCACCCGCCCAAAGATCACCCGTCGGAACATCACCCGACAAAAGATCAACCGTCAGAGGATCACCGACCAAAAGATCACCCGTCAGAGGATTACCAGCCAAGAGATCACCCATCAGAGAAAAAACCGTCAAAAGATCACCCGTCAGTGGATCACCCTTTAGAAGAACAACCGTCAGAGGATCACCCGCGAAAATATCACCTGTCAGAGGAACACGGCCCGCCAAAAGATCACCAGTCAGAGGAAAACCCGCCAAAAGATCACCCGTCAGAGGAGCATCCGCTAAAAGATCACCCATCAGAAGATCAGCCACCAGAAGATCACCCGTCATAGAATCACCCGCAAAAGAGCACCCGCCATAATATCACCCGTCAGAGGATCACCCGCCAAAAGATTTCCCGTCAGAGGATCACCCGCCAAAAGATTACCAGTCAGAGGATCACCCCTTAGAAGATCACCCGTCAGAGGATCACCCGCCAAAAGATAACCCGTCAGAAGATCACACGCTAAAAGATAACCCGTCAAAGGTTCACCCGCCAAAAGATCACCCGTCAGAGGACCACCCATCAAAAGATCACCGGTCAGAGGATCACCCGCCAAAAGATCACTCCTTTCACGTCTGATATGAGTAAGACATTTTGATCAATGCAAAAAAGTTTGGATGATAGGGCGACATACATTTATTGCTTGCCGCCGGGGAGAAATAAAGTGGCGCGCAATCTATGAAATTAGATACATCTAGATACTATACACGACTGTACGACTAAATTACACTTAAAGTAACGATTCAGTAATTACTCAAGCCTTGCCATGTATTGTGTTAAATTTGAATACAGTGTGTCAAAAGCTTACATGAAGTACCTATACGTAGGCTAATGAACGTCAGACCCGCGGGCTTTGGCGGATCTGAGGATGACCCGCCTAAAGATCACCCGTCAGAGGATCACCCGCCAAAAGATCACCCGTTAGAGGACCACCCAACAAAAGATAACCCGTCAGAGGATCACCTTCCAAAAGATCAATCCTTTCACGTGTGATCTGAGGTAAGATATTTTGATCAATGGAAAAGCGTTTGGATGATAGGGCGGCATACATTGAATGCTTGCAGCCGGGGAAAAAAAAGTGGCGCGCAATCTATGAAATTAGATAGATCTAGATAATATACACGACTGTACGACTAAATTACACTTAACCTAACGACTCAGTAAATATTCAAGTCTTGCCATGTATTGTGTTTAGTTTGAATACAGTGGATCAAAAGCTTACATGGAGTACCTACACGTAGGTTAATGAAAGACAAACCCGCGGCCTTTGGCGGGTCAGAGGATCACCCGCTGAAAGATAACCCGTCAGAGTATCACCCGCCATAAGATAACCCGTCAGAGGATCACCCGCCAAATGATCACGCGTCAAAGGATCACCCCTTAGAAGTACACCCGCTAAAAGATCACCCGTCATAGTGTTACCCACCAAAAGATCACCCGTCAGAGGACCACCCACCAAAAGACCGCCCGTCGGAAGATCACCGGAAAAAGATCACCAGTCAGAGGACCGCCCACTAAAAGATCACCTGTCGGAGGATCACCCATCAAAACATCACCCCTTAGAAGAACACCCGTCAGAGGATAACCCGAGAAAACACCACCGGTCAGAGGGTCACCCGCCTAAAGAACACCCGTTAGAGGACCATCCGCTAAAAGGTAACCTGTCAGAAGATCAGCCACGAAAAGATCACCCGTCATAGAATCAACCGCCAAAAGAGCAGCCGCCAAAAGATCACCCGTAAGAGGATCACCCGCCAAAAGATTACCCGTCAGATGATCACCCGCCAAAAGATCACCCGTCAGAGGATCACCGGCCAAAAGATTACCCGTAAGAGGATCACCCGCCAAAAGATCACCCGTCAGAGGATCACCCCTTAGAAGATCACCCGTCAGAGGATCACACGCCAAAACATCACCCGTCAGAGAACCACAAACCAAACGATCACCCGTCAGAGGATCACCCGCCAAACGATCACCCGTCAGAGGAGCACCCACCAAAAGATTACCCATCAGAGGATCACGAGAAAATATCACCCGTGAGAGGATCACCCGCTAAAAGATCACACATCAGAGGACCAGCCACCTAAAGATTACCCGTCAGAGCATAACCCACCAAAACATCACCCCTTAGAAGATCACCCGTCAGAGGACCACCCACCAAAAGAGCACCAATCAGAGGATCACCCGTCAAAAGATCACTTCTGTCACGTGTGATGTGATGTAAGATATTTTCATCAATACAAAAGCGTTTGGATAATAGGGCGACATACATTTAGTGCTTGCAGCCGGGGAGGTATAAAGTGGCGCGAAATCTATGAAATCTAGATGCTATACACGACTGTACGGCTAAATTACACTTAAATTAACGATTCAGTAATTACTGAAGCCTTGCCATGTATTGTGTTAAGTGTGAATACACTGGATCAAAAGCTTACATGGAGTACCTACACGTATGCTAATGAACGTCAGACCCGCGGCCTTTGGCGGGTTAGAGGATCACCCGCCGAAAGATCACCCGTTAGATTATTACCTGCCAAAAGATCACCCGTCAGAGGATCACCAGCCAAACGATCACCCATCAGAAGATTACCCTTAGAAGTACAGGCGCCAAGAGATCATCCGTCAGAGGAAAACCCGCCAAAAGATCACTCGTCAGAGGATCATCCTCTAAAAGATCACCCGTCAGAAGATCGGCAACGAAAAGATCACCCGTCATAGGATAACCCGACAAAAGATCACCCGGCAAAACATCACCCGTCAGAGGATCACCGGCCAAAACATTACCCGTAAGAGGATCACCCGCCAAAAGATCACCCGTCAGTGGATCACCCCTTAGAAGAGGTACACCCGCTAATGGATCACCCATCAAAGGATCATCCGCCAAAAGATCACCCGTCAGAGGACGACCACGAAAAGATCCCCGTCAGAGGATCACCCACCAAAAGATCACCCGTCAGAGGATCACCCCTTAGAAGATCAACCGTCAGAGGAACACCCGCCATAAGATCACCCGTCAGAGAATCACCCGCCAGAGGATGACCCGTCAGAGGATCACCACTTAGAAGATCACCCGTCAGAGGATCACCCACCAAAAGATCAGCTGTGAGAGGATCACCCGGCAAAAGATCACCCGTGGGAGGATCACCTGCGAAAAAATCACCCGTCAGAGGACCACCCATCAAAAGATCGCCCGTCAGAGGATCACCCACCAAAAGATCACTCCTTTCACGTGTGATCTGAGGTAAGATATTTTGATCAATGCAAACGCGTTTGCATAATAGGGCGACATACATTTAGTGCTTGCAGCCGGAGAGAAATAAAGTGGCGCGCAATCTATGAAATTAAATAGATCTAGATACTATACACGACTGTACGACTAAATTACACTTAAATTAACGACTCAGTAATTACTCAAGCCTTGCCATGTATTGTGTTAAATTTGAATACAGTGTGTCGAAAGCTCACATGGAGTACCTACAAGTAGGTTAATGAACGTCAGACCCGCGGACTTTTGCGGATCAGAGGATGACCCCGCCGAAAGATCACCCGTCAGAATATCACCCGCAATAAGATAACCCGTCAGAGTATCACCCGCCAAACGATCACGCGTCAAAGGATCACCACTTAGAAGTACATCAGCTAAAAGATCACCCGTCAGAAGATCAGCCACCAAAAGATCACCCGTCATAGAATCACCCGCCAAAAGAGCATGCGCCAAAAGATCACCCGTAAGAGGATCACCCGCCAAAAGATCACCCGTCAGAGGATCATCCGCTAAAAGATCACCCATCAGAAGATCAGCCACGAGAAGATCACCCGTCATAGAATCACGCGACAAAAGAGCACCCGCCAAAAGATCACCCGTCAGAGGATCACCCGCCAAAAGATTACCCGTCAGAGGATCACCCGCCAAAAGATCACCCGTCAGAGGATCACCCCTTAGAAGAGCACCCGTCAGAAGATCACACGCCAAAATATCAACCGTCAGAATATCACCCGCCAAATGATCACCCGTCAGAAGATCACCCCTGAGAACTACACCCGCTAAAAGATCACCCGTCAGAGGATCACCCGCCAAAAGATAAACCGTCAGAGGAGCACCCACCAAAAGATTACCCATCAGAGGATCACGCGAAAAGATCACCCGTCAGAGGATCACCCGCTAAAAGATAACCCGTCAAAGGATCACCCGCCAAAAGATCACCCGTCAGAGGATCACCCGCTAAAAGATCACCCGTCAAAGGTCCACCCCCCAAAAGATCACCCGTCAGAGGTCCACCCACCAAAAGATCACCAGGCAGAGGATCACCCGCCAAAAGATCATCCGTCAAAGGACCATCCCCTAAAATATCACCCGTCAGAGGTCCACCCACCAAAAGATCACCCGGCAGAGGATCAACCGTCAGAGGATCACCCGCTAAAAGATCACCCGTCAGAGGATCACCCGCCGAAAGATCACTCCTTTCACGTCTGATCTGAGGTAAGATATTTTGCTCAATGCAAAAGCGTTCGGATAATAGGGCGACATGCATTTAGTGCTTGAAACCAGGGAATAAAGTGGCGCGCAATCTATAAAACTAGATAGATCTAGATACTATACAAGACTGTACGACTAAATTACACTTAAGTTAACCACTCAGTAATTACTCAAGCCTTGCCATGTATTGTGTTAAGTTTGAATACAGTGTTTCAAATCCTTACATGGAGTACCTACACATAGGCTAATGAACGTCAGACCCGCGGCCTTTGGCGGGTCACAGGATCACCCGCCGAAAGATCACCCGTCAGAGTATCATCCGCCAAAAGAGCACCCGAAAGACGATCACCCGCCAAACGATCACGCTTCAAAGGATCACCCCTTAGAGGTACACCCGCTAAAAGATCACCCGTCGGTGGATCATCCGCCAAAAGATCACACGTCCGAGGACCACCCACGAAAAGATCGACCGTCAGAGGATCACCCGCCAAAAGATCACCCGTCGGAAGATCACCCGCCAAAAGATCAACCGTCAGAAAACCACAGACCAAAAGATCACCCGTCAGAGGATCACCCACCAAAAGATCACCCGTCAGAGAAAAACCCGTCAAAAGATCACCCGTCAGAGGATCACCTCTTGGAAGATCAACCGTCAGAGGAACACCCGCTAAAAGATCACCTGTCAGAGGATCAGCCACGAAAAGATCACCCGTCATAGGATCACCCGCCAAAAGATCACCCGCCAAAAAATCACCCGTCACAGCTTCACCCACCAAAAGATTACCCGTCAGAGGATGACCCGCCAAAACATCACCTGTCAGAGGACCACCCCTTAGAAGATCACTCGCCAAAAGAGCACCCGTCAGAGGACGACTCCCCACCAAAACATCACCCCTTAGAAGATCACCCGTCAGAGGATCACCCACCAAAAGATCACCCGTTAGAGGGTCACCCGCCAAAAGATCACCCGTCAGAGCGCCACCCACATCAAGAACACCCGTTAGAGGACCATCCGCTAAAAGATCACCCGTCAGAAGATCAGCCACCAAAAGATCACCCGTCATAGAATCACCCGCCAAAAGAGCACCCGCCAAAAGATCACCCGTAAGAGGATCACCCGCCAAAAGATTGCCCGTTGGATGATCGCCCCCCAAAAGATCACCCGTCAGAGGATCACCCCTAAGAACATCACACGCCAAAAGATCAACCGTCAGAGGATAACCCGCCAAAAGATCACACGTCAGAGGACCACCCTCCAAAATATCACCCGTCAGAGGATCACCCGCTAAAAGATCACCGGTTAGAGGATCACCCGACAAAAGATCACCAGTAAGAGGACCACCCGCCAAAAAATCACCCGTCAAAGCATCACCCGCCAAAAGATCACCCGTCAGAGGACCACCCACCACAAGATCACCCGTCAGACGATCACCCGCCAAAAGATCACTCCATTCACGTGTGATCTGAGGTAAGATATTTTCATCAATGCAAAAGCGTTTGGATGATAGGGCGACATACATTTAGAGCTTGCAGCCGGGGAGAAAAAAAGTGGCGCGCAATCTATGAAATTAGATAGCTCCAGATACTATACAGGACTGTACGACTAAATTACGGTTAAATTAACGACGCAGTAATTACTCAAGCCTTGCCATGTATAGCGTTAAGTTTGAATTCAGTGGGGCAACAGCTTCCATGGAGTACCTACAAGTAGGCTAATGAACGTCAGAGCCGCGGCCTTTGGCGGGTCAGAGGATCACCTGCCGAAAGATCACCCGTCAGAGTATCATCCGCCAAAAGAACACCCGTCAGAGGATCACCCGCCAAACGATCATGCGTCAAAGGATCACCGCTTAGAGGTACACCCGCCAAAAGATCACCCGTCAGAGGACGACCACGAAAAGATCCCCGTCAGACTATCACCCGCCAAAAAAACACCCGTCAGAGGATCACCCCTTAGAAGATCAACCGTCAGAGGAACACCCGCCATAAGTTCACCCGTCAGAGGATCACCCGCCAGAGGATCACCCGTCAGAGGATCACCACTTAGAAGATCATCCGTCAGAGGATTATCCACCAAAAGATCAGCTGTCAGAGGATCACCCGGCAAAAGATCACCCGCCAGAGGATCACCCGCCAAACGATCACGCGTCAAAGGATCACCCCTTAGAGGTACACCCGCTAAAGGATCACCCATCAGAGGATCATCCGCCAAAAGATCACCCGTCAGAGGACGACCACGAAAAGATCCCCGTCAGACGATCACCCGCCAAAAGATCACCCGTCAGAGGATCACCCCTTAGAAGATCAACCGTCAGAGGAACACCCGCCATAAGATCACCCGTCAGAGGATCACCCGCCAGAGGATCACCCGTCAGAGCATCACCACTTAGAAGATCATCCGTCAGAGGATCATCCACCAAAAGATCAGCTGTCAGAGGATCACCCGGCAAAAGATCACCCGAGAGGATCACCCGCTAAAAGATAACACGTGAGAGGATCACCCGCCAAAAGATCACCCGTCTGAGGAACACCTGCGAAAAAATCACCCGTCAGAGGACCACCCATCAAAAGATCGCTCGTCAGAGGATCACCCACCAAAAGATCACTCCTTTCACGTGTGATCTGAGGCAAGATATTTTGATCAATGCAAATGCGTTTGCATAATAGGGCGACATACATTTAGTGCTTCCAGCCGGAGAGAAGTAAAGTTGCGCGCAATCTATGAAATTAGATAGATCTAGATACTATACACGACTGTACGACTAAATTACACTTAAACTAACGACTCAATAATTACTCAAGCCTTGCCATGTATTGTGTTAAATTTGAATACAGTGTGTCAAAAGCTTACATGGAGTACCTACAAGTAGGCTAATGAACGTCAGACCCGCGGCCTTTTGCGTATCAGAGGATGACCCCGCCAAAAGATCACCCGTCAGAGTATCACCCGCAATAAGATAACCCGTCAGAGTATCACCCGCCAAACGATCACGCGTCAAAGGATCACCCCTTAGAAGTACACCCGCTAAAAGATCACCCGTCATAGTGTCACCCGCCAAAAGATCACCCGTCAGAGGACCACCCACCAAAAGACCGCCCGTCAGAGGATCACCTGAAAAAAGTTCACCAGTCAGAGGACCGCCCACTAAAAGATCACCCGTCAGAGGATCACCCATCAAAACATCACCCCTTAAAAGATCACCCGTCAGAAGATCAGCCACCAAAAGATCACCCGTCATAGAATCACCCGGCAAAAGAGCACCCGCCAAAAGATCACCAGTAAGAGGATCACACGCCAAAAGATCAACCTTCAGAGGATCACCCGCCAAATGATCACCCGTCAGAGAACCACCCACCAAAAGATCACCCGTCAGAGGATCACCCGCCAAACGATCACCCGTCAGAGGATCACCCATGAGAAGTACATCCGCTAAAAGATCACCCGTCAGAGGATCACCCACCAAAACATAAACCGTCAGAGGAGCACCCACCAAAAGATTACCCATCAGAGGATCACGCGAAAAGATCACCCGTCAGAGGATCACCCGCTAAAAGATAACCCGTCAAAGGATAACCCGCCAAAAGATCACACGTCAGAAGACCACCCATCAAAAGATCACCGGTCAGAGGATCACCCGCCAAAAGATCACTCCTTTCACGTCTGATATGAGAAAGACATTTTGATCAATGCAAAAAAGATTCGATGATAGGGCGACATACATTTATTGCTTGCCGCCGGGGAGAAATAAAGTGGCGCGCAATCTATGAAATTAGATAGATCTAGATACTATACACGACTGTACGTCTAACTTACACTTGAAGTAACGACTCAGTAATTACTCAAGCCTTGCCATGTATTGTGTTAAATTTGAATACAGTGTGTCAAAAGCTTACATGGAGTACCTACACGTAGGCTAATGAACGTCAGACCCGCGGCCTTTGGCGGATCTGAGGATGACCCGTCGAAAGATCACCCGTCAGAGTATTACCCGCCATAAGATAACCCGTGAGAGGATCACCCACCAAAAGATCACCCGTCAGAGGGTCACCCGCCAAAAGACCACCCGTCAGAGGTCCACCCACCAAAAGATCACCAATCAGAGTATCACCTGCCAAAAGATCACCCGTCAGAGGATCACCCGTCAAACGATCACCCGTCAGAGGAAAACCCACCAAAAGATCATTCGTCAGAGGATCATCCGCTAAAAGATCAACCGTCAGAAGATCAGCCACGAAAAGATCACCCGTCATAGGATCACCCGACAAAGGATCACCCGGCAAAACAACACCCGTCAGAGGATCACCCGCCAGGAGATCACCTGTCAGAGGACCACCCATTAGAAGATCACCCGCCAAAAGATCACCCGTCAGAGGAAAACCCACCAAAAGATCATGCGTCAGTGGATCATCCGCTAAAAGATCAACCGTCAGAAGATCAGCCACGAAAAGATCCCCCGTCATACGATCACCCGACAAAGGATCACCCGGCAAACATCACCCGTCAGAGGATCACCCGCCAGGAGACCACCTGGCAGAGGACCACCCATTAGAAGATCACCCGCCAAAAGATCACCCGTCAGAGGATCACCCGACAAAAGATCACCCGTCAAAGTCTCACCCGTCAAAAGCTTTTCCGTGAGAGTATCACCCGCCAAAACATCACCCGTCAGAGAACCACCCTCCAAAAGATCACCCGCCAAAAGATCACACGTCAGAGGATCACCCGCTAAAAGATCACCCATCAGAGGACCAGCCACCTAAAGATTACCCGTCAGAGGATAACCCACCAAAACATCACCCCTTAGAAGATCACCCGTCAGAGGACCACCCACCAAAAGATCACCAATCAGAGGATCACGCATCAAAAGATCACTTCTTTCACGTCTGATGTGATGTAAGATATTTTGATCAATGCAAAAGCCTTTGGATGATAGGGCGACATACATTTAATGCTTGCAGCCGGGGAGAAATAAAGTGGCGCGCAATCTATGAAATTAGATAGATCTAGATACTATACACGACTGTACGACTAAATTACACTTAAAGTAACGACTCAGTAATTACTCAAGACTTGCCATGTATTGTGTTAAATTTAAATACAGTGGGTCAACAGCTTACATGGAGTACCTAGAAGTAGGCTAATGAACGTCAGACCCGCGGCCTTTGGCGGGACAGAGGATCACCCGCGGAAATATGACCCGTCAGAGAATCACCCGCCAAAAGATCACCCGTCAGAGGATCACCCGCCAGAGGATCACCCGTCAGAGGATCACCACTTAGAATATCACCCGTCAGAGAATCACCCGCTAAAAGATCAACTGTCAGAGGATCACCCGGCAAAAGGTCACTCGTCAGAGGATCACCGGCTAAAAGATAACCCGTGAGTGGATCACCCGCCAAAAGATCACCCGTCAGAGGACCACCCACCAAAAGATCACCCGTCAGACGATCACCCGCCAAAAGATCACTCCATTCACGTGTGATCTGAGGTAAGATATGTTCATCAATGCAAAAGCGTTTGGATGATAGGGCGACATACATTTAGAGCTTGCAGCCGGGGAGAAATAAAGTGGCGCGCAATCTATGAAATTAGATAGCTCTAGATACTATACAGGACTGTACGACTAAATTACACTTAAATTAACGACGCACTAATTACTCAAGCCTTGCCATGTATAGTGTTAAGTTTGAATTCGGTGGGTCAACAGCTTACATGAAGTACCTACAAGTAGGCTAATGAACGTCAGACCCGCGGCCTTTGGCGGGTCAGAGGGTCACCCGCCGAAAGATCACCCGTCAGAGTATCATCCGCCATAAGATAACCCGTCGGAGGATCAACCGCCAAACGATCGCGCATCAAAGGTTCACCCCTTAGAAGTACACCCGCTAAAAGATCACCCGTCATAGTGTCACCCGCGAAAAGATCACCCGTCAGAGGACCAGCCACCAAAAGACCGCCCGTAAGACGATCACCCGAAAAAAGATAACCAGTCAGAGGACCGCCCACCAAAAGATCACCCATCAGAGGATCACCCATCAGAACATCACCCCTTAGAAAAAAACCCGTCAGAGGATCACCCGCCAAAAGATCACCCGTCAGAGGGTCACCCGCCAAAAGAACACCCGTTAGAGGACCATCCGCTAAAAGATCACCCGTCAGAAGATCAGCCACCAAAAGTTCACCCGTCATAGAATCACTCGCGAAAAGATCAATCTTCATAGGATCACCCCCCAAAAGTTCACCCGTCAGAGGTCCACCCACCAAAAGATCACCCGTCAGAGGATCACCCGTCAGAGGATCACCCGCTAAAAGATAACCCGTCAAAGGATAACCCCATAAAAGATCACCCGTCAGAGGATCACCCGCCAAAAGATCACCCGTCAAAGATCCACCCCCCAAAAGATCACCCGTCAGAGGTCCACCCACCAAAAGATCACCCGTCAGAGAAAAACCCGTCAAAAGATCACCCGTCAGAGGATCACCTCTTAGAAGATCAACCGTCAGAGGAACACCCGCGAAAAGATCACCTGTCAGAAGATCACCCGCCAAAAGATCACCCGTCAGAGGAAAACACGCCAAAAGATCACTCGTTAGTGGATCATCCGCCAAAAGATCACCCGTCAGAGGACCACCTCCCACCAAAACATCACCCCTTAGAAGATCACCCGTCAGAGGATCACCCACCAAAAGATCACCCGTTAGAGGGTCACCCGTCAAAAGACCACCCGTCAGAGGTCCACCCACCAAAAGATCACCAATCAGAGTACCACCTGCCAAAAGATCACCCGTCAGAGGATCCCCCGACAAACGATCACCCGTCAGAGGATCACCCCTTAGAAGTACACCCGCCAAAAGATCACCCGTCGGAAGATCACCCGCCAAAAGATCAACCGTCAGAGGACCACCGACCAAAAGATCACCCGTCAGAGGATTATCAGCGAAAAGATCACCCATCAGAGAAAAACCCGTCAAAACATCACCCGTCAGAGTATAACCCCTTAGAAGAACCGTGAGAGGATCACCCGCCAAAATATCACCTGTCAGAGGAACACGGCCCGCCAAAAGATCACCCGTGAGAGGAAAACCCGCGAAAAGATCACCCGTCAGAGGATCATCCGCCAAAAGATCACCCGTCCGAGGACAACCCACGAAAAGATCGCCCGTCAGAGGATCACCCGCCAAAAGATCACCCGCCAGAGGACCGCCCACCAAACGATCACCCGTCAGACGATCACCCGCCAAAAGATCACCCGTCAGAGAAAAACCCGTCAAAAGATCACCGGTCAGAGTATCACCTCTTAGAAGATCAACCGTCAGAGGAACACCCGCGAAAAGATCGCCTGTCAGAGGATCACCCGCCAAAAGATCACCCGTCAAAGGAAAACACGCCAAAAGATCACTCGTCAGTGGATAATCCGCTAGGAGGTCACCCGTCAGAGAAAAACCGTCAAAAGATATCACCTGTCAGAGGAACACGGCCCGTCAAAAGATCACCCGTCAGTGGAAAACCCGCAAAATGATCACCCATCAGAAGATCAGCCACCAGAAGATCACCCGTCATAGAATCACCCGACAAAAGAGCACTCGAGAAAAGATCACCCGTCAGAGGATCACCGGCCAAAAGATTACCCGTCAGAGGATCACATGAAAAAAGATCACCAGTCAGAGGACCGCATACTAAAGGACCACCCGTCGGAGGATCACCCATCAAAACATCACCCCTTAGAAGAACACCCGTCAGAGGATAACCCGCCAAAACACCACCCGTCAGAGGGTCACCCGCCTAAAGAACACACGTTAGAGGACCATCCGCTAAAAGGTCACCTGTCAGAAGATCAGCCACCAAAAGATCACCGGTCATAGAATCAACCGCCAAAAGAGCAGCCGCCAAAAGATCACCCGTAAGAGGATCACCCGCCAAAAGATTACCCGTCAGATGATCACCCGCCAAAAGATCACCCGTCAGAGGATCACCCCTTAGAACATCACACGCCGAAAGATCAACCGTCAGAGGATAACCCGCCAAAAGATCACACGCCAGAGGGCCACCCACCAAAATATCACCCGTCAGAGGATCACCCGCTAAAAGATCACCCGTTAGAGGATCACCCGACAAAAGATCACCAGTCAGAAGACCACCCGTCAAAAGATCACCCGTCAAAGCATCACCCGCCAAAAAATCACCCGTCAGAGGACCACCCACCAAAAGATCACCCGTCAAAGAAAAACCGGTCAAAAGATCACCCGTCAGAGCATCACCCCTTAGAAGAAAAACCGTGAGAGGATCACCCGCCAAAATCTCACCTGTCAGAGGAAGACGGCCCGTCAAAAGATCACTCGTCAGAGGAAAACCCGCCAAAAGATCACCCGTCAGAGAATCATCCGCTAAAAGATCACCCATCAGAAGATCAGCCACGAGAAGATCACCCGTCATAGAATCACCCGACAAAAGTGCACTCGCCAAAAGATCACCCGTCAGAGGATCACCGGCCAAAAGATTACCCGTAAGAGGATCACCCGCCAAAAGATCACCCGTCAGAGGATCACCCCATAGAAGATCACCCGTCAGAGGATCACACGCCAAAAAATCAGCCGTCAGAGGAGCACCCACCAAAAGATTACCCATCAGAGGATCACGCGGAAAGATCACCCGTCAGAGGATCACCCGCAAAAAGATCACACATCAGAGGACCAGCCACGTAAACATTACCCGTCAGAGGATAACCCACCAAAACATCACCCCTTAGAAGATCACCCGTCAGCGGATCACCCGCCAAAAGATCACTCCTTTCACGTGTGATCTGAGGTAAGATATTTTCATCAATGCAAAAGCGTTTGGATAATAGGGCGACATACATTTAGTTCTTGCTGCCGGGGTGAAATAAAGTGGCGCGTAATCTATGAAATTAGATAGATCTAGATACTATACACGACTGTACGACTAAATTACACTTAAATTAGCGACTCAGTAATTACTCAAGCCTTCCCATGTATTGTGTTATGTTTGAATACAGTGGATCAAAAGCTTACATGGAGTACCTATACGTAGGTTAATGAAAGACAAACCCGCGGCCTTTGGCGGGTGAGAGGATCACCCGCCGAAAGATAACCCGTCAAAGTATCACACGCCATAAGATAACCCGTCAGAGGACCACCCATTAAAAGACCGCCCGTCAGAGCATCATCCGAAAAAAGTTCACCAGTCAGAGGAGCGCCCACTAAAAGATCACCCGTCAGAGGATCACCCATCAAAACATCACCCCTTAGAAGAACACCCGTCAGAGGATCACCCGCCAAAGGACCACCCGTCAGAGGGTCACCCACCTAAAGAACACCCGTTAGAGGACCATCCGCTAAAAGATCACCCGTCAGAAGATCAGCCACCAAAAGATCACCCACCAAAAGATCACCCGTCATAGAATCACCCGCCAAAAGAGCACCCGCCAAAAGATCACCCGTAAGAGGATCACCCGCCAAAACATTACCCGTCAGATGATCACCCACCAAAAGATCACCCGTCAGAGGATCACCCCTTAGAACATCACACGCCAAAAGATCAACCGTCAGAGGATAACCCGCCAAAAGATCACACGTCAGAGGACCACCCACCAAAATATCACCCGTCAGAGAATCACCCGCTAAAAGATCACCCGTTAGAGAATCACCCGACAAAAGATCACCAGTCAGAGGACCACCCGCCAAAAGATCACCCGTCAAAGCATCACCCGCCAAAAGATCACCCGTCAGACGATCACCCGCCAAAAGATCACTCCATTCACGTGTGATCTGAGGTAAGATATTTTCATCAATGCAAAAGCGTTTGGATGATAGGGCGACATACATTTAGAGCTTGCAGCCGGGGAGAAATAAAGTGGCGAGCAATCTATGAAATTAGATAGCTCTAGATTCTATAGAGGACTGTACGACTAAATTACACTTAAATTAACGACGCAGTAATTACTCAAGCCTTGCCATGTGTAGTGTTAAGTTTGAATTCAGTGGGTCAACAGCTTCCATGGAGTACCTACAATTAGGCTAATGAACGTCAGAGCCGCGGCGTTTCGCGGATCAGGGGATCACCCGCCGAAAGATCAGCCGTCAGAGTATCATCCGCCAAAAGAACACCCGTCAGAGGATCACCCGCCAAACGATCACGCGTCAAAGGATCACCCCTTAGAGGTACACCCGCTAAAGGATCACCCATCAGAGGATCATCCGCCAAAAAGATCACCCGTCAGAGGACGACCACGAAAAGATCCCCGTCAGACGATCACCCGCCAAAAGATCACCCGTCAGAGGATCACCCCTTAGAAGATCAACCGTCAGAGCAACACCCGCCATAAGATCACCCGTCAGAGGATCACCCGCCAGAGGATCACCGGTCAGAGGATCACCACTTAGAAGATCACCCGTCAGAGGATCACCCACCAAAAGATCAGCTTTCAGAGGATCGCCCGGCAAAGGATCACCCGTGAGAGGATCACCCGCTAAAAGATAACACGTGAGAGGATCACCCGCCAAAAGATCACCCGTCGGAGGATCACCTGCGAAAAAATCACCCGTCAGAGGACGACCACGAAAAGATCCCCGTCAGACGATCACCCGCCAAAAGATCACCCGTCAGAGGATCACCCCTTAGAAGATCAACCGTCAGAGCAACACCCGCCATAAGATCACCCGTCAGAGGATCACCCGCCAGAGGATCACCGGTCAGAGGATCACCACTTAGAAGATCACCCGTCAGAGGATCACCCACCAAAAGATCAGCTTTCAGAGGATCGCCCGGCAAAGGATCACCCGTGAGAGGATCACCCGCTAAAAGATAACACGTGAGAGGATCACCCGCCAAAAGATCACCCGTCGGAGGATCACCTGCGAAAAAATAACTCGTCAGAGGACCACCCATCAAAAGATCGCCCGTCAGAGGATCACCCACTAAAAGATCACTCTTTTCACGTGTGATCTGAGGCAAGATATTTTGATCAATGCAAACGCCTTTGCATAATAGGGCAACATACATTTAGTGCTTGCAGCCGGAGAGAAGTAAAGTTGCGCGCAATCTATGAAATTAGATAGATCTAGATACTATACACGACTGTACGACTAAATTATACTTAAAGTAACGACTCAGTAATTACTCAAGTCTTGCCATGTATTGTGTTAAATTTCAATACAGTGTGTCAATAGCTTCAACGGAGTACCTACACGTAGGCTAATGAACGTCAGACCCGCGGCCTTTGGTGGATCAGAGGATCACCCGCAGAAAAATCACCCGTCAGAGTATCACCCGCCAAAAGATCACCCGTCAGAGGACCACCCACCAAAAGACCGCCCGTCAGAGGATCACCCGAAAGAAGATCACCAGTCAGAGGACCGCCCACCAAAAGATAACCCGTCAGAGGATCACCCATCAGAACATCACCCCTTAGAAAAACACCCGTCAGAGGATCACCCGCCAAAAGACCACCCGTCAGAGGGTCACCCGCCAAAAGAACACCCGTTAGAGGACCATCCGCTAAAAGATCACCCGTAAGAAGATAAGCCACCAAAAGTTCACTCGTCATAGAATCACCCGCCAAAAAAGCACCCGCCAAAAGATCACCCGTAAGAGGATCACCCGCCAAAAGATTACCTTTCAGATGATCACCCGTCAAAAGATTACCCATCAGAGGATCACGCAAAAAGATCACCCGTCAGAGGACCACCCACCAAAAGATCACCCGTCAGAGGATGACCCGCCAAAAGATCACCCGTCAGAGGACCACCCACCTAAAGATCACTCGTCAGAGGATCACCCGCCAAAAGATCACCCGTCAGAGGACCACATACCAAAAGTTCACCCGTCAGGGGATGGCCCGCCAAAAGATCACCCGTCAGAGGACCACCCACGAAAGGATCACTCGTCAGAGGATCACCCGCCAAAAGATCACCCGTCAGAGGACCACCCACCAAAAGATCACTCGTCAGAGGATCACGCGCCAAAAGATCACCCGTCAGAGGACCACACACCAAAAGATCAACCGTCAGAGGATCACCCGCCATAAGATCACCCGTCAAAGGATCACCCGTCAGAGCATCGCCCACCAAAAGATTACCCATCAGAGGACCACCCGCCAAAAGATCACCCGTCAGAGGACGACCACCCACCAAAATATCACCCCTTAGAAGATCACCAGTCAGAGGATCACCCACCAAAAGATCACCCGTCAGAGGGTCACCCGCCAAAAGATCACCCGTGAGAGGACCACCCACCAAAAGATCACCAATCAGAGGATCACCCGCCAAAAGATCACTCCTTTCACGTGTTATCTGAGGTAAGATATTTTGATCAATGCAAAAGATCACTCGTCAGAGGATCACCCCTTAAAAGATCAACCGTCAGAGGAACACCCGCAAAAAGATCACCTGTCAGAGGATAACCCACCAAAAGATCGCCCGTCAGAGAAAAACCCGCCAAAAGATCACTCGTCAGTGGATCATCCGCTAAAAGATCACCCGTCAGAGGATCAGCCACGAAAAGATCACCCGTGATAGGATCACCCGCCAAAAGATCACCCGCCAAAAAATCACCCGTCACAGCTTCACCCGCCAAAAGATTGCCCGTCGGAGGATGACCCGCCAAAAGATCACCTGTCAGAGGACCACCCCTTAGAAGATCACTCGCCAACAGATCACCCGCCAGAGGACGACCACCCACCAAAACATCACCCCTTAGAAGATCACCCGTCGGAGGATCACCCACCAAAAGATCACCCGTCAGAGGATCACCCGCCAAACGATCACCCGTTAGAGGAACACCCCTAAGAAGTACACCCGATAAAGGATCACCCGTCAGAGGATCACCCGCCAAAAGATAAACCGTCAGAGGACCACCGACCAAAAGATCGCCCGTCAGATGTTTACCAGCCAAAAGATCACCCATCAGAGAAAAACCCGGCAAAAGATCACCCGTCAGAGGATCACCCCTTAGAAGAACAACCGTGAGAGGGTCACCTATAAAAATATCACCTATCAGAGGTACACGGCCCGCCAAAAGATCACCCGTGAGAGGAAAACCCGCAAAAAGATCAGCCGTCAGAGGATCATCCGCTAAAAGATTACCCATCAGAAGATCAGCCACCAGAAGATCACCCGTCATAGAATCACGCGACAAAAGAGCACCCGCCAAAAGATCACCCGTCAGAGGATCACCCGCCAAAAGATTACCCGTCAGAGGATCACCCGCCAAAAGATCACCCGTCAGAGGATCACCCCTTAGAAGAGCACCCGTCAGAGGATCACACTCCAAAAGATCAACCGTCAGAGGATCACCCGCTAAAAGATAACCCGTCAAAGGATCACCGGCTAAAAGATCACCCGTTAGAGGATAACCCGCCAGAAGATCACTCGTCAGAGGACCACCAACCTAAAGATTACCTGTCAGAGGATAACCCACCAAAACATCACACGTCAGAGAAAAACCCGTCAGAGGATCACCCGCCAAAAGATCACCCGTCAGAGGACGACCACCCACCAAAATATCACCCCTTAGTAGATCACCAGTCAGAGGATCACCCGCCAAAAGATCACCCGTCAGAGGGTCACCCGCCAAAAGATCACCCGTGAGAGGACCACCCACCAAAATATCACCAATCAGAGGATCACCCGCCAAAAGATCACTCCTTTCACGTGTTATCTGAGGTAAGATATTTTGATCAATGCAAAAGATCAACCGTCAGAGGATTACCCGCCAAAAGATCACCCATCAGAGAAAAACCCGTCAAAAGATCACTCGTCAGAGGATCACCCCTTAAAAGATCAACCGTCACAGCTTCACCCGCCAAAAGATTGCCCGTCGGAGGATGACCCGCCAAAAGATCACCTGTCAGAGGACCACCCCTTAGAAGATCACTCGCCAACAGATCACCCGCCAGAGGACGACCACCCACCAAAACATCACCCCTTAGAAGATCACCCGTCAGAGGATCACCCACCAAAAGACCACCCGTCAGAGGTCCACCCACCAAAAGATCACCAATCAGAGTATCACCTGCCAAAAGACCACCCGTCAGAGGATCACCCGCCAAACGATCACCCGTTAGAGGAACACCCCTAAGAAGTACACCCGCTAAAAGATCACCCGTCAGAGGATCACCCGCCAAAAGATAAACCGTCAGAGGACCACCGACCAAAAGATCGCCCGTCAGATGTTTACCAGCCAAAAGATCACCCATAAGAGAAAAACCCGGCAAAAGATCACCCGTCAGAGGATCATCCGCTAAAAGATTACCCATCAGAAGATCAGCCACCAGAAGATCACCCGTCATAGAATCACGCGACAAAAGAGCACCCGCCAAAAGATCACCCGTCAGAGGATCACCCCATAGAAGATTACCCGTCAGAGGATCACCCGCCAAAAGATCACCCGTCAGAGGATCACCCCTTAGAAGAGCACCCGTCAGAGGATCACACGCCAAAAGATCAACCGTCAGAGGATCACCCGCCAAACGATCACCCGTCAGAGGATCACCCGCTAAAAGATAACCCGTCAAAGGATCACCCGCCAAAAGATCACCCGTTAGAGGATCACCCGCCAAAAGATCACACGTCGGAAGACCACACATCAAAAGATCACCGGTCAGAGGATCACCCGCCAAAAGACCACTCCTTTCACGTCTGATATGAGTAAGACATTTTGATCAAAGCAAAAAAGTTTGAATGATAGGGCGACATACATTTATTGCTTGCCGCCGGGGAGAAATAAAGTGGCGCGCAATCTATGAAATTAGATAGATCTAGATACTATACACGACTGTACGTCTAAATTACGCTTGAAGTAACGACTCAGTAATTACTCAAGCCTTGCCATGTATTGTGTTAAATTTGAATACAGTGTATCAAAAGCTTACATGGAGTACCTACACGTAGGCTAATGAACGTCAGACCCGCGGCCTTTGGCGGATCTGAGGATGACCCGCCCAAAGATCACCCGTCAGAGTATTACCCGCCATAAGATAACCCGACAGAGGATCACCCGCCAAACGATCAACCGTCAGAGGACCACCCACCATAAGACCGCCCGTCAGGGGATCACCCGAAAAAAGATCACCAGTCAGAGGAACGCCCACTAAAAGATCACCCGTCAGAGGATCACCCATGAAAACATCACCCCTTAGAAGAACACCCGTCAGAGGATCACCGCCCAAAAGACCTCCCGTCAGAGGGTCACCCGCCTAAAGAACACTAGTTAGAGAACCATCCGCTGAAAGATCACCCGTCAGAAGAGCACCCGCCAAAAGATCACCCGTAAGAGGATCACCCGCCAAAAGATTACACGTCAGAGGATCACCTGCCAAAAGATCACCCGTCAGAGGATAACCCGCCAAACGATCACCCGCCAGAGGACCACCCACCAAAAGATCACCCGTCAGAGGATCACCCCTCATAGGACCACCCAACAAAAGATCACCCGTCCGAGGATCACCCGCCAAAAGATCACCCTTCAGAGGATCACCCGCCAAAAGATCACCCGTCAGAGGACCACCATCAAAAGATAACCCGTCAGAGGATCACCTTCCAAAAGATCTATCCTTTCACGTGTGATCTGAGGTAAGATATTTTGATCAATGCAAAAGCGTTTGGATGATAGGGCGACATACATTTAATGCTTGCAGCCGGGGAAAAAAAGTGGCGCGCAATCTATGAAATTAGATAGAGTTAGATAATATACACGACTGTACGACTAAATTACACTTACATTAACGACTCAGTAATTACTCAAGTCTTGCCATGTATTGTGTTTAGTTTGAATACAGTGGATTAAAAGCTTACATGAAGTACCTACACGTAGGTTAATGAACGACAGACCCGCGGCCTTTGGCGGGTCAGAGGATCACCCGCCGAAAGATAACCCGTCAGAGTATCACCCGCTAAAAGATCACCCGTCAGAGCATCACCCGCCAAACGGTAACCAGTCAGAGGACCGCCCACCAAAAGATCACCCGTCAAAGGACCACCCACCAAAAGATAACCCGTCAGAGAATCACCTTCCAAAAGATCACTCCTTTTACGTGTGATCTGAGGTAAGATATTTTTAACAATGCGAAAGCGTGTGGATAATAGGGCGACATACATTTAGTTCTTGCAGCCGGGGAGAAATAAAGTGGCGCAAAATCTATGAAATTAGATAGATCTAGGTAATATACACGACTGTACGACTAAATTACACTTAAATTAGCGACTCAGTAATTGCTCAAGCCTTGCCATGTATTGTGTTATGTTTGAATACAGTGGATCAAAAGCTTACATGGAGTACCTACACGTAGGTTAATGAAAGACAAACCCGCGGCCTTTGGCGGGTCAGAGGATCACCCGCCGAAAGATAACCCGTCAGAGTATCACCCGCCATAAGATAACCCGTCAGAGGATCACCCGCCAAATGATCACGCGTCAAAGGATCACCCCTTAGAAGTACACCCGCTAAAAGATCACCCGTCATAGTGTTACCCGCCAAAAGATCACCCGTCAGAGGACCACCCACCAAAAGACCGCCCGTCGGAGGATCACCGGAAAAAGATCACCAGTCAGAGGACCGCCCACTAAAAGATCACCTGTCGGAGGATCACCCATCAAAACATCACCCCTTAGAAGAACACCCGTCAGAGGATAACCCGACAAAACACCACCCGTCAGAGGGTCACCCGCCTAAAGAACACCCGTTAGAGGACCATCCGCTAAAAGGTAACCTGTCAGAAGATCAGCCACCAAAAGATCAACCGTCATAGAATCAACCGCCAAAAGAGCAGCCGCCAAAAGATCACCCGTAAGAGGATCACCCGCCAAAAGATCACCCGTCAGAGGATCACCGGCCAAAAGATTACCCGTAAGAGGATCACCCGCCAAAAGATCACCCGTCAGAGGATCACCCCTTAGAAGATCACCTGTCAGAGGATCACACGCCAAAACATCACCCGTCAGAGAACCACAAACCAAACGATCACCCGTCAGAGGATCACCCGCCAAACGATCACCCGTCAGAGGAGCACCCACCAAAAGATTACCCATCAGAGGATCACGAGAAAAGATCACCCGTGAGAGGATCACCCGCTAAAAGATCACACATCAGAGGACCAGCCACCTAAAGATTACCCGTCAGAGGATAACCCACCAAAAATCACCCCTTAGAAGATCACCCGTCAGAGGACCACCCACCAAAAGATCACCAATCAGAGGATCACCCGTCAAAAGATCACTTCTGTCACGTGTGATGTGATGTAAGATATTTTCATCAATACAAAAGCGTTTGGATAATAGGGCGACATACATTTAGTGCTTGCAGCCGGGGAGGTATAAAGTGGCGCGAAATCTATGAAATCTAGATGCTATACACGACTGTACGGCTAAATTACACTTAAATTAACGATTCAGTAATTACTGAAGCCTTGCCATGTATTGTGTTAAGTGTGAATACACTGGATCAAAAGCTTACATGGAGTACCTACACGTATGCTAATGAACTTCAGACCCGCGGCCTTTGGCGGGTTAGAGGATCACCCGCCGAAAGATCACCCGTCAGATTATTACCTGCCAAAAGATCACCCGTCAGAGGATCACCAGCCAAACGATCACCCGTCAGAGGATTACCCTTAGAAGTACAGGCGCCAAGAGATCATCCGTCAGAGGAAAACCCGCCAAAAGATCACTCGTCAGAGGATCATCCTCTAAAAGATCACCCGTCAGAAGATCGGCACGAAAAGATCACCCGTCATAGGATAACCCGACAAAAGATCACCCGGCAAAACATCACCCGTCAGAGGATCACCGGCCAAAAGATTACCCGTAAGAGGATCACCCGCCAAAAGATCACCCGTCAGTGGATCACCCCTTAGAAGATCTCCCGTCAGAGGATCACACGCCAAAAGATCAACCGTCAGAGGATCAGCCAAGAAAAGAACACCCGTCATAGGATCACCTGCCACAAGATCACCCGCCAAAAGATCATCCGTCAGAGGATCACCTCTTAGAAGTACACCCACTAAAAGATCACCCGTCAGAGGATCACCCGCCAAAAAATAAACCGTCAGAGGAGCACCCACCAAAAGATTACCCATCAGAGGATCACGAGAAAAGATCACCCGTCAGAGGATCACCCGCTAAAAGATAACCCGTCAAAGGATCACCCGCTAAAAGATCACCCGTCAGAGGATCACCCGCCAAAACATCACCCGTCAGAGAAAAACCCGTCAGCGGATCACCCGCCAAAAGGTCACCCGTCAGAGGACGACCACCCACCAAAATATCACCCCTTAGAAGATCACCAGTCAGGGGATCACCCGCCAAAAGATCACCCGTCATAGGGTCACCCGCCAAAAGATCACCCGTCAGAGGACCACCCACCAAAAGATCACCAATCAGAGGATCACCCGCCAAAAGATCACTCCTTTCACTTTTGATCTGAGGTAAGATATTTTCATCAATGCAAAATCTTTTGGATAAAGGGCGACATACATTAGTTCTTGCAGCCGGGGAGAAATAAAGTGGCGCGCAATCTTTGAAATTAGATAGATCTAGATACTATACACGACCGTACGACTAAATTACACTTATATTAACGACACAGTGATTACTCAAACCTTGCCATGTATTGTGTTAAGTTTGAATACAGTGGGTCAAAAGCTTTAATGGAGTACCTACACGTAGGCTAATGAACGTCAGACTAGCGGCCTTTGGCGGGTCAGAGGATCACCTCCCGAAAGATCACCCGTCAGAGTTAATCCCGCCAAAAGTTCACCAGTCAGAGGATCACCCGTCAGAGGATCACCACTTAGAAGATCACCCGTCAGAGGATCACCGGCCAAAATATCACCCGTCAGAGGACGACCGCCCACCAAAACATTACCCCTTAGAAGATCACCCGTCAGGGGATTACCCGCCAAAAGATCAACCGTCAGAGGATTACCCGCCAAAAGATCACCCATCAGAGGACCACCCCTTATAAGATCACCCGCCCAAAGATCACCCGTCGGAACATCACCCGACAAAAGATCAACCGTCAGAGGATCACCGACCAAAAGATCACCCGTCAGAGGATTACCAGCCAAGAGATCACCCATCAGAGAAAAAACCGTCAAAAGATCACCCGTCAGTGGATCACCCTTTAGAAGAACAACCGTCAGAGGATCACCCGCGAAAATATCACCTGTCAGAGGAACACGGCCCGCCAAAAAATCACCCTTCAGAGGAAAACCCGCCAAAAGATCACCCGTCAGAGGAGCACCCGCCAAAATATCACCCGTCAGAGGATCACCCGCCAAAAGATTACCCGTCAGAGGATCACCCGCCAAAAGATTACCCGTCAGAGGATCACCCCTTAGAAGATCACCCGTCAGAGGATCACCCGCCAAAAGATAACCCGTCAGAGGATCACCCGCTAAAAGATAACCCGTCAAAGGTTCACCCACCAAAAGATCACCCGTCAGAGGACCACCCATCAAAAGATCACCGGTCAGAGTATCACCCGCCAAAAGCTCACTCCTTTCACGTCTGATAAAGTAAGACATTTTGATCAATGCAAAAAAGTTTGGATGATAGGGCGACATACATTTATTGCTTGCCGCCGGGGAGAAATAAAGTGGCGCGCAATCTATGAAATTAGATACATCTAGATACCATACACGACTGTACGACTAAATTACACTTCAAGTAACGATTCAGTAATTACTCAAGCCTTGCCATGTATTGTGTTAAATTTGAATACAGTGTGTCAAAAGCTTACATGGAGTACCTACACGTAGGCTAATGAACGTCAGACCCGCGGGCTTTGGCGGATCTGAGGATGACCCGCCTAAAGATCACCCGTCAGAGGATCACCCGCCAAAAGATCACCCGTTAGAGGACCACCCAACAAAAGATAACCCGTCAGAGGATCACCTTCCAAAAGATCAATCCTTTCACGTGTGATCTGAGGTAAGATATTTTGATCAATGGAAAAGCGTTTGGATGATAGGGCGACATACATTTAATGCTTGGAGCCGGGGAAAAAAAAGTGGCGCGCAATCTATGAAATTAGATAGATCTAGATAATATACACGACTGTACGACTAAATTACACTTAAACTAACGACTCAGTAAATACTCAAGTCTTGCCATGTATTGTGTTTAGTTTGAATACAGTGGATCAAAAGCTTACAAGGAGTACCTACACGTAGGTTAATGAACGACAGACCCGCGGCCTTTGGCGTGTCAGAGGATCACTCGCCGAAAGATAACCCGTCAGAGTATCACCCGCCAAAAGATCACCCGTCAGAGCATCACCCGCCAAACGGTAACCCGTCAGAGGATCACGTGTGATCTGAGGTAAGATATTTTCATCAATGCAAAAGCCTTTGGATAATAGGGCGACATACATTTAGTTCTTGCAGCCGGGGAAAAAAAAGTGGCGCGCAATCTATGAAATTAGATAGATCTAGATACTATACACGACTGTACGACTAAATTACACTTACACTAACGACTCAGTAATTACTTAAGCCTTGCCATGTATTGTGTTAAATTTGAATACAGTGTGTCAAAAGCTTACATGGAGTACCTACACGTAGGTTAATGACCGTCAGACCCGCGGCCTTTGGCGGATCAGAGGATGACCCGCCGAAAGATCACCCGTAAGAGTATCACCCGCCATAAGATAATCCGTCAGAAGAACACCCACCAAAAGACCGCCCGTCAGAGCATCATCCGAAAAAAGTTCACCAGTCAGAGGCCCGCCCACTAAAAGACCAACCGTCAGAGGGTCACCCGCCTAAAGAACACCCGTTAGAGAACCATCCACTAAAAGGTCACCTGTCAGAGGATCACCCGCCAAAAGATCACCCGTCAGAGGATCACCCCTTAGAAGATCAACCGGCAGAGGAACACCCGCCATAAGATCACCCGTCAGAGAATCACCCGCCAGAGGATCACCCGTCAGAGGATCACCACTTAGAAGATCACCCGTCAGAGGATCACCCACCAAAAGATCAGCTGTGAGAGGATCACCCGGCAAAAGATCACCCGTGGGAGGATCACCTGCGAAAAAATCACCCGTCAGAGGACCACCCATCAAAAGATCGCCCGTCAGAGGATCACCAACCAAAAGATCACTCCTTTCACGTGTGATCTGAGGTAAGATATTTTGATCAATGCAAACGCGTTTGCATAATAGGGCGACATACATTTAGTGCTTGCAGCCGGAGAGAAATAAAGTTGCGCGCAATCTATGAAATTAGATAGATCTAGATACTATACACGACTGTACGACTAAATTACACTTAAAGTAACGACTCAGTAATTACTCAAGTCTTGCCATGTATTGTGTTAAATTTGGATACAGTGTGTCAAAAGCTTCCACGGAGGTACCTACACGTAGGCTAATGAACGTCAGACCCGCCGCCTTTGGCGGATCAGAGGATCACCCGCAGAAAAATCACCCGTCAGAGTATCACCCGCCATAAGATAACCCGTCAGAGGATCACCCGCCAAACGATCGCGCATCAAAGGTTCACCCCTTAGAAGTACACCCGCTAAAAGATCACCCGTCATAGTGTCACCCGCGAAAAGATCACCCGTCAGAGGACCAGCCACCAAAAGACCGCCCGTCAGAGGATCACCCGAAAAAAGATAACCAGTCAGAGGACCGCCCACCAAAAGATCACCCATCAGAGGATCACCCATCAGAACATCACCCCTTAGAAAAACACCCGTCAGAGGATCACCCGCCAAAAGACCACCCGTCAGAGGGTCACCCGCCAAAAGAACACCCGTTAGAGGACCATCCGCTAAAAGATCACCCGTCAGAAGATCAGCCACCAAAAGTTCACCCGTCATAGAATCACCCGCGAAAAGATCAATCTTCATAGGATCACCCGCCAAAAGTTCACCCGTCAGAGGTCCACCCACCAAAAGATCACCCGTCAGAGGATCACCCGTCAGAGGATCACCCGCTAAAAGATAACCCGTCAAAGGATAACCCCATAAAAGATCACCCGTCAGAGGATCACCCGCCAAAAGATCACCCGTCAAAGGTCCACCCCCCAAAAGATCACCTGTCAGAGGTCCACCCACCAAAATATCACCCGTCAGAGAAAAACCCGTCAAAAGATCACCCGTCAGAGGATCACCTCTTAGAAGATCAACCGTCAGAGGAACACCCGCGAAAAGATCACCTGTCAGAAGATCACCCGCCAAAAGATCACCCGTCAGAGGAAAACACGCCAAAAGATCACTCGTTAGTGGATCATCCGCTAAAAGATCACCCGTCAGAAGATCAGCGACGAAAAGATCACCCGTCAAAGGATAACCCCGTAAAAGATCACCCGTCAGAGGATAACCCGCCAAAAGTTCACCCGTCAAAGGTCCATCCCTCAAAAGATCACCCGTCAGAGGTCCACCCACCAAAAGATAGCCAATCAGAGTATCACCTGCCAAAAGATTACCCGTCAGAGGATCACCTGCCAAAAAAAGATCACCTGTCAGAGGACCACCCATTAGAAGATCGCAATCTATGAAATTAGATAGATCTAGATACTATACACGACTGTACGACTAAATTACACTTAAATTAGCGACTCAGTAATTGCTCAAGCCTTGCCATGTATTGTGTTATGTTTGAATACAGTGGATCAAAAGCTTACATGGAGTACCTACACGTAGGTTAATGAAAGACAAACCCGCGGCCTTTGACGGGTCAGAGGATCACCCGCCGAAAGATAACCCGTCAAAGTATCACCGGCCAAAAGATCACCTGTCAGAGCATAACCCGCCAAACGGTAACCCGTCAGAGGATCACCCGCCAAAAGATCACTCCTTTCACGTGTGATCTGAGGAGTATCACCCGCCAAAAGATCACCCGTCAGAGCATCACCCGCCAAACGATAACCCGTCAGAGGATCACCCACCAAAAGATCACCCGTCAGAGGATCACCCGCTAAAAGATAACATGTCAGAGGATCATCCGCCAAAAGATCACCCGTCAGAGGATCACGTCTTAAAAGATCACCCGTGAGAGCATTACCCGCTAAAAGTCACCGTCAGAGGATCACCCGCCAAAAGATCATTAGTCAGAGGACCCACCCATCAAAAGATCACCCGTCAAAGGACCACCCACCAAAAGATAACCCGTCAGAGAATCACCTTCAAAAAGATCACTCCTTTCACGTGTAATGTGAGGTAAGATATTTTAAACAATGCGAAAGCGTGTGGATAATAGGGCGACATACATCTAGTTCTTGCAGCCGGGGAGAAATAAAGTGCGCGCAATCTATGAAATTAGATAGATGTAGATACTATACACGACTGTACGACTAAATTACACTTAAACTAACGACTCAGTAATTTCTCAAGCCTTGCCATGTATTGTGTTAAATTTGAATAAAGTGTGTCAAAAGCTTACATGGAGTACCTACACGTAGGCTAATGAACGTCAGACCCGCGGCCTTTGGCGGACCAGAGGATGACCCGCCGAAATATCACCCGTCAGGGTATCACCCGCCATAAGATAACCCGTCAGAGGATCACCCGCCAAATGATCACGCGTCAAAAGATCACCCCTTAGAAGTACAGCCGCTAAAAGATCACCCGTCATAGTGTTACCCGCCAAAAGATCACCCGTCAGAGGACCACCCACCAAAAGACCGCCCGTCGGAGGATCACCGGAAAAAGATCACCAGTCAGAGGACCGCCCACTAAAAGATCACCCGTCAGCGGATCACCCATCAAAACATCACCCCTTAAAAGAACACCCGTCAGAGGATAACCCGACAAAACACCACCCGTCAGAGGGTCACCCGCCTAAAGAACACCCGTTAGAGGACCATCCGCTAAAAGGTCACCTGTCAGAAGATCAGCCACCAAAAGATCACCCGTCATAGAATCAACCGCCAAAAGAGCAGCCGCCAAAAGATTACCCGTGAGAGGATCACCCGCCAAAAGATTACCCGTCAGATGATCACCCGCCAAAAGATCACCGGTCAGAGGATTACCCCTAAGAAGATCACACGCCAAAAGATCAACCGTCAGAGGATAACCCGCCAAAAGATGACCCGTCAGAGGACCACCCACCAAAATATCACCCGTCAGAGGATCACCCGCCAAAAGATCACCGGTCAGAGGACCACCAACAAAAAGATCACCCGTCAGAGGATCACCCGCCAAAAGATCACACATCAGAGAAAAACCCGTCAAAAGATCACCCGTCAGAAGATCAGCCAAGAAAAGAACACCCGTCATACGATCACCCGACGCAAGATCACCCGCCGAAAGATCATCCGTCAGAGGATCACCCCTTAGAAGTACACCCGCTAAAAGATCACCCGTTAGAGGATCACCCGCCAAAAGATAAACCGTCAGAGGAACACCACCAAACGATTACCCATCAGAGGATCACGCGAAAAGATCACCCGTCAGAGGATCACCCCCTAAAAAAAACCCGTCAAAGGATCACCCGCTAAAAGATCACCCGTCACAGCATCACCCGCCAAACGGTAACCCGTCAGAGGATCACCCGACAAAAGATCACTCCGTTCACGTGTGATCTGAGGTAAGATATTTTCATCAATGCAAAAGCGTTTGGATAATAGGGCGACATACATTTAGTTTTTGCAGCCGGGGAGAAATAAAGTGGCGCGAAATCTATGAAATTAGATAGATCTAGTTACTATACACGACTGTACGACTAAATTGCACTTAAATTAACGACTCAGTAATTACTCAAGCCTTGCCCCTTAGAAGTACACCCGCTAAAAGATCACCCGTCATAGTGTCACCCGCCAAAAGATCACCCGTCGGAGGACCACCCACCAAAAGACCGCCCGTCAGAAGATCACCCGAAAAAAGTTCACAAGTCAGAGGACCGCCCACTAAAAGATCACCGGTCAGAGGATCACCCGTCAAAACATCACCCCTTAGAAGAACACCCGTCAGAGGATCACCCGCCAAAAGACCACCCGTGAGAAGGTCACCCGCCTAAAGAACACCCGTTAGAGGACCATCCGCTAAAAGATCACCCGTCAGAAGATCAGCCACCAAAAGATCACCCGTCATAGAATCACCCGCCAAAAGAGCACCCGCCAAAAGATCACCCGTAAGAGGATCACCCGCCAAAAGATTACCCCTCAGATGATCACCCGCCAACAGTTCACCCGTCAGAGGATCACCCCTTAGAAGATCACACGCCAAAAGATCAACCGTCAGAGGATGACCCGCCAAAAGATCACCCGTCAGAGGACCACCCACCAAAATATCACCCGTCAAAGCATCACCCGCCATAAGATCACCCGTCAGAGGATCACCCGTCAGAGGATCACCACTTAGAAGATCACCCGTCTGAGGATCACCCGCTAAAAGATAACCCGTGAGAGGATCACCCGCCAAAAGAGCACCCGTCGGAGGATTACCTGCCAAAAAGACACCCGTCAGAGGACCACCCATCAAATGATCGCCCGTCAGAGGATCACCACTTAAAAGATCACCCGTCAGAGGATCACCCGCCAAAATATCACCCGTCAGAGGACGACCACCCACCAAAACATTACCCCTTAGAGGATCACCCGTCAGTGGATTACCCGCCAAAAGATCAACCGTCAGAGGATTACCCGCCAAAAGATCACCAATCAGAGAAAAATCCGTCGAAAGATTACCCGTCAGAGGATCACCCCTTAGAAGATCACCCCTCAGAGGATCACCCGCCAAAAGATCACCAGTCAGAGGATCACCCACCGAAGGGTCACCTGTCAGAAGACCACCCCTTAGAAGATCACCCGCCAAAAGATAACCCGTCGGGAGATCAACCGTCAAAAGATCAACCGTCAGAGGACCACCGACCAAAAGATCACCTGTCAGAGGATTACCAGCCAAAAGATCACCCATCAGAGAAAAACCCGTCAAAAGATCACCCGTCAGACCCGTCAGAGTATTACCCCTTAGAAGAACAACCGTGAGAGGATCACCCGCCAAAATATCACCTGTCAGAGTAACACGGCCCGCCAAAAGATCACCCGTGAGAGGAAAACCCGCCAAAAGATCACCCGGCAGAGGATCATCCGCTAAAAGATCACCCATCAGAAGATCAGCCACCAGAAGATCACCCGTCATAGAATCACCCGACAAAAGAGCACCCGCCAAAAGATCATCCGTCAGAGGATCACTGGCCAAAAGATTACCCGTCAGAGGATCACCCGCCAAAAGATCACGCGTCAGAGGATCACCCGCCAAAACAACACCCGTCAGAGAACCACAATCCAAAAGATCACCCGTCAGAGGATCACCCGCCAAACGATCACCCGTCAGAGGATCAATCCTGAGAAGTACACCCGCTAAAAGATCACCTGTCAGAGGATCACCGGCCAAAAGATAAACCGTCAGAGGAGCATCCACCTAAAGATAACTCATCAGAGGATCACGCGAAAAGATCACCCGTCAGAGGATCACCCGCTAAAAGATCACCCATCAGAGGACCAGCCACCTAAAGATTACCCGTCAGAGGATAACCCACCAAAACATCACCCCTTAGAAGATCACCCGTCAGAGGACCACCCACCAAAAGATCACTAATCAGAGGATCACCCGTCAAAAGATCACTTCTTTCACGTGTGATGTGATGTAAGATATTTTGATCAATGCAAAAGCCTTTGGATGATAGGGCGACATACATTTAATGCTTGCAGCCGGGGAGAAATAAAGTGGCGCGCAATCTATGAAATTAGATAGATCTAGATACTATACACGACTGTACGACTAAATTACACTTAAAGTAACGACTCAGTAATTACTCAAGACTTGCCATGTATAGTGTTAAGTTTGAATTCAGTGGGTCAACAGCTTACATGAAGTACCTACAAGTAGGCTAATGAACGTCAGACCCGCGGCCTTTGGCGGGTCAGAGGGTCACCCGCCGAAAGATCACCCGTCAGAGTATCATCCGCCATAAGATAACCCGTCAGAGGATCACCCGCCAAACGATCGCGCATGAAAGGTTCACCCCTTAGAAGTACACCCGCTAAAAGATCACCCGTCATAGTGTCACCCGCGAAAAGATCACCCGTCAGAGGACCAGCCACCAAAAGACCGCCCGTCAGAGGATCACCCGAAAAAAGATAACCAGTCAGAGGACCGCCCACCAAAAGATCACCCATCAGAGGATCACCCATCAGAACATCACCCCTTAGAAAAACACCCGGCAGAGGATCACCCGCCAAAAGACCACCCGTCAGAGGGTCACCCGCCAAAAGAACACCCGTTAGAGGACCATCCGCTAAAAGATCACCCGTCAGAAGATCAGCCACCAAAAGTTCACCCGTCATAGAATCACCCGCGAAAAGATCAATCTTCATAGGATCACCCGCCAAAAGTTCACCCGTCAGAGGTCCACCCACCAAAAGATCACCCGTCAGAGGATCACCCGCTAAAAGATAACCCGTCAAAGGATAACCCCATAAAAGATCACCCGTCAGAGGATCACCCGCCAAAAGATCACCCGTCAAAGGTCCACCCCCCAAAAGATCACCCGTCAGAGGTCCACCCACCAAAAGATCACCCGTCAGAGAAAAACCCGTCAAAAGATCACCCGTCAGAGGATCACCTCTTAGAAGATCAACCGTCAGAGGAACACCCGCGAAAAGATCACCTGTCAGAAGATCACCCGCCAAAAGATCACCCGTCAGAGGAAAACACGCCAAAAGATCACTCGTTAGTGGATCATCCGCTAAAAGATCACCCGTCAGAAGATCAGCGACGAAAAGATCACCCGTCAAAGGATAACCCCGTAAAAGATCACCCGTCAGAGGTCCATCCCCCAAAAGATCACCCGTCAGAGGTCCACCCACCAAAAGATAGCCAATCAGAGTATCACCTGCCAAAAGATTACCTGTCAGAGGATCACCTGTCAGAGGACCACCCATTAGAAGATCACCCGCCAAAAGTTCACCCGTCAAAGGTCCATCCCCCAAAAGATCACCCGTCAGAGGTCCACCCACCAAAAGATAGCCAATCAGAGTATCACCTGCCAAAAGATTACCCGTCAGAGGATCACCTGCCAAAAAAAGATCACCTGTCAGAGGACCACCCATTAGAAGATCACCCGCCAAAAGATCACTCGTCAAAGTCTCACTCGTCAAAAGATTATCCGTGAGAGGATCACCCGCCAAAACATCACCCGTCCGAGAACCACCCTCCAAAAGATAACCCGCCAAAAGATCACACTTCAGTGGATCAACCGCTAAAAGATAACCTGACAAAGGATCACCCGCCAAAAGATCACCCGTCAGAGGATCACCCGCCAAAAGATCACCGGTCAGAGGACCACCAACCAAAAGATCACCCGTCAGAGGATCACCCGCCAAAAGATCACACATCAGAGAAAAACCCGTCAAAAGATCGCCCGTCAGAAGATCAGCCAAGAAAAGAACACCCGTCATACGATCACCCGACACAAGATCACCCGCCAAAAGATAAACCGTCAGAGGAGCACCCACCAAACGATTACCCATCAGAGGATCACGCGAAAAGATCGCCCGTCAGAGGATTACCCCCTAAAAGATAACCCGTCAAAGGATCACCCGCTAAAAGATCACCCGTCAGAGGATCACCCACGAAAACATCACCCGTCAGAGAAAAACCCGTCAGAGGATCACCCGCCAAAATATCACCCGTGAGAGGACGACCACCCACCAAAATATCACCCCTTAGAAGATCACCAGTCAGAGGATCACCCGTCAAAAGATCACCCGTCAGAGGGTCACCCGCCAAAAGATCACCCGTCAGAGGACCACCTAGGAAAAGATCACCAATCAGAGGATCACGTGCCAAAAGATCACTCCTTTCACGTGTGGTCTGAGGTAAGATATTTTCATCAATGCAAAAGCGTTACGATAATAGAGCGACATACATTTAGTTCTTGCAGCCGGGGAGAAATAAAGTGGCGCGCAATCTTTGAAATTAAATAGATCTAGATACTATACACGACCGTACCACTAAATTACACTTAAATTAACGACACAGTAATTACTCAAGCCTTGCCATGTATTGTGTTAAGTTTGAATACAGTGGGTCAAAAGCTTTCATGGAGTACCTACACGTAGGCTAATGAACGTCACACTAGCGGCCTTTGGCAGGTCAAAGGATAACCCGCCGAAAGATCACCCGTCATTCTTAATCCCGCCAAACGTTCACCCGTCAGAGGATCACGCGTCAGATGATCACCACTTAGAAGATCACGCGTCAGAGGATCACCCAACAAAATATCACCCGTGTGAGGACGACCACCCACCAAAACATTACCCCTTAGAAGATCACCCGTCAGAGGATTACCCGACAAAAGATCAACCGTCAGAGGATTACCCACCAAAAGATCACCCATCAGACAAAAACCCGTCAAAAGATCACCCGTCAGAGGATCACCCCTTAGAAGATCAACCCTCAGAGGATCACCCGCCAAAAGATCACCAGTCAGAGGATCCCCCGCCAAAAGATCACCTGTCAGAGGACCACCCCTTAGAAGATCACCCGCCAAAAGATCACCCGTCGGAAGATCACCCGCCAAAAGATCAACCGTCAGAGGACCACCGACCAAAAGATCACCCGTCAGAGAATTACCAGCCAAAAGATCACCCATCAGAGAAAAACCCGTCTAAAGGTCACCCGTCAGAGTATCACCCCTTAGAACAACAACCGTGAGAGGATCACCCGCCAAAATATCACCTGTCAGAGGAACACGGCCCGCCAAAAGATCACCCGTGAGAGGAAAACCCGCAAAAAGATCACCAGTCAGAGGATCATCCGCTAAAAGATCACCCATCAGAAGATCAGCCACCAGAAGATCACCCGTAATAGAATCACCCGACAAAAGAGCACCCGCCAAAAGATCACCCGTCAGAGGATCACCCGCCAAAACACCACCCGTCAGAGGGTCACCCGCCTAAAGAACACCCGTTAGAGGACCATCCCCTAAAAGGTCACCTGTCAGAAGATCAGCCACCAAATGATCACCCGTCATAGAATCAACCGCCTAAAGAGAGCCGCCAAAAGATAACCCGTAAGAGGATCACCCGCCAAAAGATTACCCGTCAGATGATCACCCGCCAAAAGATCACCCGTCAGAGGATTGCCCCTTAGAAGATCACACGCCAAAAGATCAACCGTCAGAGGATAACCCGCCAAAAGATGACCCGTCAGAGGACCATCCACCAAAATATCACCCGTCAAAAGATCAACCGTCAGAGGACGACCACCCACCAAAATATTACCCCTTAGAAGATCACCAGTCAGAGGATCACCCACCAAAAGATCACTCCTTTCACGTGTGATCTGAGGTAAGATATTTTGATCAATGCAAAAGATCAACAGCCAGAGGATTACCCGCCAAAAGATCATCCATGAGAGAAAAACCCCTCAAAAGATCACTCGTCAGGGGATCACCCCTTAGAATATCAATCGTCAGAGGAACACCCGCGAAAAGATCACCTGTCAGAGGATAACCCAACAAAAGATCACCCGTCAGAAGAAAACCCGCCAAAAGATCACTCGTCAGTGGATCATCCGCTAAAAGATCACCCGTCAGAGGATCAGCCACGAAAAGATCACCCGTCATAGGATCACCCGCCAAAAGATCACCCGCCAAAAAATCACCCGTCACAGCTTCACCCGCCAAAAGATCACCCGCCAAAAGATTGCCCGTCAGAGGATGACCCGCCAAAAGATCACCTGTCAGAGGACCACCCCGTAGAAGATCACTCGCCAAAAGATCACCCGTCAGAGGACGACCACCCACCAAAACATCACCCCTTAGAAGATCACCCGTCAGAGGATCACCCACCAAAAGATCACCCGTCAGAGGGTCACCCGCCAAAAGACCACCCGTCAGAGGTCCACCCACCAAAAGATCACCAATCAGAGTATCACCTGCCAAAAGATCACCCGTCAGAGGATCACCCGCCAAACGATCACCCGTCAGAGGAAAACCCACCAAAAGATCATTCGTCAGAGGATCATCCGCTAAAAGATCAACCGTCAGAAGATCAGCCACGAAAAGATCACCCGTCATAGGATCACCCGACAAAGGATCACCCGGCAAAACATCACCCGTCAGAGGATCACCCGCCAGAAGATCACCTGTCAGAGGACCACCCATTAGAAGATCACCCGCCAAAAAAACACCCGTCAGAGGAAAACCCACCAAAAGATCATTCGTCAGTGGATCATCCGCTAAAAGATCAACCGTCAGAAGATCAGCCACGAAAAGATCACCCGTCATAGGATCACCCGACAAAGGATCACCCGGCAAACATCACCCGTCAGAGGATCACCCGCCAGGAGATCACCTGTCAGAGGACCACCCATTAGAAGATCACCCGCCAAAAGATCACCCGTCAGAGGATCACCCGACAAAAGATCACCCGTCAAAGTCTCACCCGTCAAAAGATTTTCCGTGAGAGGATCACCCGACAAAACATCACCCGTCAGAGAACCACCCTCCAAAAGATCACCCGCCAAAAGATCACACGTCAGAGGATCACCCGCTAAAAGATAACCCGTCAAAGGATTGCCCGCCAAAAGATCACCCGTCAGAGGATCACCCGCCAAAAGATCACCGGTCAGAGGACCATCAACCAAACGATCACCCGTCAGAGCATCACCCGCCAAAAGATCACCTGTCAGAGGACCACCCCTTCGAAGATCACTCGCCAAAAGATCATCCGTCAGAGATCGAGCACCCACCAAAACATCACCCCTTAGAAGATCACCCGTCAGAGTATCACCCATTAAAAGATAAACGTACGGAACGCAATACTGCAGAATCTCACAAGTATAACTCAATGTTATCATCTTTACGTGGCTTTAAATTAGCCTTTTTAAATATTAATAAATTAATCACTCATATAGATGAGCTTAGAATTCTTCTAGCGCATAACGACATAGATATTTTGTCGGTTAACGAAAC
Organism: Dendrophyllia cribrosa; assembly: GCA_024195265.1. Classification (NCBI taxonomy): domain Eukaryota; kingdom Metazoa; phylum Cnidaria; class Anthozoa; order Scleractinia; family Dendrophylliidae; genus Dendrophyllia; species Dendrophyllia cribrosa. The sequence goes on along the minus strand of JAJLRJ010000009.1, from coordinate 11,793,438 downwards.
TAAGCTTAATGAAACTATTAGTGACAATGAGGTGAATATTATTGGTTATGATATTATTCGACGTGACAGAATTTCAAATGGTGGAGGAGGAGTATGTTTCTATGTGAGAAATTCAATAAATTTTACAATACGAAATGATTTAAACATGGATACTCTTGAAAATTTATGCTTGGAAATTCAAAAACCAAGATCTAAACCGTTTGTTGTTGCCACGTGGTACAGACCACCTGATTCCCCTATTGGTATTTTCTCTCCCTTCGAAACCTTAATTGGGAAACTCGATTCCGAAAATATTGAATACTTTCTAATGGGAGACCTCAACTGCGATATGATTGCTACTCGATATGACAATAATACATGCAGACTAAAGAATATTACTGATATATATGGATTGCAGCAACTTGTAACTGAGCCAACTAGAATAACTCCTACGTCTAAAACTTTAATTGATGTAATCTATACTAATTGTCCCGATAACGTTGTATGCTCGGGAGTCCGTCATATTAGTATTAGCGATCATAACATAGTCTTTGCCTATCGAAAATTATCCACAATTGGAATATCTAACGGGCATAATGCTATTACCTACAGAAATTTTCGAAAATTCGATCGAACAAATTTTCGGGACGACATTATGTCTCAATGTTGGGACCAAGTATACAATTCAACTGATCCAAATGAAATGTGGCTAAATTGGAAATATTTGTTTTTATCTATTGTTGACAAACATGCTCCCTTGAGAACTATACGTGTTCGCACTCGTAGCTCTCCATGGATTACTCATGAACTTAAGAAGCGAATGCATGATCGAGATGTTCTGAAAATAAAAGCATGTAATTCCAATGATTCAAATGATTGGGCGCTTTTTAAAAAGCAGCGTAATTTAGTAAATAACGAAATTAGACTAGCTAAGCAAGCCTATTATCAAAATAGTTTTAACGAGTATGTAGGCGATTCTAAAAAGACCTGGCAGACTATTAACGAACTTACGTCGCGGAAATCTGGGAAAAAATCGGTAACATCCCTGAAAGTAAGTGGAGTATCAATAACAAATCCAACTGTGCTGTCGGACCATTTTAATAATCATTTTGCTACTATCGGTCCAACCCTTGCCAGCAATATTGATTCCTCAGATAGTGATGGCTTTCAGAGATATCTTACAGGCACAGATAAACGGTTCCAGCTACGTCCAACTAGTATCGAAAAAGTTCTTTCACTTTTAAATCAACTAAATAAGTCAAAGGCAGCTGGCCTTGACAAGATATCTGCTAGGCTCATTCGTGAATGTGCTGATCTCATTTGTATACCTATCCGTGATATTTTTAACCAATCAATAAGTCAAGGTATATTTCCAGATGATTGGAAATGCGCAAAGGTTACCCCACTTTTTAAACAGGGCGATCGGGACGATCTAAACAATTATCGTCCAATTTCGGTTATCTCAGTTGTTGCCAAAGTCTTTGAAAGAATCGTCTATGATCAATTATATGCCTATCTAGATGAAAACGAAATCATCTGTAAATATCAATCAGGTTTTCGTACTATTCACTCAACTGTCACGGCTCTCCTTGAAGCCACTGACGCTTGGGCGTATAATATCGATCGTGGTAAAGTCAATGCCGTTGTTTTCTTAGATCTAAAAAAGGCTTTTGACACAGTTGACCACGGGCTACTTTTATCAAAATTAAGCAATTATGGCATATATGGTAATGCACATCGATGGTTTAAGTCATATTTAGAGAATCGTACCCAAATGTGCTCTATTAACGGATCGCTCTCAAAAAGTTGTCTTTTAAGTTGTGGTGTTCCCCAGGGGACGATCCTGGGACCACTACTATTTCTATTATATATTAACGATCTTCCAAATTGTCTCTTAAACTGCGAGCCGAGGATGTATGCTGACGATACCCACCTTACTTACGCAAGTAATAATGCAGACGACATTCAATTATATCTAAACCAAGATTTAGAAAACGTTTACAATTGGCTGAAAGCAAACAAACTCACTCTGAATATGACTAAAACTGAATTTATGCTTATCGGATCTAGACAGAGGCTAAGTACTCTCACGGATTCCCCAGCACTTGCAATTAAAGATCTTCAAGTTAACCGGGTCACTACCACAAAATCACTTGGGGTGACCATTGATGACAAACTTGGCTGGAGTGACCACATCGAGAAAGTCACAAAGAAAGTCGCTTCTGGTATTGGGGCCATGAAACGAATTAGGCACCTCGTTCCTCAAGCGACCTTATACTTAATTTATCAAGCATTGATACAGCCACACTTCGACTACTGCAACATTGTTTGGGGAAACTGTGGGATAACTCTGCAGAATAAACTACAAAAGCTACAAAACAGAGCAGCCCGTGTTTTGACCTATTCAGACTATGACGTAGATGCTGGTAATCTATTAGAACTCCTAGGATGGAAAAATCTTGCTTGCCAGCAACAAATTCAAAGAGCTACGATGGTTTATAGGTCTCTACACGGGTTGGCTCCAAACTATCTAAGTTCTAAATTTGAGAAGCGAGAAATTAGTTACAACCTAAGGGACTCTGAGGATAAACTTAATGTTCCATTGCCGCGCACAAACTATTATAAAAATAGTTTCAGTTATAGTGGCGCCATGCTCTGGAACAGCCTTTCTCATAATGTAAGGAAAGCTGAGTCCCTTGGGCAATTTAAACGACTTCTCAAAGAGGAACTATAAGGCACGGCATTCGTGGAAAGCAGCTTTTATTATTTATTAAATTCTTCATATATAGATATATATATATTTTTTAATATTAGTTTATTGCTTTGTGTTAGTATTATAATGATTTTTAGCTGACGAATTTTTACCGTGTTTAAATAAAGATTATCTATCTATCTATCTATCTATCTACCCGTCAGAGGGTCACCCGCCAAAAGACCACCCGTCAGAGGTCCACCCACCAAAAGATCACTAATCAGAGTATCACCTCCCAAAAGATCACTCGTCAGAGGATCACCCGGGAAACGATCACCTGTCAGAGGAAAACCCACCAAAAAATCATTCGCAGAGAATCATCCGCTAAAAGATCAACCGTCAGAAGATCAGCCACGAAAAGATCACCCGTCATAGGATCACCCGACAAAGGATCACCCGGCAAAACATCACCTGTCAGAGGATCACCCATTAGAAGATCACCCGCCAAAAGATCACCCGTCAGAGGATCACGCGCCAAAAGAACACCCGTCAAAGTCTCACCCGTCAAAAGATTATCCGTGAGAGGATCACCCGCCAAAACATCACCCGTCAGAGAAGCTCCCTCCAAAAGATCACCCGCCAAAAGATCACACGTCAGAAGATCACCCGCTAAAAGATAACCCGTCAAAGGATCGCCCGCCAAAAGATCACCTGTCAGAGGATCACCCGCCAAAAGACCACCGGTCAGAGGACCATCAACCAAAAGATCACCCGTCAGAGAATCACCCGCCAAAAGATCACACATCAGAGAAAAACCCGTAAAAAGATCACCCGTCAGAAGATCAGCCAAGAAAAGAACACCCGTCATACGATCACCCACCACAAGATCACCCGCCAAAAGATCATCCGTCAAAGGACCACCCACCAAACGATCACCCATCAGAGGATCACGCGAAAAGATCACCCATCAGAGGACCACCCACCAAAAGATGACCCCTCAGAGGATCACCCGCCAAAAGATCACCTGTCAGAGGACCACACACCAAACAATCACCCCTCAGAGGATCACCCGCCAAAAGATCACCCGTCAGAGGATCACCCGCCAAAAAATCACCCGTCAGAGGATCACCCGCCAAAAGATCACCCATCAGAGGACCACCCGCCAAAAAATCACCCGTCAGAGGATCACCCGCCAAAAGATCACCGGTCAGAGGACCACCCGCCAAAAGACCACCCGTCAGAGGATCACCCGCCAAAAGATCACCCATCAGAGTATCACCTACCAAAAGATCACCCGTCAGAGGATCACCTGCCAAAAGATCAACCGTTAGAAGATCAGCCACGAAAAGATCACCCGTCATATGATCACCCGACAAAGGATCACCCGGCAAAACATCACCCGTCAGAGGATCTCCCGCCAAAAGGTAACCCGTCAGAGGACGACCACCCACCAAAATATCACCGCTTAGAAGATCACCAGTCAGAGGATCACCCGCCAAAAGATCACCCGTCAGAGGACCACCTACCAAAAGATCACCCGCCAAAAGATCACACGTCAGAAGATCACCCGCTAAAAGATAACCCGTCAAAGGATCACCCGCCAAAAGATCACCCGTCGGAGGATCACCCGCCAAAAGATCACCGGTCAGAGGACCACCAACAAAAAGATCACCCGTCAAAGGATCACCGGCCAAAAGATCACACATCAGAGAAAAACCCGTCAAAAGATCACCCGTCAGAAGATCAGCCAAGAAAAGAACACCCGTCCTACGATCACCCGCCACAAGATCACCCGCCAAAAGATCATCCGTCAGAGGATCACCCCTTAGAAGTACACCCGCTAAAAGATCACCCGTTAGAGGATCACCCGCCAAAAGATAAACCGTCAGAGGAACACCCACCAAACGATTACCCATCAGAGGATCACGCGAAAAGATCACCCGTCAGAGGATCACCCGCCAAAAGATCACCCATCAGAGAAAAACCCGTCAAAAGATCACCCGTCAGACCCGTCAGAGTATTACCCCTTAGAAGAACAACCGTGAGAGGATCACCCGCCAAAATATCACCTGTCAGAGGAACACGGCCCGCCAAAAGATCACCCGTCAGACCCGTCAGAGTATTACCCCTTAGAAGAACAACCGTGAGAGGACCACCGACCAAAAGATCACCTGTCAGAGGATTACCAGCCAAAAGATCACCCATCAGAGAAAAACCCGTCAAAAGATCACCCGTCAGACCCGTCAGACCCGTCAGAGTATTACCCCTTAGAAGAACAACCGTGAGAGGATCACCCGCCAAAATATCACCTGTCAGAGGAACACGGCCCGCCAAAAGATCACCCGGCAGAGGATCATCCGCTAAAAGATCACCCATCAGAAGATCAGCCACCAGAAGATCACCCGTCATAGAATCACCCGACAAAAGAGCACCCGCCAAAAGATCACCCGTCAGAGGATCACCGGCCACAAGATCACCCGCCAAAAGATAAACCGTCAGAGGAGCACCCACCAAACGATTACCCATCAGAGGATCACGCGAAAAGATCACCCGTCGAAGGATCACCCTCTAAAAGATCACCCGTCAGAGGATAACCCGCCAGAGGATCACCCGTCAGAGGATCACCAGTCAGAGGACCACCCACCTAAAGATTACCCTTCAGAGGATAACCCACCAAAACATCACACGTCAGAGAAAAACCCGTCAGAGGATCACCCGCCAAAAGATCACCCGTGAGAGGACGACCACCCACCAAAATTTTACCCCTTAGAAGATCAGCAGTTAGAGGATCACCCGCCAAAAGATCACCCGTCAGAGGGTCACCCGCCAAAAGATCACCCGTCAGCGGACCACCCACCAAAAGATCACCAATCAGAGGATCACCCGCCAAAAGATGACTCCTTTCACTTGTGATCTGAGGTAAGATATTTTCATCAATGCAAAAGCGTTTCGATAATAGGGCGACATACATTTAGTTCTTGCAGCCGGGGAGAAATAAAGTGGCGCGCAATCTTTGAAATTAGATAGATCTAGATACTATACACGACTGTACGACTAAATTACACTTATATTAACGACACAGTAATTACTCAAGCCTTGCCATGTATTGTGTTAAGTTTGAATACAGTGGGTCAAAAGCTTTAATTGAGTACCTACACGTAGGCTAATGAACGTCAGACTAGCGGCCTTTGGCGGGTCAGAGGATCACCCCCCGAAAGATCACCGGTCAGAGTTAATCCCGACAAAAGTTCACCAGTGAGAGGATCACCCGTCAGAGGATCACCACTTAGAAGATCACCCGTCATAGGATCACCGGCCAAATTATCACCCCTCAGAGGACGACCGCCCACCAAAACATTACCCCTTAGAAGATCACCCGTCAGAGGATTACCCGCCAAAAGATCACCCATCAGAGAAAAACCCCTCAAAAGATCACCCGTCAGAGGATCACCCCTTAGAAGATCAACACTCAGAGGATCAACCGCCAAAAGATCACCAGTCAGAGGATCACCCTCCAAAAGATCACCTCTCAGAGGACCACCCCTTAGAAGATCACCCGCCAAAAGATTACCCGTCGGGAGATCAACCGTCAAAAGATCAACCGTCAGAGGACCACCAACCAAAAGATCACCCGTCAGAGGATTACCAGCCAAAAGATCACCCATCAGAGAAAAACCCGTCAAAAGATCACCCGTCAGACCCGTCAGAGTATTACCCCTTAGAAGAACAACCGTGAAAGGATCACCCGCCAAAATATCACCAGTCAGAGGAACACGGCCCGCCAAAAGATCACCCGTGAGAGGAAAACCCGCCAAAAGATCCCCGTCAGAGGATCATCCGCTAAAAGATCACCCATCAGAAGATCAGCCACCAGAAGATCACCCGTCATAGAATCACCCGACAAAAGAACACCCGCCAAAAGATCACCCGTCAGAGGATCACCGGCCAAAAGATTACCCGTCAGAGGATCACCCGCCAAAAGATCACCCGTCAGAGGATCACCCGCCAAAACATCACCCGTCAGAGAACCACAAACCAAAAGATCACCCGTCAGAGGATCACCCGCCAAACGATCAACCGTCAGAGAATCAACCCTGAGAAATACACCCGCTAAAAGATCACCCATCAGAGGATCACCCGCCAAAAGATAAACCGTCAGAGGAGCATCCACCTAAAGATAACTCATCAGAGGATCACGCGAAAAGATCACCCGTCAGAGGATCACCCGCTAAAAGATCATCCATCAGAGGACCAGCCACCTAAAGATTACCCGTCAGAGGATAACCCACCAAAACATGACCCCTTAGAAGATCACCCGTCAGAGGACCACCCACCAAAAGATCACCAATCAGAGGATCACCCGTCAAAAGATCACTTCTTTCACGTGTGATGTGATGTAAGATATTTTGATCAATGCAAAAGCCATTGGATGATAGGGCGACATACATTTAATGCTTGCAGCCGGGGAGAAATAAAGTGGCGCGCAATCTATGAAATTAGATAGATCTAGATACCATACACGACTGTACGACACGTAAATTAAGGACTCAGTAATTACTCAAGCCTTGCCATGTATTGTGTTAAGTTTTAATACAGTGGATCAAAAGCATATAGGGAGTACCTACACGGAGGCTAATGAACGTCAGACCCGCGGCCTTTGATGGGTCAGAGCATCACCTGCCGAAAGATCAGCCGTCACAATATCACCCGCTAATAGATCACCCGTCAGAGGATCACCCGTCAAACAATCACTCGTCAAAGGATCACCCCTTAAAAGTACACCCACTAAAAGATCACCCGTCAGACGATCACCCGCCAAAAGAATACCAGCCAAAAGAACACTCGTCAGAGGATCACCCGCCAAAAGATCACCCGCCAAAAGATTACCTGTCAGAAGATCAGCCGCCAAAAGATCACGCGCCAAAAAATCACACGTCAAAGGATCACCTGCCAAAAGATCACCCGCCAAAAGATCAACCATCTGAGGAAAACCCGCCAAAAGATTACCAGTCAGAGGATCACCCGCCAAAAGATCAATCTTCATAGGATCACCCGCCAAAAGTTCACCCGTCAGAGGTCCACCCACCAAAAGATCACCCGTCAGAGGATCACCCGTTAAAAGATAACCCGTCAAAGGATAACCCCATAAAAGATCACCCGTCAGAGGATCACCCGCCAAAAGATCACCCGTCAAAGGTCCACCCCCAAAAAGATCACACGTCAGAGGTCCACCCACCAAAAGATCACCCGTCAGAGAAAAACCCGTCAAAAGATCACCCGTCAGAAGATCACCCGTTAAAAGATAACCCGTCAAAGGATAACCCCATAAAAGATCACCCGTCAGAGGATCACCCGCCAAAAGATCACCCGTCAAAGGTCCACCCCCAAAAAGATCACCGGTCAGAGGACCACCAACAAAAAGATCACCCGTCAGAGGATCACCCGCCAAAAGATCACACATCAGAGAAGAACCCGTCAAAAGATCACACGTCAGAAGATCAGCCAAGAAAAGAACACCCGTCATACGATCACCCGCCACAAGATCACCCGCCGAAAGATCATCCGTCAGAGGATCACCCCTTAGAAGTACACCCGCTAAAAGATCACCCGTTAGAGGATCACCCGCGAAAAGATAAACCGTCAGAGGAACACCACCAAACGATTACCCATCAGAGGATCACGTGAAAAGATCACCCGTCAGAGGATCACCCCCTAAAAAAAACCCGTCAAAGGATCACCCGCTAAAAGATCAGCCGTCAGTGGATCACCCACCAAAACATCATCCGTTAGAGAATAACCCGTCAGGAGATCACCCGCCAAAAGATCACCCGTCAGAGGACGACCACCCACCAAAATATCACCCCTTAGAAGATCACCAGTCAGAGGATCACCCGTCAAAAGATCACCCGTCAGAGGGTCACCCGCCAAAAGATCACCCGTCAGAGGACCACCTACGAAAAGATCACCAATCAGAGGATCACCTGCCAAAAGATCACTCCTTTCTCGTGTGATCTGAGGCAAGATATTTTCATCAATGCAAAAGCGTTTGGATAATAGAGCGACATACATTTAGTTCTTGCAGCCGGGGAGAAATAAAGTGACGCGCAATCTTCGAAATTAGATAGATCTAGTTACTATACACGACTGTACGACTAAATTACACTTTAATTAACGACACAGTAATTACTCAAGCCTTGTCATGTATTGTGTTAAGTTTGAATACAGTGGGTCAAAAGCTTTAATGGCGTACCTACACGTAGGCTAATGGACGTCAGACGAGCGGCCTTTGGCAGGTCAGAGGATCACCTTCGAAAGATCACCCGTCAGAGTTAATCCCGCCAAACGTTCACCCGTCAGAGGATCACCCGCCAGAGGATCACCCGTCAGAGGATCACCACTTAGATGATCACCCGTCAGAGGATCACCCGCCAAAATATCACCCGTCAGAAGACGACCACCCACCAAAACATTATCCCTTAGAAGATCACCCATCAGAGGATTACCAGCCAAAAGATCAACCGTCGGAGGATTACCCGCCAAAAGATCACCCATCAGAGAAAAATCCGACAAAAGATCACCCGTCAGAGGATCACCCCTTAGAAGATCAACCCTCAGAGGATCACCCGCCAAAAGATCACCAGTCAGAGAATCACGCGCCAAAAGATCACCTATCAGAGGACCACCACTTAGAAGATCACCCGCCAAAAGATCACCCGTCGGAAGATCACCCGCCAAAAGATCAACCGTCAGAGGACCACCGACCAAAAGATCACCCGTCAGAGGATTACCAGCCACAAGATCACCCATCAGAGAAAACCCCGTCAAAAGATCACCCGTCAGAGCATCACCCCTTAGAAGAACAACCGTGAGAGGATCACCTGTAAAAATATCACCTGTCAGAGGAACACGGCTCGCCAAAAGATCACCCGTGAGAGGAAAACCCGCCAAAAGATCACCCGTCAGAGGATCATCCGCTAAAAGATCACCCATCAGAAGATCAGCCACCAGAAGATCACCCGTCATAGAATCACCCGACAAAAGAGTACCAACCAAAAGATCACCCGTCAGAGGATCACCCACCAAAAGATTACCCGTCAGAGGATCACCCGCCAAAACATCACCCGTCAGAGGATAACCCCTTAGAAGAGCACCCGTCAGAGGATCACACGCTAAAAGATCAACCGTCAGAGGATCACCCGCCAAAAGATCACCCGTCAGAGGATCACCCGCCAAAACATCACCCGTCAGAGAACCATCCACCAAAAGATCACCCGTCAGAGGATCACCGCCAAACGATCACCCGTCAGATGATCACCCCTGAGAAGTACACCCGCTAAAAGATCACCCGTCAGAGGATCACCCGCCAAAAGATAAACCGTCGGAGGAGCACCCACCAAAATATTACCCATCAGAGGACCACCCGCCAAAAGATCACCCGTCAAAAGATCAACCGTCAGAGGGTCACCCGCCAAAAGATCACCCGTCAGAGGACCACCTACGAAAGGATCACCAATCACAGGATCACCTGCCAAAAGATCACTCCTTACACGTGTGATCTGAGGCAAGATATTTTCATCAATGCAAAAGCGTTTGGATAATAGAGCGACATACATTTAGTTCTTGCAGCCGGGGAGAAATAAAGTGACGCGCAATCTTCGAAATTAGATAGATTTAGTTACTATACACGACTGTACGACTAAATTACACTTTAATTAACGACACGTAATTACTCAAGCCTTGTCATGTATTGTGTTAAGTTTGAATACAGTGGGTCAAAAGCTTTAATGGCGTACCTACACGTAGGCTAATGAAAGTCAGACGAGCGGCCTTTGGCAGGTCAGAGGATCACCCGCCGAAAGATCACCCGTCAGAGTTAATCCCGCCAAGCGTTCACCCGTCAGAGGATCACCCGTCAGAGGATCACCACTTAGAAGATCACCCGTCAGAGGATCATCCGCCAAAATATCACCCGTCAGAGGACGACCACCCACCAAAACATTATCCCTTAGAAGATCACCCATCAGAGGATTACCAGCCAAAAGATCAACCGTCTGAGGATTACCCGCCAAAAGATCACCCATCAGAGAAAAATCCGTCCAAAGATCACCCGTCAGAGGATCACCCCTTAGAAGATCAACCCTCAGAGGATCACCCGCCAAAAGATCACCAGTCAGAGGATCACTCGCCAAAAGATCACCTGTCAGAGGACCACCACTTAGAAGATCACCCGCCAAAAGATCACCCGTCGGAAGATCACCCGCCAAAAGATCAACCGTCAGAGGACCACCGACCAAAAGATCACCCGTCAGAGGATTACCAGCCAAAAGATCACCCATCAGAGAAAAACCCGTCAAAAGATCACCCGTCAGAGCATCACCCCTTAGAAGAACAACCGTGAGAGGATCACCTGTAAAAATATCACCTACCAGAGGAACACGGCTCGCAAAAAGATCACCCGTGAGAGGAAAACCCGCCAAAAGATCACCCGTCAAAGGATCATCCGCTAAAAGATCACCCATCAGAAGATCAGCCACCAGAAGATCACCCGTCATAGAATCACCCGACAAAAGAGCACCAACCAAAAGATCACCCGTCAGAGGATCACCCACCAAAAGATTACCCGTCAGAGGATAACCCCTTAGTAGAGCACCCGTCAGAGGATCACACGCTAAAAGATCAACCGTCAGAGGATCACCAGCCAAAAGATCACCCGTCAGAGTATCACACGCCGAAACATCACCCGTCAGAGAACAATCCACCAAAAGATCACCCGTCAGAGGATCACCGCCAAACGATCACCCGTCAGAGGATCACCCCTGAGAAGTACACCCGCTAAAAGATCGCCCGTCAGAGGATCACCCGCCAAAAGATAAACCGTCAGAGGAGCACCCACCAAAAGATTACCAATCAGAGGATCACCCACCAAAAGATCATCCGTCAAAGCATCACCCGCCATAAGATCACCCGTCAGAGGATCACCCGTCAGAGGATCACCACTTAGAAGATCACCCGTCTGAGGATCACCCGCTAAAAGATAACTCGTGAGAGGATCACCCGCCAAAAGATCACCCGTCGGAGGATTACCTGCCAAAAAATCACCCGTCAGAGGACCACCCATCAAATGATCGCCCGTCAGAGGATCACCACTTAAAGATCACCCGTCAGAGGATCACCCGCCAAAATATCACCCGTCAGAGGACGACCATCCACCAAAACATTACCCCTTAGAGGATCACCCGTCAGTGGATTACCCGCCAAAAGATCAACCGTCAGAGGATTACCCGCCAAAAGATCACCAATCAGAGAAAAACCCGTCAAAAGATTACTCGTCAGAGGATCACCCCTTAGAAGATCACCCCTCAAAGGATCACCCGCCAAAAGATCACCAGTCAGAGGATCACCCGCCGAAAGATCACCTGTCAGAAGACCACCCCTTAGAAGATCACCCGCCAAAAGATCACCCGTCGGGAGATCAACCGTCAAAAGATCAACCGTCAGAGGACCACCGACCAAAAGATCACCTCTCAGAGGATCACCAGCCAAAAGATCACCCATCAGAGAAAACCCCGTCTAAAGATCACTCGTCAGACCCGTCAGAGTATTACCCCTTGGAAGAACAACCGTGAGAGGATCACCCGCCAAAATATCACCTGTCAGAGGAACACGGCCCGCCAAAAGATCACCTGTGAGAGGAAAACCCGCTAAAAGATCACCCGCAGAGGATCATCCGCTAATAGATCACCCATCAGAAGATCAGCCACCAGAAGATCACCCGTCATAGAATCACCCGACAAAAGAGCACCCGCCAAAAGATCACCCGTCAGAGGGTCACCGGCCAAAAGATTACCCGTCAGAGGATCACCCGCCAAAACAACACCCGTCAGAGAACCACAAACCAAAAGATCACCCGTCAGAGGATCCCCCGCCAAACGATCACCCGTCAGAGGATCAACCCTGAGAAGTACACCTGCTAAAAGATCACCCGTCAGAGGATCACTCGCCAAAAGATCACTCGTCAGAGGATCACCGGCTAAAAGTTAACCCGTGAGTGGATCACCCGCCAAAAGATCACCCGTCAGAGAAAAACCCGTCAAAAGATCACCCGTCAGAGGATCACCTCTTGGAAGATCAACCGTCAGAGGAACACCCGCGAAAAGATCACCTGTCAGAGGATCACCGCCAAAAGATCACCCGTCAAAGGAAAACACGCCAAAAGATCACTTGTCAGTGGATCATCCGCTAAAAGATCACCCGTCAGAAGATCAGCCACGAAAAGATCATCCGTCACAGCTGCACCCGCCAAAAGATCACCCGCCAAAAGATTACCCGTCAGAGGACCACCAACCAAAATATCACCTGTCAGAGGATCACCCGCCAAAAGATCACACGTCAGGAAAAAACCCGTCAAAAGATCACCCGTCAGAGTATCATCCGGTAAAAGATCATCCGTCAGAAGATCAGCCAAGAAAAGAACACCCACTAAAAGATCACATGTCAGAGGATCACCCGCCAAAAGATAAACCGTCAGAGGAGCACCCACCAAAAGATTACCCATCAGAGGATCACGCGAAAAGATCACCCGTCAGAGGATCACCCGCTAAAAGATAACCCGTCAAAGGATCACCCGCTAAAAGATCACCCGTCAGAGGATAACCCGCCAGAAGATCACCCGTCAGAGGACCACCAACCTAAAGATTACCCGTCAGAGGATAATCCACCAAAACATCACCCGTCAGAGAAAAACTCGTCAGAGGATCACCCACCAAAAGATCACCCGTCAGAGGACGACCACCCACCAAAATATCACCCCTTAGAAGATCACCCGTCAGAGGGTCACCCGCAAAAGATCACCCGTCAGAGGACCACCCACCAAAAGATCACCAATCAGAGGATCACCCGCCAAAAGATCACTCCTTTCACGTGTGATCTGAGGTAAGATATTTTCATCAATGCAAAAGATCAAGCGTCAGAGGAATACTCGCCAAAAGATCACCCATCAGAGAAACACCCGTCAAAAGATTACTCGTCAGAGGATCACCCCTTAGAAGATCAACCGTCAGAGGAACACCCGCCAAAAGATCACCTGTCAGAGGATAACCCGCCAGAAGATCGCCCATCAGAGGAAAACCCGCCAAAAGATCACTCGTCAATGGATCATCCGCTTAAAGATCACACGTCAGAGGATCAGCCACGAAAAGATCACCCGTCATAGGATCACCCGCCAAAAGATCACCCGCCAAAAAATCACCCGTCACAGCTTCACCCGCCAAAAGATCACCCGCCAAAAGTTTACCCGTCAGAGGATGACCCGCCAAAAGATCACCTGTCAGAGGACCACCCCTTAGAAGATCACTCGCCAAAAGATCACCCGTCAGAGGACGACCACCCACCAAAACATCACCCCTTAGAAGATCACCCGTCAGAGGATCACCCACCAAAAGATCACCCGTTAGAGGGTCACCCGCCAAAAGACCACCCGTCAGAGGTCCACCCACCAAAAGATCACCAATCAGAGCATCACCTGCCAAAAGATCACCCGTCAGAGGATCCCCCGACAAACGATCACCCGTCAGAGGATCACCCCTTAGAAGTACACCCGCCAAAAGATCACCCGTCGGAAGATCACCCGCCAAAAGATCAACCATCAGAGGGCCACCGACCAAAAGATCACCCGTCAGAGGATTACCAGCGAAAAGATCACCCATCAGAGAAAAACCCGTCAAAACATCACCCGTCAGAGTATAGAAGAACAACCGTGAGAGGATCACCCGCCAAAATATCACCTGTCACAGGAACACGGCCCGCCAAAAGATCACCCGTGAGAGGAAAACCCACGAAAAGATCACCCGTCAGAGGATCATCCGCCAAAAGATCACCCGTCCGAGGACCACCCACGAAAGGATCGCCCGTCAGAGGATCACCCGCCAAAAGATCACCCGCCAGAGGACCGCCCACCAAACGATCACCCGTCAGACGATCACCCGCCAAAAGATCACCCGTCAGAGAAAAATCCGTCAAAAGATCACCCGTCAGAGGATCACCTCTTAGAAGATCAATCGTCAGAGGAACACCCGCGAAAAGATCACCTGTCAGAGGATCACCCGTCAAAAGATCACCCGTCAAAGGAAAACACGCCAAAAGATCACTCGTCTGTGGATCATCCGCTAAGAGATCACCCGTCAGAAGATCAGCCACGAAAAGATCACCCGTCATAGGATCACCCGGCAAAAGATCACCCGTCAGAGGATCACCCGCCAAAAGATCACCAGCCAAAAAATCACCCGTCACAGCTTCACCCGCCAAAAGATCACAAGCCAAAAGATTACCCGTCAGAGGACCACCAACCAAAATATCACCCGTCAGAGGATCACCCGCCAAAAGATCACACGTCAGGGAAAAACCCGTCAAAAGATCACCCGTCAGAGGATCATCCGGTAAAAGATCACCCGTCAGAAGATCAGCCAAGAAAAGAACACCCGTCATAGGATCACCCGCCACAAGATCACCCGTCAAAAGATCATCCGTCAGAGGATCACTCCTTAGAAGTACACCCGCTAAAAGATCACCCGTCAGAGGATCACCCGCCAAAAGATAAACCGTCAGAGGAGCACCCACCAAAAGATTACCGTCAGAGGATCACGCGAAAAGATCACCCGTCAGAGGATCACCCGCTAAAAGATAACCCGTCAGAGGATAACCCGCGAGAAGATCACCCGTCAGAGGACCACCAACCTAAAGATTACCCGTCAGAGGATAACCCACCAAAACATCACCCGTCAGAGAAAAACCCGTCAGAGGATCACCCACCAAAAGATCACCCGTCAGAGGACGACCACCCACCAAAATATCACCCCTTAGAAGATCACCAGTCAGAGGATCACCCGCCAAAAGATCACCCGTCAGAGGATCACCCGCCAAAAGATCACCCGTCAAAGGACCACCCACCAAAAGATCACCAATCAGAGGATCACCCGCCAAAAGATCACTCCTTTCACGTGTTATCTGAGGTAAGATATTTTCATCCATGCAAAAGATCAAGCGTCAGAGGATTACCCGCCAAAAGATCACCCATCAGAGAAAAACCCGTCAAAAGATCACTCGTCAGAGGATCACCCCTTAGAAGATCAACCGTCAGAGGAACACCCGCCAAAAGATCACCTGTCAAAGGATCACCCGCCAAAAAATCACCGGTCAGAGGATCATCCGCCAAAAGAGCACCCGTCAGAGGATCAACCGCTAAAATATAACCGTCAAAGGTTCACCCGCCAAAAGATCACCCGTCTGAGCATCGCCCGCCAAAAGATTACCCATCAGAGGACCACCCGCCAAAAGATCACCCGTCAGAGGATCACCCGCCAAAAGAATACCGGTCAGAGGACCACCCGCCAAAAGATCACCCGTCAGAGGATCACCCGCCGAAAGATCACTCCTTTCACGTCCGATATGAGTAAGATATTTTGATCAATGCAAAAGCGTTTGGATGATAGAGCTACATACATTTAGTGCTTGCAGCCGGGGAGAAATAAAGTGGCGGGCAATCTATGAAATTGGATAGATCTAGATACCATACACGACTGTAGGACACTTAAATTATGGACTCAGTAATTACTCAAGCCTTGCCATGTATTGTGTTAAATTTGAATACAGTGTGTCAAAAGCTTACATGACAGACCGCCCGTCAGAGGATCACGCGAAAAAAGATCACCAGTCAGAGGACCGCCCACCAAAAGATCACCCGTCAGAGGATCAGCCAAGAAAAGAACACCGGTCATAGGATCACCCGTCACAAGATCACCCGCCAAAAGATAAACCGTGAGAGGAGCACCCACCAAACGATTACCCATCAGAGGATCACGCGAAAAGATAACCCGTCAAAGGATCACCCGCTAAAAGATCACCCGTCAGAGGATCACCCGCCAGAGGATCACCTGTCAGAGGATCACCAGTCAGAGGACCACCCACCTAAAGATTACCCTTCAGAGGATAACCCACCAAAACATCACCCGTCAGAGAAAAACCCGTCAGAGGATCACCCGTCAAAAGATCACCCGTGAGAGGACGACCACCCACCAAAATTTTACCCCTTAGAAGATCAGCAGTTAGAGGATCACCCGCCAAAAGATCACCCGTCATAGGATCACCCGCCAAAAGATGACTCCTTTCACTTGTGATCTGAGGTAAGATATTTTCATCAATGCAAAAGCGTTTGGATAATAGGGCGACATACATTTAGTTCTTGCAGCCGGGGAGAAATAAAGTGGCGCGCAATCTTTGAAATTAGATAGATCTAGATACTATACACGACCGTACGACTAAATTACACTTATATTAACGACACAGTAATTACTCAAGCCTTGCCATGTATTGTGTTAAGTTTGAATACAGTGGGTCAAAAGCTTTAATGGAGTACCTACACGTAGGCTAATGAACGTCAGACTAGCGGCCTTTGGCGGGTCAGAGGATCACCCCCGGAAAGATCACCGGTCAGAGTTAATCCCGCCAAAAGTTCACCAGTGAGAGGATCACCCGTCATAGGATCACCGGCCAAATTATTACCCGTCAGAGGACGACCGCCCACAAAAACATTACCCCTTAGAAGATCACCCGTCAGAGGATCACACGCCAAAAGATCAACCGTCAGAGGATTACCCGCCAAAAGATCACCCATCAGAGAAAAACCCGTCAAAAGATCACCTGTCAGAGGATCACCCGCCAAAAAGATCACTTGTCAGAGGACCACCCCTTAGAAGATCACCCGCCCAAAGATCACCCGTCGGAAGATCACCCGCCAAAAGATCAACCGTCAGAGGATCACCGACCAAAAGATCACCCGTCAGAGGATTACCAGCCAAGAGATCACCCATCAGAGAAAAACGAGAATTTAGTTTTATCGACTGAGTCGATAAGGTAAATTGACCACCGTAAAAAGATTCAAATAGCTGACGTTTCGAGCGCTAGCCCTTCGTCGGAGCGAATCAAGGAATTGTGGGTAGTGTGTGGTTTTATATAGTAAGCGGTGGAGCTACGCTATTGGTGGAAATTTGGTGACGTGAAAAACAAATGTAGATTAGTTGAATGAAAAGCGTTCGTTGATTCCGTGGGGTTTGAGAGTGCCGATTTGAAAGATGATTTTTTGTTCTAGGTTTTTACGGCTTTCTGTGTTACCCTGGTGTAGGGAAACGCCGCAGATTGTCATGTGTTGTTTAGAATGGTTAGTAAGATTAAAATGGCGCGCGACTGGTTTGGATGCGTCTTTGTCATTTTTTTCAACGTCTCGGAGATGTTCACGAAAACGGTCGCCCAGTCTCCTCCCTGTTTCGCCAATGTATATCTTTTTGCAAAAAGTACATGTAATGCAGTAGATAACATTTACGGAGGTGCATGTAAAACGATCAGTGATTTTAATAGATCGTTTGGGTCCTGTTATTTTGTCCGCGTTGTGAATGAAAGGACAAGTGTTACATCGTGTGCGTGTGCATTTGAAAGTTCCCGGTACATCGTCAGATTTCAGTGCGCTCGTAACTAGAAAGTTGCCTATGTTTTTGTCACGTTTGAATGAAATTAGTGGGGGTTGTCAATACTTTTCATCCAGCTCTAAAATATACCTGGGAAATTTCCGAAACCTCAGTCGCTTTTCTTGACATTAATATTTCAATCAACGGTAACAGTTTATCCACAAGTGTGCACTACAAACCTACAGATTCCCACAGTTATCTGTTACATTCATCCTCACATCCATCGCACGTTAAAAACGCCATTCCGTATTCTCAATTTCTCAGACTTCGACGTCTATGTAGTGATAACTCTGATTTTTCCAACAAATCAGAAGAAATGTGCCAGTTTTTCAAGAAACGTGGGTACCCTGACTCTGTTGTTAATACGGGCCAACAACGTGCACAACAGATCGACAGACAGTCAGCACTACAAACGCCACAGAAGGAAGAGAACGAGAGAATTCCATTCACCCTCACTTTCCACCCACACAACAACACAGTCAAAAGCATCATTTTAAAAAATTTCAAATTACTCCAAAACGACCCCGAAACTGGCAGAATCTTTTCACAACCCCCACTAATTTCATTCAAACGTGACAAAAACATAGGCAACTTTCTAGTTACGAGCGCACTGAAATCTGACGATGTACCGGGAACTTTCAAATGCACACGCACACGATGTAACACTTGTCCTTTCATTCACAACGCGGACAAAATAACAGGACCCAAACGATCTATTAAAATCACTGATCGTTTTACATGCACCTCCGTAAATGTTATCTACTGCATTACATGTACTTTTTGCAAAAAGATATACATTGGCGAAACAGGGAGGAGACTGGGCGACCGTTTTCGTGAACATCTCCGAGACGTTGAAAAAAATGACAAAGACGCATCCAAACCAGTCGCGCGCCATTTTAATCTTACTAACCATTCTAAACAACACATGACAATCTGCGGCGTTTCCCTACACCAGGGTAACACAGAAAGCCGTAAAAACCTAGAACAAAAAATCATCTTTCAAATCGGCACTCTCAAACCCCACGGAATCAACGAACGCTTTTCATTCAACTAATCTACATTTGTTTTTCACGTCACCAAATTTCCACCAATAGCGTAGCTCCACCGCTTACTATATAAAACCACACACTACCCACAATTCCTTGATTCGCTCCGACGAAGGGCTAGCGCTCGAAACGTCAGCTATTTGAATCTTTTTACGGTGGTCAATTTACCTTATCGACTCAGTCGATAAAACTAAATTCTCGTGTTTCATCCCCCCACCGACGCAGCACCACAGTTTCTCTAGAAACTAACCCCATTCATCAGAGAAAAAACCGTCAAAAGATCACCCGTCAGAGGATCACCCTTTAGAAGAACAACCGTCAGAGGATCACCCGCCAAAATATCACCTGTCAGAGGAACACGGCCCGCCAAAAGATCACCCGTCAGAGGAAAACCCGCCAAAAGATCACCCGTCAGAGGATCATCCGCTAAAAGATCACACATCAGAAGATCAGCCACCAGAAGATCACCCGTCATAGAATCACCCGCCAAAAGAGCACCCGCCAAAATATCACCCGTCAGAGGATCACCCGCCAAAAGATCACTCGTCAGAGGATCACCCGTCAAAAGATCACCCGTCAGAAGACCACCCCCTAAAAGATAACCCGTCAGAGGATCACCCGCCAAAAGATCACCCGTCAGAGGAACACCCGCCAAAAGATCACCCGTCAGAGGACCACCCATCAAAAGATCACCGGTCAGAGGATCACCTTCCAAAAGATCAATCCTTTCACGTGTGATCTGAGGTAAGATATTTTGATCAATGCAAAAGCGTTTGGATGATAGGGCGACATACATTTAATGCTTGCAGCCGGGGAAAAAAAAGTGGCGCGCAATCTATGAAATTAGATAGATCTAGATACTATACACCACTGTACGACTAAATTACACTTAAATTAACGACTCAGTAATTACTCAAGTCTTGCCATGTATTGTGTTAAATTTGAATACAGTGTGTCAAAAGCTTACATGGAGTACCTACACGTAGGCTAATGAACGTCAGACCCGCGGGCTTTGGCGGGTCAGAGGATCACCCGCCGAAAGATCACCCGTCAGAGTATCACCCGCTAAAAGATCACCCGTCAGAGCATCACCCGCCAAACGGTAACCCGTCAGAGGATCACCCGCCAAAAGATCATTCCTTTCACGTGTGATCTGAGGTAAGATATTTTCATCAATGCAAAAGCGTTTGGATAATAGGGCGACATACATTTAGTTCTTGCAGCCGGGGAGAAATAAAGTAGCGCGCAATCTATGAAATTAGATAGATCTAGATACTATACACGACTGTACGACTAAATTACACTTAAATTAACGACTCAGTAATTACTCACGCCTTGCCCCTTAGAAGTACACCCGCTAAAAGATCACCCGTCATAGTGTCACCCGTCGGAGGACCACCCACCAAAAGACCGCCCGTCAGAGCATCACCCGAAAAAAGTTCACAAGTCAGAGGACCGCCCACTAAAAGATCACCCGTCAGAGGATCACACGTCAAAACATCACCCCTTAGAAGAACACCCGTCAGAGGATCACCCGCCAAAAGACCACCCGTGAGAAGGTCACCCGCCTAAAGAACACCCGTTAGAGGACCATCCGCTAAAAGATCACCCGTCAGAAGATCAGCTACCAAAAGATCACCCGTCATAGAATCACCCGCCAAAAGAGCACCCGCCAAAAGATCACCCGTCAGAGAATCACCCCTTAGAAGATCACCCGTCAGAGGATCACACGCCAAAAGATCAACCGTCAGAGGATAACCCGCCGAAAGATTACCCATCAGAGGACCACCCGCCAAAAGATCACCCGTCAGAGGATCACCCGCCAAAAGATCACCGGTCAGAGGACCACCCGCCAAAAGATCACCCGTCAGAGGATCACCCGCCGAAAGATCACTCCTTTCACGTCCGATATGAGTAAGATATTTTGATCAATGCAAAAGCGTTTGGATGATAGGGCGACATACATTATGTGCTTGCAGCCGGGGAGAAATAAAGTGGCGCGCAATCTATGAAATTAGATAGATCTAGATAACATACACGACTGTACGTCTAAATTACACTTGAAGTAACGACTCAGTAATTACTCAAGCCTTGCCATGTATTGTGTAAAATTTGAATACAGTGTGTCAAAAGCTTACATGGAGTACCTACACGTAGGCTAATGAACGTCAGACCCGTGGCCTTTGGCGGATCTGAGGATGACCCGCCGAAAGATGACCCGTCAGAGTATTACCCGTCATAAGATAACCCGTCAGAGGATCACCCGCCAAACGATCATTATGTGCTTGCAGCCGGGGAGAAATAAAGTGGCGCGCAATCTATGAAATTAGATAGATCTAGATAACATACACGACTGTACGTCTAAATTACACTTAAATTAAGGACTCAGTAATTACTCAAGCCTTGCCATGTATTGTGTTAAGTTTTAATACAGTGGATCAAAAGCATATAGGGAGTACCTACACAGAGGCTAATGAACGTCAGACCCGCGGCCTTTGATGGGTCAGAGGATCACCTGCCGAAAGATCAGCCGTCAGAATATCACCCGCTAATAGATCACCCGTCAGACGATCACCCGTCAAACAATCACCCGTCAAAGGATCACCCCTTAGAAGTACACCGTCTTAAAGATCACCCGTCACAGGATCACCCGCCAAAAGATCACCCGTCAGACGATCACCCGCCAAAAGAATACCAGCGAAAAGAACACTCGTCAGAAGATCACCCGCCAAAAGATCACCCGTCAAAAAATTACCCGTCAGAAGATCAGCCGCCAAAAGATCACGCGCCAAAAAATCACCCGTCAAAGGATCACCTGCCAAAAGATCACCCGCGAAAAGATCACCCATCTGAGGAAAACCAGCCAAAAGATTACCCGTCAGAGTATCACCCGCCAAAAGATCAATCTTCATAAGATCACCCGCCAAAAGTTCACCCGTCAGAGGTCCACCCACCAAAAGATCACCCGTCAGGGGATCACCCGCCAAAAGATCACCCGTCAAAGGTCCACCCCCCAAAAGATCACCCGTCAGAGGTCCACCCACTAAAAGATCACCCGTCAGAGAAAAACCCGTCAAAAGATCACCCGTCAGAGGATCACCTCTTAGAAGATCAACCGTCAGAGGAACACCCGCGAAAAGATCACCTGTCAGAGGATCACTCGCCAAAAGATCACCCGTCAGAGGAAAACACGCCAAAAGATCACTCGTCAGTGTATCATCCGCTAAAAGATCACCCGTCAGAAGATCAGCCACGAAAAGATCACCCGTCATAGGATCACCGGGCAAAAGATCACCCATCAGAGGATCACCCGCCAAAAGATCACCCGCCAAAAAATCACCCGTCACAGCTTCACCCGCCAAAAGATCACCCGTCAAAAGATTACCTGTCAGAGGACCACCAAACAAAATATCACCCGTCAGAGGATCACCCGCCAAAAGATCACACGTCAGGGAAAAACCCGGTAAAAGATCACCCGTCAGAAGATCAGCCAAAAAAAGAACACCCGTCATAGGATCACCCGCCACAAGATCACCCGCCAAAAGATCATCCGTCAGAGGATCACCCCTTAGAAGTACACCCGCTAAAAGATCACCCGTCAGAGGATCACCCGCTAAAAGATAACCCGTCAAAGGATCACCCGCTAAAAGATCACCCGTCAGAGGATAACCCGCCAGAAGATCACCCGTCAGAGGACCACCAACCTAAAGATTACCCGTCAGAGGATAACCCACCAAAACATCACACGTCAGAGAAAAACCCGTCAGAGGATCACCCGCCAAAAGATCACCCGTCAGAGGACGACCACCCACCAAAATATCACCCCTTAGAAGATCACCAGTCAGGGGATCACCCGCCAAAAGATCACCCGTCATAGGGTCACCCGCCAAAAGATCACCCGTCAGAGGACCACCCACTAAAAGATCACCAATCAGAGGAGCACCACTTAGAAGATCACCCGTCAGAGGATCATCCGCCAAAATATCACCCGTCAGAGGACGACCACCCACCAAAACATTACCCCTTAGAAGATCACCCGTCAGAGGATCACCCCTTAGAAGATCAACCCTCAGAGGAACACCCGCCAAAAGATCACCAGTCAGAGGATCACCCGCCAAAAGATCACCTGTCAGAGGACCACCACTTAGAAGATCACCCGCCACAAGATCACCCGTCGGAAGATCACCCGCCAAAAGATCAACCGTCAGAGGATTCCCAGCCAAAAGATCATCCATCAGAGAAACACCCGTCAAAAGATCACCCGTCAGAGCATCACCCCTTAGAAGAACAACCGTGAGAGGATCACCCGCCAAAATATCACCTGTCAGAGGAACACGGCCCGTCAAAAGATCACCCGACAGAGGAAAACCTGCCAAAAGATTACCCGTCAGAGGATCATCCGCTAAAAGATCACCCATCAGAAGATCAGCCACCAGAAGATCACCCGTCATAGAATCACCCGACAAAAGAGCACCCGCCAAAAGATCACCCGTCAGAGGATCACCGGCCAAAGGATTACCCGTAAGAGGATCACCCGCCAAAAGATCACCCGTCAGAGGATCACCCCTTAGAAGATCACCCGTCAGAGGATCACACGCCAAAACATCACCCGTCAGAGAACCACAAACCAAACGATCACCCGTCAGAGGATCACCCGCCAAACGATCACCCGTAAGAGGAGCACCCACCAAAAGATTACCCATCAGAGGATCACGAGAAAAGATCACCCGTGAGAGGATCACCCGCTAAAAGATCACACATCAGAGGACCAGCCACCTAAAGATTACCCGTCAGAGGATAACCCACCAAAACATCACCCCTTAGAAGATCACCCGTCAGAGGACCACCCACCAAAAGATCACCAATCCGAGGATCACCCGTCAAAAGATTACTTCTGTCACGTGTGATGTGATGTAAGATATTTTCATCAATACAAAAGCGTTTGGATAATAGGGCGACATACATTTAGTTCTTGCAGCCGGGGAGAAATAAAGTGGCGCACAATCTATGAAATTAGATAGATCTAGATACTATACACGACTGTACGACTAAATTACACTTAAATTAGCGACTCAGTAATTACTCAAGCCTTGCCATGTATTGTGTTATGTTTGAATACAGTGGATCAAAAGCTTACATGGAGTACCTACACGTAGGTTAATGAAAGACAAACCCGCGGCCTTTGACGGGTCAGAGGATCACCCGCCGAAAGATAACCCGTCAAAGTATCACCGGCCAAAAGATCACCTGTCAGAGCATAACCCGCCAAACGGTAACCCGTCAGAGGATCACCCGCCAAAAGATCACTCCTTTCACGTGTGATCTTAGGAGTATCACCCGCCAAAAGATCACCCGTCAGAGCATCACCCGTCAAAAGATCACCCGTCAGAAGACCACCCCCTAAAAGATAACCCGTCAGAGGATCACCCGCCAAAAGATCATTTGTCAGAGGACCACCCATAAAAAGATCACCCGTCAAAGGACCACCCACCAAAAGATAACCCGTCAGAGAATCACCTTCCAAAAGATCACTCCTTTCACGTGTGATGTGAGGTAAGATATTTTGAACAATGCGAAAGCGTGTGGATAATAGGGCGACATACATCTAGTTCTTGCAGCCGGGGAGAAGTAAAGTGCGCGCAATCTATGAAATTAGATAGATGTAGATACTATACACGACTGTACGACTAAATTACACTTAAACTAACGACTCAGTAATTTCTCAAGCCTTGCCATGTATTGTGTTAAATTTGAATAAAGTGTGTCAAAAGCTTACATGGAGTACCTACACATAGGCTAATGAACGTCAGACCCGCGGCCTTTGGCGGACCAGAGGATGACCCGCCGAAAGATCACCCGTCAGGGTATCACCCGCCATAAGATCACCCGTCAGAGCATCACCCGCCAAACGGTAACCCGTCAGAGGATCACCCGCCAAAAGATCACTCCGTTCACGTGTGATCTGAGGTAAGATATTTTCATCAATGCAAAAGCGTTTGGATAATAGGGCGAGATACATTTAGTTCTTGCAGCCGGGGAGAAATAAAGTGGCGCGAAATCTATGAAATTAGATAGATCTAGATACTATACACGACTGTACGACTAAATTACACTTAAATTAACGACTCAGTAATTACTCAAGCCTTGCCCCTTAGAAGTACACCCGCTAAAAGATCACCCGTCATAGTGTCACACGCCAAAAGATCACCCGTCGGAGGACCACCCACCAAAAGACCGCCCGTCAGAAGATCACCCGAAAAAAGTTCACAAGTCAGAGGACCGCCCACTAAAAGATCACCGGTCAGAGGATCACCCGTCAAAACATCACCCAATAGAAGAACACCCGTCAGAGGATCACCCGCCAAAAGACAACCCGTGAGAAGGTCACCCGCCTAAAGAACACCCGTTAGAGGACCATACGCTAAAAGATCATCCGTCAGAAGATCAGCCACCAAAAGATCACCCGTCATAGAATCACCCGCCAAAAGAGCACCCGCCAAAAGATCACCCGTAAGAGGATCACCCGCCAAAAGATTACCCGTCAGATGATCACCCGCCAACAGTTCACCCGTCAGAGGATCGCCCCTTAGAAGATCACACGCCAAAAGATCAACCGTCAGAGGATAACCCGCCAAAAGATCACCCGTCAGAGGACCACCCACCCAAATATCACCCGTCAGAGGATCACCCGTCAAAAGATCACCCGTTAGAGGATCACCCGCCAAAAGATCACCAGTCAGAGGACCACCCACCAAAAGATCATCCGTCAAAGAATCACCCGCCATAAGATCACCCGTCAGAGGATCACCACTTAGAAGATCACCCGTCTGAGGATCACCCGCTAAAAGATAACCCGTGAGAGGATCACCCGCCAAAAGATCATCTGTCGGAGGATTACCTGCCAAAAAATCACCCGTCAGAGGACCACCCATCAAATGATCGCCCGTCAGAGGATCACCACTTAAAAGATCACCCGTCAGAGGATCACCCGCCAAAATATCACCCGTCAGAGGACGACCACCCACCAAAACATTACCCCTTAGAGGATCACCCGTCAGTGGATTACCCGCCAAAAGATCAACCGTCAGAGGATTACCCGCCAAAAGATCACCAATCAGAGAAAAATCCGTCGAAAGATTACCCGTCAGAGGATCACCCCTTAGAAGATCACCCCTCAGAGGATCACCCGCCAAAAGATTACCAGTCAGAGGATCACCCGCCGAAAGATCACCTGTCAGAAGACCACCCCTTAGAAGATCACCCGCCAAAAGATCACCCGTCGGGAGATCAACCGTCAAAAGAACAACCGTCAGAGGACCAGCGACCAAAAGATCACCTGTCAGAGGATTACCAGCCAAAAGATCACCCATCAGAGAAAAACCCGTCTAAAGATCACCCGTCAGACCCGTCAGAGTATTACCCCTTAGAAGAACAACCGTGAGAGGATCACCCGCCAAAATATCACCTGTCAGAGGAACACGGCCCGCCAAAAGATCACCCGTGAGAGGAAAACCCGCCAAAAGATCACCCGGCAGAGGATCATCCGCTAAAAGATCACCCATCAGAAGATCAGCCACCAGAAGATCACCCGTCATAGAATCACACGACAAAAGAGCACCCGCCAAAAGATCACCCGTCAGAGGATCACCGGCCAAAAGATTACCCGTCAGAGGATCACCCGCCAAAACAACACCCGTCAGAGAACCACAAACCAAAAGATCACCCGTCAGAGGATCACCCGCCAAACGATCACCCGTCAGAGGATCAACCCTGAGAAGTACACCCGCTAAAAGATCACCCGTCAGAGGATCACTCGCCAAAAGATCACTCGTCAGAGGATCAGCGGCTAAAAGATAACCCGTGAGTGGATCACCCGCCAAAAGATCACCCGTCAGAGAAAAACCCGTCAAAAGATCACCCGTCAGAGGATCACCTCTTGGAAGATCAACCGTCAGAGGAACACCCGCGAAAAGATCACCTGTCAGAGGATCACCGCCAAAAGATCACCCGCCAAAGGAAAACACGCCAAAAGATCACTTGTCAGTGGATCATCCGCTAAAAGATCACCCGTCAGAAGATCAGCCACGAAAAGATCATCCGTCATAGGATCACCCGGCAAAAGATCACCCGGGAAAAGATCACCCGTCAGAGGATCACCCGCCAAAAGATCACCCGCCAAAAAATCACCCGTCACAGCTGCACCCGCCAAAAGATCACCCGCCAAAAGATTACCCGTCAGAGGACCACCAACCAAAATATCACCCGTCAGAGGATCACCCGCCAAAAGATCACACGTCAGGGAAAAACCCGTCAAAAGATCACCCGTCAGAGTATCATCCGGTAAAAGATCATCCGTCAGAAGATCAGCCAAGAAAAGAACACCCACTAAAAGATCACATGTCAGAGGATCACCCGCCAAAAGATAAACCGTCAGAGGAGCACCCACCAAAAGATTACCCATCAGAGGATCACGCGAAAAGATCACCCGTCAGAGGATCACCCGCTAAAAGATAACCCGTCAAAGGATCACCCGCTAAAAGATCACCCGTCAGAGGATAACCCGCCAGAAGATCACCCGTCAGAGGACCACCAACCTAAAGATTACCCGTCAGAGGATAACCCACCAAAACATCACCCGTCAGAGAAAAACCCGTCAGAGGATCACCCACCAAAAGATCACCCGTCAGAGGACGACCACCCACCAAAATATCACCCCTTAGAAGATCACCAGTCAGAGGATCACCCGCCAAAAGATCACCCGTCAGAGGGTCACCCGCCAAAAGATCACCCGTCAGAGGACCACCCACCAAAAGATCACCAATCAGAGGATCACCCGCCAAAAGATCACTCCTTTCACGTGTGATCTGAGGTAAGATATTTTCATCAATGCAAAAGATCAAGCGTCAGAGGAATACTCGCCAAAAGATCACCCATCAGAGAAAAACCCGTCAAAAGATTACTCGTCAGAGGATCACCCCTTAGAAGATCAACCGTCAGAGGAACACCCGTCAAAAGATCACCTGTCAGAGGATAACCCGCCAAAAGATCGCCCATCAGAGGAAAACCCGCCAAAAGATCACTCGTCAATGGATCATCCGCTAAAAGATCACACGCAAGAGGATCAGCCACGAAAAGATCACCCGTCATAGGATCACCCGCCAAAAGATCACCCGCCAAAAAATCACCCGACACAGCTTCACCCGCCAAAAGATCACCCGCCAAAAGTTTACCCGTCAGAGGATGACCCGCCAAAAGATCACCTGTCAGAGGACCACCCCTTAGAAGATCACTCGCCAAAAGATCACCCGTCAGAGGACGACCACCCACCAAAACATCACCCCTTAGAAGATCACCCGTCAGAGGATCACCCACCAAAAGATCACCCGTTAGAGGGTCACCCGCCAAAAGACCACCCGTCAGAGGTCCACCCACCAAAAGATCACCAATCAGAGTATCACCTGCCAAAAGATCACCCGTCAGAGGATCCCCCGACAAACGATCACCCGTCAGAGGATCACCCCTTAGAAGTACACCCGCCAAAAGATCACCCGTCGGAAGATCACCCGCCAAAAGATCAACCATCAGAGGACCACCGACCAAAAGATCACCCGTCAGAGGATTACCAGCGAAAAGATCACCCATCAGAGAAAAACCCGTCAAAGCATCACCCGTCAGAGTATAGAAGAACAACCGTGAGAGGATCACCCGCCAAAATATCACCTGTCAGAGGAACACGGCCCGCCAAAAGATCACCCGTGAGAGGAAAACGCACGAAAAGATCACCCGTCAGAGGATCATCCGCCAAAAGATCACCCGTCCGAGGACCACCCACGAAAAGATCGCCCGTCAGAGGATCACCCGCCAAAAGATCACCCGCCAGAGGACCGCCCACCAAACGATCACCCGTCAGACGATCACCCGCCAAAAGATCACCCGGCAGAGAAAAATCCGTCAAAAGATAACCCGTCAGAGGATCACCTCTTAGAAGATCAATCGTCAGAGGAACACCCGCGAAAAGATCACCTGTCAGAGGATCACCCGCCAAAAGATCACCCGTCAAAGGAAAACACGCCAAAAGATCACTCGTCTGTGGATCATCCGCTAAGAGATCACCCGTCAGAAGATCAGCCACGAAAAGATCACCCGTCATAGGATCACCCGGCAAAAGATCACCCGGCAAAAGTTCACCCGTCAGAGGATCACCCGCCCAAAGATCACCCGCCAAAAAATCACCCGTCACAGCTTCACCCGCCAAAAGATCACCAGCCAAAAGATTACTCGTCAGAGGACCACCAACCAAAATATCACCCGTCAGAGGATCACCCGCCAAAAGATCACACGTCAGGGAAAAACCCGTCAAAAGATCACCCGTCAGAGGATCATCCGGTAAAAGATCACCCGTCAGAAGATCAGCCAAGAAAAGAACACCCGTCATAGTATCACCCGCCACAAGATCACCCGTCAAAAGATCATCCGTCAGAGGATCACTCCTTAGAACACCCGCTAAAAGATCACCCGTCAGCGGATCACCCGCCAAAAGATAAACCGTCAGAGGAGCACCCACCAAAAGATTACCCGTCAGAGGATCACGCGAAAAGATCACCCGTCAGAGGATCACCCGCTAAAAGATAACCCGTCAGAGGATAACCCGCGAGAAGATCACCCGTCAGAGGACCACCAACCTAAAGATTACCTGTCAGAGGATAACCCACCAAAACATCACCCGTCAGAGAAAAACCCGTCAGAGGATCACCCACCAAAAGATCACCCGTCAGAGGACGACCACCCACCAAAATATCACCCCTTAGAAGATCACCAGTCAGAGGATCACCCGCCAAATGATCACCCGTCAGAGGGTCACCCGCCAAAAGATCACCCGTCAAAGGACCACCCACCAAAAGATCACCAATCAGAGGATCACCCGCCAAAAGATCACTCCTTTCACGTGTTATCTGAGGTAAGATATTTTCATCCATGCAAAAGATCAAGCGTCAGAGGATTACCCGCCAAAAGATCACCCATCAGAGAAAAACCCGTCAAAAGATCACTCGTCAGAGGATCACCCCTTAGAAGATCAACCGTCAGAGGAACACCCGCCAAAAGATCACCTGTCAAAGGATCACCCGCCAAAAAATCACCGGTCAGAGGATCATCCGCCAAAAGAGCACCCGTCAGAGGATCAACCGCTAAAATATAACCGTCAAAGGTTCACCCGCCAAAAGATCACCCGTCAGAGCATCGCCCGCCAAAAGATTACCCATCAGAGGACCACTCGCCAAAAGATCACCCGTCAGAGGATCACCCGCCAAAAGAATACCGGTCAGAGGACCACCCGCCAAAAGATCACCCGTCAGAGGATCACCCGCCGAAAGATCACTCCTTTCACGTCCGATATGAGTAAGATATTTTGATCAATGCAAAAGCGTTTGGATGATAGAGCTACATACATTTAGTGCTTGCAGCCGGGGAGAAATAAAGTGGCGGGCAATCTATGAAATTGGATAGATCTAGATACCATACACGACTGTAGGACACTTAAATTAAGGACTCAGTAATTACTCAAGCCTTGCCATGTATTGTGTTAAATTTGAATACAGTGTGTCAAAAGCTTACATGACAGACCGCCCGTCAGAGGATCACGCGAAAAAAGATCACCAGTCAGAGGACCGCCCACCAAAAGATCACCCGTCAGAGGATCAGCCAAGAAAAGAACACCGGTCATAGGATCACCCGTCACAAGATCACCCGCCAAAAGATAAACCGTGAGAGGAGCACCCACCAAACGATTACCCATCAGAGGATCACACGAAAAGATAACCCGTCAAAGGATCACCCGCTAAAAGATCACCCGTCAGAGGATCACCCGCCAGAGGATCACCCGTCGGAGGATCACCAGTCAGAGGACCACCCACCTAAAGATTACCCTTCAGAGGATAACCCACCAAAACATCACCCGTCAGAGAAAAACCCGTCAGAGGATCACCCGCCAAAAGATCACCCGTGAGAGGACGACCACCCACCAAAATTTTACCCCTTAGAAGATCAGCAGTTAGAGGATCACCCGCCAAAAGATCACCCGTCATAGGATCACCCGCCAAAAGATGACTCCTTTCACTTGTGATCTGAGGTAAGATATTTTCATCAATGCAAAAGCGTTTGGATAATAGGGCGACATACATTTAGTTCTTGCAGCCGGGGAGAAATAAAGTGGCGCGCAATCTTTGAAATTAGATAGATCTAGATACTATACACGACCGTACGACTAAATTACACTTATATTAACGACACAGTAATTACTCAAGCCTTGCCATGTATTGTGTTAAGTTTGAATACAGTGGGTCAAAAGCTTTAATGGAGTACCTACACGTAGGCTAATGAACGTCAGACTAGCGGCCTTTGGCGGGTCAGAGGATCACCCCCGGAAAGATCACCGGTCAGAGTTAATCCCGCCAAAAGTTCACCAGTGAGAGGATCACCCGTCATAGGATCACCGGCCAAATTATTACCCGTCAGAGGACGACCGCCCACAAAAACATTACCCCTTAGAAGATCACCCGTCAGAGGATCACACGCCAAAAGATCAACCGTCAGAGGATTACCCGCCAAAAGATCACCCATCAGAGAAAAACCCGTCAAAAGATCACCCGTCAGAGGATCACCCCTTAGAAGATCAACCCTCAGAGGATCACCCGCCAAAAGATCACCTGTCAGAGGATCACCCGCCAAAAAGATCACTTGTCAGAGGACCACCCCTTAGAAGATCACCCGCCCAAAGATCACCCGTCGGAAGATCACCCGCCAAAAGATCAACCGTCAGAGGATCACCGACCAAAAGATCACCCGTCAGAGGATTACCAGCCAAGAGATCACCCATCAGAGAAAAAACCGTCAAAAGATCACCCGTCAGAGGATCACCCTTTAGAAGAACAACCGTCAGAGGATCACCCGCCAAAATATCACCTGTCAGAGGAACACGGCCCGCCAAAAGATCACCCGTCAGAGGAAAACCCGCCAAAAGATCACCCGTCAGAGGATCATCCGCTAAAAGATCACACATCAGAAGATCAGCCACCAGAAGATCACCCGTCATAGAATCACCCGCCAAAAGAGCACCCGCCAAAATATCACCCGTCAGAGGATCACCCGCCAAAAGATCACTCGTCAGAGGATCACCCGTCAAAAGATCACCCGTCAGAAGACCACCCCCTAAAAGATAACCCGTCAGAGGATCACCCGCCAAAAGATCACCCGTCAGAGGATCACCCGCCAAAAGATCACCCGTCAGAGGACCACCCATCAAAAGATCACCGGTCAGAGGATCACCTTCCAAAAGATCAATCCTTTCACGTGTGATCTGAGGTAAGATATTTTGATCAATGCAAAAGCGTTTGGATGATAGGGCGACATACATTTAATGCTTGCAGCCGGGGGAAAAAAAGTGGCGCGCAATCTATGAAATTAGATAGATCTAGATACTATACACCACTGTACGACTAAATTACACTTAAATTAACGACTCAGTAATTACTCAAGTCTTGCCATGTATTGTGTTAAATTTGAATACAGTGTGTCAAAAGCTTACATGGAGTACCTACACGTAGGCTAATGAACGTCAGACCCGCGGGCTTTGGCGGGTCAGAGGATCACCCGCCGAAAGATCACCCGTCAGAGCATCACCCGCCAAACGGTAACCCGTCAGAGGATCACCCGCCAAAAGATCATTCCTTTCACGTGTGATCTGAGGTAAGATATTTTCATCAATGCAAAAGCGTTTGGATAATAGGGCGACATACATTTAGTTCTTGCAGCCGGGGAGAAATAAAGTGGCGCGCAATCTATGAAATTAGATAGATCTAGATACTATACACGACTGTACGACTAAATTACACGTAAATTAACGACTCAGTAATTACTCACGCCTTGCCCCTTAGAAGTACACCCGCTAAAAGATCACCCGTCATAGTGTCACCCGCCAAAAGATCACCCGTCGGAGGACCACCCACCAAAAGACCGCCCGTCAGAGCATCACCCGAAAAAAGTTCACAAGTCAGAGGACCGCCCACTAAAAGATCACCCGTCAGAGGATCACACGTCGAAACATCACCCCTTAGAAGAACACCCGTCAGAGGATCACCCGCCAAAAGACCACCCGTGAGAAGGTCACCCGCCTATAGAACACCCGTTAGAGGACCATCCGCTAAAAGATCACCCGTCAGAAGATCAGCTACCAAAAGATCACCCGTCATAGAATCACCCGCCAAAAGAGCACCCGCCAAAAGATCACCCGTCAGAGAATCACCCCTTAGAAGATCACCCGTCAGAGGATCACACGCCAAAAGATCAACCGTCGAGGATAACCCGCCAAAAGATTACCCATCAGAGGACCACCCGCCAAAAGATCACCCGTCAGAGGATCACCCGCCAAAAGATCACCGGTCAGAGGACCACCCGCCAAAAGATCACCCGTCAGAGGATCACCCGCCGAAAGATCACTCCTTTCACGTCCGATATGAGTAAGATATTTTGATCAATGCAAAAGCGTTTGGATGATAGGGCGACATACATTATGTGCTTGCAGCCGGGGAGAAATAAAGTGGCGCGCAATCTATGAAATTAGATAGATCTAGATAACATACACGACTGTACGTCTAAATTACACTTGAAGTAACGACTCAGTAATTACTCAAGCCTTGCCATGTATTGTGTAAAATTTGAATACAGTGTGTCAAAAGCTTACATGGAGTAC
Source organism: Dendrophyllia cribrosa (assembly GCA_024195265.1). Taxonomy (NCBI): domain Eukaryota; kingdom Metazoa; phylum Cnidaria; class Anthozoa; order Scleractinia; family Dendrophylliidae; genus Dendrophyllia; species Dendrophyllia cribrosa. The sequence continues at coordinate 11,759,460 of JAJLRJ010000009.1, read as the reverse complement.
CTACACGTAGGCTAATGAACGTCAGACCCGTGGCCTTTGGCGGATCTGAGGATGACCCGCCGAAAGATGACCCGTCAGAGTATTACCCGCCAAAAGATCACCCGTTAGAGGACCACCCAACAAAAGATAACCCGTCAGAGGATCACCTTCCAAAAGATCAATCCTTTCACGTGTGATCTGAGGTAAGATATTTTGATCAATGGAAAAGCGTTTGGATGATAGGGCGACATACATTTAATGCTTGCAGCCGGGGAAAAAAAAGTGGCGCGCAATCTATGAAATTAGATGACTGACAGCCCATGACTGACAAATAAGTCACGTTCTTGCACTTGGTTTGGTAAAATACCACTTATTAATATTCCTTATTTAATATACATACTAACAATTAGGCTGACAGACAATACGTTTACCTACTGTGTTAGCTTTTTTTATGTAAAGAAAATAGCCTGTGTACAGGCTCCTCCATTACCCCCTAAAAAAGGCTATTCTACAAAGAATTAAAAATAAAAAAAAAGAATTCGTGTTAAAACAAATTGTATCCAACGTAACAAAATATTTTTCATTAATGTTCGGTGGTTGCGCCGATCCACAAACGTTTCCGCTCGCCCCCTTAACACAAGTGGTATGTTTGTTGATGTGGGCATTTTTTTAAATTAAGGCCGTGTAAGCGCTTTCCCTTCATTCCGGCCTGGTTACTGCGACGAAGAGCTAAGACTCGAGAAAAATCCTGTAGTATTCTTAGATGTAAATCGTGATAAGTGGATTCAGGGTGTTACTTAGGGTGTTGCTCGCCAGCCAGGATCGTTTTCTTCTACGTGCGAGTTCCAGGAGCGCATGCTTTTCCGATTTCAGTAAAGGATAGTCGTTACCGCCGCCCTCTTAGCTCAGTCGATAGAGCGCCAGTCTGCAAAGAGGGAGGTCGCGGGTTCGAATCCCAACGCGTGATGGAATGAGCCCAGCAAGACGCCATTCGCTTCACCCCGGGCTGGTTAGAAGAAAGTTCGTTACTGTTTATTTGCCCCTGCTTCCCCTACCACGGGACGAATTTATGAAAGGGCATTATTAATTTGTTATCATCCAATCAGAAAGGAGCAAACGGCGTGACTGTTGGAGGCCTGCACACATTTTACCAGCCGCGGCTCTTTCGAGTTTCGAATGTTGGATTTCTCGATATTATTTTGGGTCTAGCGCTTCGAGTTTTGGATGGATTTTAAATGTAATGGTACGAGAAGAAACCTCTGGATTTCAGCTTGCCTAGTGCGCGGTTTGAAAGTTGTGCGAAAGGAATTTCTTGGTGAAAATCGTCTCGGCGCTGGACCGTTCCAAAATCCAACTTTCCTCCCTTGTCTCTCTACTGTACGCTCAGGTAAACGTCCGATGCAAAACCCTTCAAATCGCATAAAAAATTCGCCGTTTTTAGTTACAAGAACGACAACACACAACATTTCAGGTAAAAATACGTTTATTTTGATCTTATATATGAATATTCATCACAGAATATTACGATAAGTGAACCTTTTCGATATTCCCCATACATTTCCTCTAAATTTAAAAATACGAACGGTCACACAGTTTGTGTTTGTGTGATAGCGGCTGCCTAAGGCGCCTTCATAAGCTGACGTCCGATCTCATTCTCATAAGTGTATGTAAAGCGCCATGAGACATGTGATATGTGCGCTATGTAAGTCTCTTTTTTTACTCTTCACCTTGTGCACAATTCCCCTTATCTCATGGTTTAGGGCGGTCCTTGGGTTTTATGAAAATATGGCACAGCTTGGGGAAGGATGGAGGCAGTCGGATTTTATCTTTCACATTCAATCATAGGAGAAAAGTCGCAAGAAAGCTGAAAAGGATGAAAAACTCCGAAAAACACATTTCAAACAGAAAGAGGGAATTTCCACTTTTTCATTTCCTATTCCGCTTTATTTCGAATATTAAATACAAATAACGGAAAACATTAATTTTGAAAGCATGCAGTCGCGTGGTGTGGACAAAATACATCAATGAAAATTGTGTTATTTGTTTATTCAGCAGTTCTTATTTAGGTTCCAATTAAATTCAAAGAATAATTAAAATTTCGAAAAGCCATCACTTTTTAATTCCTCCTGTGTGGTAGCAGGTAAATGCATCATTTCACTGACAATTAAGCTATGACAGCTGCTGAACTAAAGTATGAGAAGACTTATTATAATCAATTTAATTTCTTGTGCATTTTAATAAACACTCGATTTATAATCCGTAAGCCCAAAATACTCTCAGTTTTAGCCAAAGTCCCAATATTCAATCTCTATGAACTTTGTAACTTATGTGCTAGAATACGCGAAAATGAAAACACTCCCGACCACCGACGATTGAGCGATAACATGACTCGTAAAGCAGCGAAAACTGCGGCGATGAAAATTTTTACAAGCAACGAAAACAATAAAACACAAAACCAGCTGACAGATCTAAAAGATGTGTTATTAGAATTCCTGATAGGTTATTATGACACGACGTAATACGTCACCAACACAAAGCAACAGCCAGCTTGGTAGAGCTGAGGATACGATAAGCAGTGAATATTGTTTAAGAGTTTATCAAACTTGTGTTTTAGAATGTATTCACACTTGCACTATGACCTAAAGTATTTCTTCCTCCTCCAATACTGTCATTGTTTTCTGTCTAGTGCAGTTTCTGACAAATAAAAAAAACTCGGCACATTTTTTTGCCGTTACTAAACAAGCTGCTGGTTATAAATATTCACAAAGAAAATTAATAACCATCTTCTATTGGCTGACAAGATTGGGAGGTTGACACATGTTCGTTTTTATGATGAGAGGCGATATAACTAATTAAAGCGCCCACTTGAACGTACTCGCACTGCAGCAAAATGGAGGTAAAAAACTTTACTGGAAACGAAAACCAGAAGACATTGACAGAATCGTTGTGCCGGGCAGAATTAACTGGAGAAATATATAATATCTAATATTTCTATCAGTGCTGAACATTTTTCTTTCCATTACTGCATTTCTGGGGAACAGTCTGATTCTAGTTGCACTTCACAAAGAGTCTTCGCTTCATCCGCCGTCCAAACTCCTGTATCGTACCCTAGCGATAACTGATCTCTGTGTTAGTATCATTGTAGAGCCTCTTGATGTTACTAGCTTTATAGCTGTGATGAACAAACAATGGAATATTTGTCGCTACGCATTTGAGACAAATTTTATCAGCTATATTTTGTGTTCAGTGTCTTTGTTGACACTGACTGCAATAAGCGTGGACAGACTTCTCGCCCTGTTGCTCGGGCTCAGATACAGACAAGTTGTGACTTTGGAGAGAACATATCTCATTGTAGCCGTATTTTGGGTTATGTCTATTGTAACCACAATGGTGTACTTTTGGAATCCCGTCATATCTTCATGGTGTGAAACGATAATTTTAGTACTGTGTTTAGTCACCCCAGTTTTTTCTTACACAAAAATTTTTCTCACTTTGCGCCACAACCAAGCTCAAGTACAAAACCACGTTTCCGAAGGGCAACCGAGCCAAGCAATTCCACTGAACATAGCTCGATACCGAAAGGCGGTGTCCAGTGCACTGTGGGTGCAGGTTACATTAGTAGTTTGTTATCTGCCGTATGGTATAGCAGTAACTTTGACGCCTCAAACAGGGTTATCTTCATCCGTTTACCTTACTTGGCAATATACGTCTACTTTAGTTTATTTAAACTCATCATTAAACCCGTTGCTTTATTGCTGGAAGATCGGTGAAGTGAGGCAAGCAGTGAAGGACACAATCAGACAACTTAGCTGTTCATAGAGCTAATGTATATGAATTTTTAACTGTAAATAGTCTAAATATGGTAAGTCTTGTTGAAAGCTTATGTCTAGACAAAGTACGTTGGGTTTACTGAAGCTAAAATATTGGTCTTTTAAATTTGTGTTGTACGTTTGTAGTATAAAAGGTAACTGTATAGGCTCTTATGTTTGAAATTTAAGACGCAGTCTCCCTTAGATCCTCATATTGATTTTCGCTCCGGAAATAGATTTCGCTTAGAATTTTTCTGTTAACTTCTATTAGCAAGTAAGTCACAAATATGAAATTAGATCGGAGAAAGTCTGCTTTATAAAAATTTTCTGCCGTAAACTTTCCTCGCCCCCTACTGTCTTCGAAATTCAGTGATGAGATCGTGAATTTTGCCAAAACTACAGCTATTCGCTCTGGACAAAATAGTTCACTTGAAACCTTCAAATTCGCTAGCTATAAACAGTGACCCTTTATCTTAATAATCAGACGAATTGTAATCATAAACACTAATTAGTATAACAAAACCGAGGATACAAAGTTTATTCATTTTGGGCACTTATCACAACATGCGATTTGACCCAAATTCAGAGTAAAAAATCTCAAAAGTGGTTCGTACTCACAGGCTTTCCTGTATATCAAGGGAAAGTTCCATCTATGGGCTACTAAAATCTGTTAAAACATTTGGCCGTCAGCCAGTTGTTGGTCCGCAAGTGAGTGCTGAACTTGTGTTACTCAGCTAAACACCGCCATATTTCCATCGGACATTTGGTGAACGAATGCCACTAATAAAACACGAAATACGTTTCTCTTCACCATATAGTTTATCCAGGCACGAAGATCAAAGTTTCTCAACCAATGTCATCTGAATGGAATCGCTGGATGCGTTTCATTAAAGCAGTCATACAGCAAGATATTTCTGTTCCCGGCGATGAATGAATTCGCAGTCCGCCATGTTTTCCTAAACCGCTGGCCAGTATTTTTGTCGGCTCACGAACCATATGTTTAGGTTTTGCCGCAAGATCAGAACACTCGGCGATCCTGTTTTCCAGTTTTTCTATAAGTTGTATTTTCTGTCTTTCGACTTAAAAGAAATTTCAAAATGATTGTAGATTGATTTCAACATTTCCATTCAAAATTTCCTTCGTTTTTGTTGCGTCCTAAAGTCTGTAACAAAGCCAAGATATCTTTTCTTGTATGACCATTGGTAGGTCAAGAAACAACCAATATGGCTAGAATTTGTTCAATTGACGGTAAATTAGCACAATTTGTCCCGCATTTTGACGCAACAAGCAAGTTATCATCCTTTATAGAAATCGGCAGATATTTTTGTTAGGCCGCTGACCACATACAGCGCAACGGAGCATACCTACAATAAACAAACAATAACCATGGTGAGCACACCGAATAGGCCGATTGTATGTTCATTTTTTACGAGTAGGAAAATAACATGCGGGGAATCGCGAGGAAAAGAAGAAATGGTTCCCCTTATTCAGTGGGTATTTCCAATGTAACAAATCATTTAAAGAGTTGTCACCTTTCGCGCGCGAAAGTGACGGAATACGAATTGATACTAGCTAGGGCGGGAAAGTTTAATCTTGCATTGGACTGGACATAGAGAAGTTAACAATCTGTACGAAGCACCGTCACAATCTAGGGCAATATTGGCGACCTCTGAATACAGGTCAGTATCCTAATCACGAAGGAAGGAAAATTTCCTTGCACTGTAAGAATCCCGTGAACTGGCAGATGGCACAAAAGATACAGATGATGTTTATTACACCTGTACAAGTTGGGTCGCGAAAGAATTTTTTTTTTCAGTTGTGCAAAGTTTCCTGTTTTACAGTTTCTAAAAGAGGCTTTTAAAACGTAAAGAAAAAATATATAATTTTGAATAAAATCGGGCCGCACAAAATTGTTCGTGTTAACCATCTTCTATTCCAACAATATTTGAGAATGTCACGTAACGCAATGGATTAAAGAGATAAATGTTGGTAGGGGTCTGATTCTTTAGTTAGTAAAGTGTTTCGAAAAAACAACAAAGGAACGGAGAAAACAAGATGTAGTACACGAGGTCACACAGGAAGGCTGCAACTTCAGCTTTGAAACTTTTGACTGCCTACAACGTCATCTTGATTGTGGTCAACATGAAAACAAAACAAGCCAAGAATCGGTCTATGATAAGTTACGGCGTGACTGAGCGGCAAGGTTTTCCACTCTTGTTCCCGAAAATCATCCTAGGCCGAAATCAGACATTTCCTCAATGGCCTCTCCCAGTTCTTCCCTTCTAATGGGTTGGGCACTCCAAAAGCCAAGAGAAGGTGGAACAAGGTACTCTTCTAAAGTGAAGGATTAATTGAAAGCAATTTGATGCTGGTGAAGAATCAGGATGTAAAGCTGATCCTCAGCAAGTTGCTATCGACATGAGAAATACCCGGACAGAAGATAACAAACGATTGTTCTCGAGAGATGAGTGGCTGTCAAGAAAGCAGGTCCAATTCTACTTTTCAAGACTCTCCGTGCTAAAGAGAAAGCAAACTAACTCGTCATCTTCCCGTCAAGCAACTATAGATGACTTGGAAGACGTGGTGCACGAAGAAGATTGGTTGCAGCAGGTGGACGAGGTTTACGAAAAACTATCTGTCCAACATCCAATCTAGTACGATGCGTATAATCTTTGTGACATGCGTAAAAAAACAAGCTTGGTTCCTTACATGTAATATGGAAATGTTAAAAACAACTGCCAATCTTTAAGTCGAAAGACAGAAAAATAGATACTTATTTAAAAACTGGAAAACATGATCGCCGAGCCGAGTGTTCTGATCTTGCGGCAAAACCTAAACATACGGTTCGTGAGCCGACAAAAAAACTGGCCAGCGGTTTAGGAAAACATCGATGGCGGACTGCGAATTCCCTTCGCCGACAACAGAAATATCTTGCTGTATGACTGCTTTAATGAAACGCATCCAGCGATTCCATTCAGATGACATTGGTTGAGAAACTTTGATCTTCGTGCCTGGATAAACTATATGGTGAAGAGAAACGTATTTCGTGTTTTATTACTGGCATTCGTTCACCAAATGTCCGATGGAAATATGGCCGTGTTTAGCTGAGTAACACAAGTTCAGCACTCACTTGCGGACCAACAACTGGCTGGCGGCCAAATGTTTTAACAGATTTTAGTAGCCCATAGATGGAACTTTCCCTTGATATACAGGAAAGCCTGTGAGTACGAACCACTTTTGAGATTTTTTACTCTGAATTTGGGTCAAATCGCATGTTGTGATAAGTGCCCAAAATGAATAAACTTTGTATCCTCGGTTTTGTTATACTAATTAGTGTTTATGATTACAATTCGTCTGATTATTAAGATAAAGGGTCACTGTTTATAGCTAGCAAATTTGAAGGTTTCAAGTGAACTATTTTGTCCAGAGCGAATAGCTGTAGTTTTTGCAAAATTCACGATCTCATCACTGAGTTTCGAAGACAGTAGGGGGCGCGGAAAGTTTACGGCAGAAAATTTTTATAAAGCAGAATTTCTCCGATCTAATTTCATATTTGTGACTTACTTACCAATAGAAGTTAACAGAAAAATTATAAGCGAAATCTATTTCCGGAGCGAAAATCAATATGAGGATCTAAGGGAGACTGCTTCTTGACGCAGTCTCCCTTAGATCCTCATATTGATTTTCGCTCCGGAAATAGATTTCGCTTAGAATTTTTCTGTTAACTTCTATTGGCAAGTAAGTCACAAATATGAAATTAGATCGGAGAAAGTCTGCTTTATAAAAATTTTCTGCCGTAAACTTTCCTCGCCCCCTACTGTCTTCGAAATTCAGTGATGAGATCGTGAATTTTGCCAAAACTACAGCTATTCGCTCTGGACAAAATAGTTCACTTGAAACCTTCAAATTCGCTAGCTATAAACAGTGACCCTTTATCTTAATAATCAGACGAATTGTAATCATAAACACTAATTAGTATAACAAAACCGAGGATACAAAGTTTATTCATTTTGGGCACTTATCACAACATGCGATTTGACCCAAATTCAGAGTAAAAAATCTCAAAAGTGGTTCGTACTCACAGGCTTTCCTGTATATCAAGGGAAAGTTCCATCTATGGGCTACTAAAATCTGTTAAAACATTTGGCCGTCAGCCAGTTGTTGGTCCGCAAGTGAGTGCTGAACTTGTGTTACTCAGCTAAACACGGCCATATTTCCATCGGACATTTGGTGAACGAATGCCACTAATAAAACACGAAATACGTTTCTCTTCACCATATAGTTTATCCAGGCACGAAGATCAAAGTTTCTCAACCAATGTCATCTGAATGGAATCGCTGGATGCGTTTCATTAAAGCAGTCATACAGCAAGATATTTCTGTTCCCGGCGATGAATGAATTCGCAGTCCGCCATGTTTTCCTAAACCGCTGGCCAGTATTTTTGTCGGCTCACGAACCATATGTTTAGGTTTTGCCGCAAGATCAGAACACTCGGCGATCCTGTTTTCCAGTTTTTCTATAAGTTGTATTTTCTGTCTTTCGACTTAAAAGAAATTTCAAAATGATTGTAGATTGATTTCAACATTTCCATTCAAAATTTCCTTCGTTTTTGTTGCGTCCTAAAGTCTGTAACAAAGCCAAGATATCTTTTCTTGTATGACCATTGGTAGGTCAAGAAACAACCAATATGGCTAGAATTTGTTCAATTGACGGTAAATTAGCACAATTTGTCCCGCATTTTGACGCAACAAGCAAGTTATCATCCTTTATAGAAATCGGCAGATATTTTTGTTAGGCCGCTGACCACATACAGCGCAACGGAGCATACCTACAATAAACAAACAATAACCATGGTGAGCACACCGAATAGGCCGATTGTATGTTCATTTTTTACAAGTAGGAAAATAACATGCGGGGAATCGCGAGGAAAAGAAGAAATGGTTCCCCTTATTCAGTGGGTATTTCCAATGTAACAAATCATTTAAAGAGTTGTCACCTTTCGCGCGCGAAAGTGACGGAATACGAATTGATACTAGCTAGGGCGGGAAAGTTTAATCTTGCATTGGACTGGACATAGAGAAGTTAACAATCTGTACGAAGCACCGTCACAATCTAGGGCAATATTGGCGACCTCTGAATACAGGTCAGTATCCTAATCACGAAGGAAGGAAAATTTCCTTGCACTGTAAGAATCCCGTGAACTGGCAGATGGCACAAAAGATACAGATGATGTTTATTACACCTGTACAAGTTGGGTCGCGAAAGAATTTTTTTTTTCAGTTGTGCAAAGTTTCCTGTTTTACAGTTTCTAAAAGAGGCTTTTAAAACGTAAAGAAAAAATATATAATTTTGAATAAAATCGGGCCGCACAAAATTGTTCGTGTTAACCATCTTCTATTCCAACAATATTTGAGAATGTCACGTAACGCAATGGATTAAAGAGATAAATGTTGGTAGGGGTCTGATTCTTTAGTTAGTAAAGTGTTTCGAAAAAACAACAAAGGAACGGAGAAAACAAGATGTAGTACACGAGGTCACACAGGAAGGCTGCAACTTCAGCTTTGAAACTTTTGACTGCCTACAACGTCATCTTGATTGTGGTCAACATGAAAACAAAACAAGCCAAGAATCGGTCTATGATAAGTTACGGCGTGACTGAGCGGCAAGGTTTTCCACTCTTGTTCCCGAAAATCATCCTAGGCCGAAATCAGACATTTCCTCAATGGCCTCTCCCAGTTCTTCCCTTCTAATGGGTTGGGCACTCCAAAAGCCAAGAGAAGGTGGAACAAGGTACTCTTCTAAAGTGAAGGATTAATTGAAAGCAATTTGATGCTGGTGAAGAATCAGGATGTAAAGCTGATCCTCAGCAAGTTGCTATCGACATGAGAAATACCCGGACAGAAGATAACAAACGATTGTTCTCGAGAGATGAGTGGCTGTCAAGAAAGCAGGTCCAATTCTACTTTTCAAGACTCTCCGTGCTAAAGAGAAAGCAAACTAACTCGTCATCTTCCCGTCAAGCAACTATAGATGACTTGGAAGACGTGGTGCACGAAGAAGATTGGTTGCAGCAGGTGGACGAGGTTTACGAAAAACTATCTGTCCAACATCCAATCTAGTACGATGCGTATAATCTTTGTGACATGCGTAAAAAAACAAGCTTGGTTCCTTACATGTAATATGGAAATGTTAAAAACAACTGCCAATCTTTAAGTCGAAAGACAGAAAAATAGATACTTATTTAAAAACTGGAAAACATGATCGCCGAGCCGAGTGTTCTGATCTTGCGGCAAAACCTAAACATACGGTTCGTGAGCCGACAAAAAAACTGGCCAGCGGTTTAGGAAAACATCGATGGCGGACTGCGAATTCCCTTCGCCGACAACAGAAATATCTTGCTGTATGACTGCTTTAATGAAACGCATCCAGCGATTCCATTCAGATGACATTGGTTGAGAAACTTTGATCTTCGTGCCTGGATAAACTATATGGTGAAGAGAAACGTATTTCGTGTTTTATTACTGGCATTCGTTCACCAAATGTCCGATGGAAATATGGCCGTGTTTAGCTGAGTAACACAAGTTCAGCACTCACTTGCGGACCAACAACTGGCTGGCGGCCAAATGTTTTAACAGATTTTAGTAGCCCATAGATGGAACTTTCCCTTGATATACAGGAAAGCCTGTGAGTACGAACCACTTTTGAGATTTTTTACTCTGAATTTGGGTCAAATCGCATGTTGTGATAAGTGCCCAAAATGAATAAACTTTGTATCCTCGGTTTTGTTATACTAATTAGTGTTTATGATTACAATTCGTCTGATTATTAAGATAAAGGGTCACTGTTTATAGCTAGCAAATTTGAAGGTTTCAAGTGAACTATTTTGTCCAGAGCGAATAGCTGTAGTTTTTGCAAAATTCACGATCTCATCACTGAGTTTCGAAGACAGTAGGGGGCGCGGAAAGTTTACGGCAGAAAATTTTTATAAAGCAGAATTTCTCCGATCTAATTTCATATTTGTGACTTACTTACCAATAGAAGTTAACAGAAAAATTATAAGCGAAATCTATTTCCGGAGCGAAAATCAATATGAGGATCTAAGGGAGACTGCTTCTTGACGCAGTCTCCCTTAGATCCTCATATTGATTTTCGCTCCGGAAATAGATTTCGCTTAGAATTTTTCTGTTAACTTCTATTGGCAAGTAAGTCACAAATATGAAATTAGATCGGAGAAAGTCTGCTTTATAAAAATTTTCTGCCGTAAACTTTCCTCGCCCCCTACTGTCTTCGAAATTCAGTGATGAGATCGTGAATTTTGCCAAAACTACAGCTATTCGCTCTGGACAAAATAGTTCACTTGAAACCTTCAAATTCGCTAGCTATAAACAGTGACCCTTTATCTTAATAATCAGACGAATTGTAATCATAAACACTAATTAGTATAACAAAACCGAGGATACAAAGTTTATTCATTTTGGGCACTTATCACAACATGCGATTTGACCCAAATTCAGAGTAAAAAATCTCAAAAGTGGTTCGTACTCACAGGCTTTCCTGTATATCAAGGGAAAGTTCCATCTATGGGCTACTAAAATCTGTTAAAACATTTGGCCGTCAGCCAGTTGTTGGTCCGCAAGTGAGTGCTGAACTTGTGTTACTCAGCTAAACACGGCCATATTTCCATCGGACATTTGGTGAACGAATGCCACTAATAAAACACGAAATACGTTTCTCTTCACCATATAGTTTATCCAGGCACGAAGATCAAAGTTTCTCAACCAATGTCATCTGAATGGAATCGCTGGATGCGTTTCATTAAAGCAGTCATACAGCAAGATATTTCTGTTCCCGGCGATGAATGAATTCGCAGTCCGCCATGTTTTCCTAAACCGCTGGCCAGTATTTTTGTCGGCTCACGAACCATATGTTTAGGTTTTGCCGCAAGATCAGAACACTCGGCGATCCTGTTTTCCAGTTTTTCTATAAGTTGTATTTTCTGTCTTTCGACTTAAAAGAAATTTCAAAATGATTGTAGATTGATTTCAACATTTCCATTCAAAATTTCCTTCGTTTTTGTTGCGTCCTAAAGTCTGTAACAAAGCCAAGATATCTTTTCTTGTATGACCATTGGTAGGTCAAGAAACAACCAATATGGCTAGAATTTGTTCAATTGACGGTAAATTAGCACAATTTGTCCCGCATTTTGACGCAACAAGCAAGTTATCATCCTTTATAGAAATCGGCAGATATTTTTGTTAGGCCGCTGACCACATACAGCGCAACGGAGCATACCTACAATAAACAAACAATAACCATGGTGAGCACACCGAATAGGCCGATTGTATGTTCATTTTTTACAAGTAGGAAAATAACATGCGGGGAATCGCGAGGAAAAGAAGAAATGGTTCCCCTTATTCAGTGGGTATTTCCAATGTAACAAATCATTTAAAGAGTTGTCACCTTTCGCGCGCGAAAGTGACGGAATACGAATTGATACTAGCTAGGGCGGGAAAGTTTAATCTTGCATTGGACTGGACATAGAGAAGTTAACAATCTGTACGAAGCACCGTCACAATCTAGGGCAATATTGGCGACCTCTGAATACAGGTCAGTATCCTAATCACGAAGGAAGGAAAATTTCCTTGCACTGTAAGAATCCCGTGAACTGGCAGATGGCACAAAAGATACAGATGATGTTTATTACACCTGTACAAGTTGGGTCGCGAAAGAATTTTTTTTTTCAGTTGTGCAAAGTTTCCTGTTTTACAGTTTCTAAAAGAGGCTTTTAAAACGTAAAGAAAAAATATATAATTTTGAATAAAATCGGGCCGCACAACATTGTTCGTGTTAACCATCTTCTATTCCAACAATATTTGAGAATGTCACGTAACGCAATGGATTAAAGAGATAAATGTTGGTAGGGGTCTGATTCTTTAGTTAGTAAAGTGTTTCGAAAAAACAACAAAGGAACGGAGAAAACAAGATGTAGTACACGAGGTCACACAGGAAGGCTGCAACTTCAGCTTTGAAACTTTTGACTGCCTACAACGTCATCTTGATTGTGGTCAACATGAAAACAAAACAAGCCAAGAATCGGTCTATGATAAGTTACGGCGTGACTGAGCGGCAAGGTTTTCCACTCTTGTTCCCGAAAATCATCCTAGGCCGAAATCAGACATTTCCTCAATGGCCTCTCCCAGTTCTTCCCTTCTAATGGGTTGGGCACTCCAAAAGCCAAGAGAAGGTGGAACAAGGTACTCTTCTAAAGTGAAGGATTAATTGAAAGCAATTTGATGCTGGTGAAGAATCAGGATGTAAAGCTGATCCTCAGCAAGTTGCTATCGACATGAGAAATACCCGGACAGAAGATAACAAACGATTGTTCTCGAGAGATGAGTGGCTGTCAAGAAAGCAGGTCCAATTCTACTTTTCAAGACTCTCCGTGCTAAAGAGAAAGCAAACTAACTCGTCATCTTCCCGTCAAGCAACTATAGATGACTTGGAAGACGTGGTGCACGAAGAAGATTGGTTGCAGCAGGTGGACGAGGTTTACGAAAAACTATCTGTCCAACATCCAATCTAGTACGATGCGTATAATCTTTGTGACATGCGTAAAAAAACAAGCTTGGTTCCTTACATGTAATATGGAAATGTTAAAAACAACTGCCAATCTTTAAGTCGAAAGACAGAAAAATAGATACTTATTTAAAAACTGGAAAACATGATCGCCGAGCCGAGTGTTCTGATCTTGCGGCAAAACCTAAACATACGGTTCGTGAGCCGACAAAAAAACTGGCCAGCGGTTTAGGAAAACATCGATGGCGGACTGCGAATTCCCTTCGCCGACAACAGAAATATCTTGCTGTATGACTGCTTTAATGAAACGCATCCAGCGATTCCATTCAGATGACATTGGTTGAGAAACTTTGATCTTCGTGCCTGGATAAACTATATGGTGAAGAGAAACGTATTTCGTGTTTTATTACTGGCATTCGTTCACCAAATGTCCGATGGAAATATGGCCGTGTTTAGCTGAGTAACACAAGTTCAGCACTCACTTGCGGACCAACAACTGGCTGGCGGCCAAATGTTTTAACAGATTTTAGTAGCCCATAGATGGAACTTTCCCTTGATATACAGGAAAGCCTGTGAGTACGAACCACTTTTGAGATTTTTTACTCTGAATTTGGGTCAAATCGCATGTTGTGATAAGTGCCCAAAATGAATAAACTTTGTATCCTCGGTTTTGTTATACTAATTAGTGTTTATGATTACAATTCGTCTGATTATTAAGATAAAGGGTCACTGTTTATAGCTAGCAAATTTGAAGGTTTCAAGTGAACTATTTTGTCCAGAGCGAATAGCTGTAGTTTTTGCAAAATTCACGATCTCATCACTGAGTTTCGAAGACAGTAGGGGGCGCGGAAAGTTTACGGCAGAAAATTTTTATAAAGCAGAATTTCTCCGATCTAATTTCATATTTGTGACTTACTTACCAATAGAAGTTAACAGAAAAATTATAAGCGAAATCTATTTCCGGAGCGAAAATCAATATGAGGATCTAAGGGAGACTGCTTCTTAATAAAGATGTAAAATAAAACAATGTTTGCTTCGATTCTCCTTCTTCCTCGCCTGAAAACTGTCTTCTCCCAAAAGAGGAGTTAAACACAAATGACAATTGTGAGTATGAATTACAAGTAGGTTAAGTGGGGAAAGACTGGGAGTTCTCAGTGTTAACATCAGTCACTCAAATGAGACGAATCGCAAGAAATTATACGTTGAAGAGGATGAAAAACGACGAAAAACGCACCTCCAAAAAGAGATAAATTCTTCTCCATCATCTGTTTCCTACTCCGTGTTTATTTGAGGGTGAAGTACAAATTAGGGAAAACGTGAATTAAGTATGCAGTTGTGTGGCGTAGCCAACATATATTACTTAATTGAAAATTGTCAGCATTGTGTGTGTGCGTATTATCGCGAGTTGTTATTGAGGCGTCCGTTCAAAATTTGAAGAACATTATCATTTTGAAAACGAAACACCTACTAATTCCCTACTCGTGGTACTCAACATAAATGAATCTCCTCGCTGACATTTTAAAAGAAGTATACTGACAGGTGTTTTTTAATTTTATTTTAATTTGCTTTACATTCTCTATTTTCGAATTGCCCATAATCCACTTTGTTTGCCCCCCAAATTTTGCATATACTATTGTTTTGAAATGCTCTTGGGAATATGCAGCCCTCCCAAGAGCATTTACAAACAATAGTTTATGCAACATTTGGGGGGCAAACAAAGTGTATTATGGGCAATTCGAAAATAGAGAATAAAGCTAAGTCGCATTCATAAACTCGTTGACAATTCAAACGCCCATAAACCGACAAATAAAGCTCTTTAAAAAAAATTCAGAGCGCACTGTATGATCTTGTGCATCATAAGCTATCATAAGCTATCATAAGCTATCATAAGCTCATATTGTAATTATTATATTTAGACTAGTTTATTTTTAAGTGAGGAAACCTGACTCATTATAAGCCTCGTGGTTTTTTTCAGGTCTCCTCGCCATTTACTTTTTTTCTCTAATCTTTTATTATTTCCATCTTGCGTTGTAAAATGTTGTATATATGGCAAAATAAAGAATGAATGAATGAATGAATGAAAGTGCATCAAAATAGAATCAAAATAAAATTTGGATTTGCCGGCACTAGTCGAGCTAAATGATGTATTCTGAACATTTTAAAAACATTGAAGATAAATTAGAAAAAGGCCAACCATCTCACTGGTAACGATTCACTGACAATTCACAACGGTTTAAGCTCCAAATAACCTGGAGAAAAACATTTTCCAAGACTGCATACTTCTCTCCGTGAACAAAATGTTTAAAACAAAGTACAAAAGGGGTGAATATTTCATAAACTCTGGTACATATCTTCAGTAGCAGCTTTCTAGAGTGTTAAATATAGTTATTAGCGGAGCTCTGCGGGCCGAAGGCCCGCGCGGAGCCCCATACTCATAGAACAAAACCTATGCCCGTCATTTTTCATGGTCATGGCTAGCGGAATGTTTCGCGGGCGCGTGCGTGTGCCCGTATCACAACATCCGGGATCTTAGCAATTTTGAAAGCAAACCGAGGCATACCGAGGCTTTGTTTTTCGCGCGGCCACACAGCCGTGAGCTCGGTAAACACTTTAGTTGGATTGTTGTGTTTAGCGGAGAATTAAAGTCGTTATTTCCCTGCAGTTTTTCGCGGTTTGCTACTCAAGACACAGGGATACTCAGAAGCCGCTTTAGTGGAAAAAGAAGAGCTTTCAGGAATAAAATCTTGCTTCGAGAAACTTCATACGTTTTTATCAATGCAGGGGAGATGTTTGTTTTACGGATTAGCGGACATTTAAAGAATTTTCAAGGATTTCCAAGGTAAAAAAATTACATTTTTCGATGGGAATTTATGTTGATATCAATCTCTGATTCACTTTTTCTTTGTGCTCTCGTTAGTTTGGAGAATTGTTTATAAAACGTGCTTAAATTCAGTTGTATTGTTTTCTTGAATTTCATCGAAGACAGCGCTATAATTGATACGCGTTTTGCTTTTAAACATAAACTTATTGAGATTTAAATAACATTTTTCGAAAGAAGATTGTGTTGTGCAATTTTATGTGTTTGTTCATTCATTACTTAGGTTGAAAAGCGATTTTATGTAAACAAAACAAGACTTGGATTTCATAGTAACTGTTCTAACTTCACTCGCGTCGCCTTATGCAAATCTGTTTGTGTATTTTTGCAATTTTGATTTCTAAATCAGTTTTTCGGGCATGAATTTTTGATACGTAACAGGTGTATTTTATTCGGAAATTA
Organism: Dendrophyllia cribrosa; assembly: GCA_024195265.1. Taxonomy (NCBI): domain Eukaryota; kingdom Metazoa; phylum Cnidaria; class Anthozoa; order Scleractinia; family Dendrophylliidae; genus Dendrophyllia; species Dendrophyllia cribrosa. The sequence goes on along the minus strand of JAJLRJ010000009.1, from coordinate 11,742,819 downwards.
GTCGTACTAGTTATTCCAGACGGAGAAAAAGTTGTTTCTGTGAACTTTTGTACCGTCTAAATGTACTGTGCAGACGGTCGCGTAATTCTGTTTTTGAGAATTGCCAAAACTGAAAAATAGCCCGGTCGTCAATCTTAATTCTTGTGCTTCCGACCTTTCACCTTAGTTAAGCTTATCATCGGCTTTCTGTTCAAAGAGCGACGCTGTTAGGCTCGGCCCATCTATATATATTATTTATTAAGTCCAGGCTCAATTAATTCATGGGCATATATCCTCCTTGAGTCTTGGTGAGCAACATTTCGAGAATATCACATCCGAGTCACAGCTGACTTGTAATTTTGTCGGGATTTAAAGCTGTGGCTGCACATGTTTTGCTGGCTGTGTCTAAAGGTGGGACAAGGACTTGGGGACATAAAAAAGGCAAGGACTTGTGTTCAGGGACGTGGGACTCGGGGACACGAGACCCTCGAGGACGTGGGGAAGCAACATCAGAAAGTGTGGAAAGTGTGCTCATTTCACGAGTCAAGTTCAAGCCCGAGTCAAGTTCGAGCCCGACAAGTTCGAGTCACGAGTCAAGTTCGAGTTAAGTTTAAAAAAGATATATTTTTTTCCTTTATTTTGTCGATGATTTTTTTATTATAATTTTTGTTGTCTAAATGGTCTCACAGTGGTAAACAGCCCGAAAAAAAAAACAATCATTTGAGATATTTTTATTCATTCGCAGCCGTACATTGGACTTCAATTTGCTACTCCTACAGGTCCAGAATTTTCGTATACTTTCCATGTATTATTTCTTATTCTTGTCTATCCAAAATAATATATATCTTTGTTTAGATATGCATTAAGCGATTCTAGCTAGTGAACGTTGTTGATTTGATTCAGACTAATTTGCTCAGTCTGTGTACACTACGCGAACGACTCATTTCGCGATACAGTTGTACGTTGTTCCTTTGTCTGCTTTTTAATGTTTATTTCTGAGTTTCTTTTAATTCATTGATAGCTTTAGCTCTGCGTTCAGATTGAGACGAATTATTCTTAGGATGTGTTATCTCAATTTCCGTGAGTTGTACTTTGATTTCCTCTTGGTTGTTATTTAGAGCAACTGGGCCCAGTTGTTCAAAACGTGGATTGCGCTATCCACCGGATAAATCACTATCCAGTGGATAAGTATTAACAAAACCAATTGTGTTATCCACTGGACAGTGAATTATCCGGTGGATAGCGCTATCCACCGGATAAATCACTATCCGGTGGATAGCGCAATGGGTTTTGTTAACGCTTATCCACTGGATAGTGATTTATCCGATGGATAGCGCTATCCACTTTTTGAACAACTGGGCCCTGATGGCTGAACTGGCGGTACCCAATTTGAGTTTAATTACATAAAGGGGTGACTCTCTGTCTCTTCGCCGTGAAAGATGTATTGGAGACGCATCCGTCTCTTTCACCGGGCCTGACAGTAGCGACTGCCTATGTCCTATAAACCTGTAACTATCTATCTATTATAGTTGTGATTATAATGTATAAGGTTTTTTAAATTTTTATAGTTATTGTATGTAGTAGTCCATGGCTCACTGGAAGACCATTTTTGTAATGAATGTGATCCCGTCTTTTTTGTAATAAAGATGATGATCCCTTGGGTCTTTTCTGTGTTTATTACGATGTTTTAACCTCGTTTTATCGTTAATAGGTAGCCCATTGTGTACATCAATCCCCGTTCTTCGTATGTCCGAGGGTTAATAAAAAATCCCCCCTCCCGGATTACAAAATGAAACGCGCAAAAAAAAGCGCACTGTGTCCAACCATAGTCAATCGAGATCCAATATGATCCAACAGTGCAAAAATGATGGTGTTCTTCTCTCGCAACTTAAAAAATTGGTATGTCTGGTTTTCTGTTGCATGGTACCCCCTTATTTATGGAGGCTCGACTCAAAACATACACGAAGGGGTGTATATTTGGAAATCAAAATTTCGCATGACAGGCATGCTTCGATTACTTTCATACTTCAATTAACAAGTTTAATTATTAAATGTGTTCAAATTTTTAAGTGTTATTGGTTTCCCAGCGACAGCGGTTACTATAGCAACGCCAGCTTTCAAATTTTGTTGTACTCATGTATCACTAGCTGCAGACGAAGTTTAAAGAAAATTTGTAAGACGGTTTTTCGAGTAAATCAAAAATCATTTTATGGCATGATAGGCAAAACAGTAATAAAACCATTTATTGTGCATAAAGCAAAACATTTTCAAAATGCTTTTACGTATCATTTCAAAACATTCAACCGTTAAAAAAATGATTGCAAAGTATAGGAAAATCGCTTGGAAGCCAGTGAAACATACACATAGCACTTTGATCACCTTTCATAAAATTGGCGAAGGATGAAAGCAATCGAAGCATGTCTTCCCTTCGAAATTTTGATTTCAAAACATACACCTCACGGAAAAAACTGATTCGAGCTTCCCTTAAAATATTTTGTTCAATGCAAACTTTTTTATCACGTGCTTTTCTTTTTGTTATTTGTGTTTTCATCACTGAAAAGCGTGCAGACGTTGTTACCCCAAAACATTTGGCGTATTTGTCAGCGATTGGCTCAAGTTTCTAATCAATATTCATGAAAAAATCGTAGCCCTCGCGGCAAATCAAGCATGTCGTGTTCGTGTGAAGATGTCTCGCAAGTTTTAAAACTTTTTGGCGCTCTAGAGGCAACTTGGAAGACTCCGGGAAGACGTACCGCCCAGGAAAAAGTCGCCCCACAACTCCAACCGAAGGTAAGAGTCGCTTCGCAAAAAAATGACATTTGTCAACAAAAGAGTATATTAATATTTTGCTCGATGAAGTTAACACGTGCGTTGAGCTACTCTTCGTCTTACGACGTCTCTTCGTTTTGGTATCGCGTTTGTTTTACAATAAGCTGAGGAGTTGTCTTTCAAAACGTCTCTGGCTGGTTAATATTGTTCAAGCTGTATACTTTCAAAAGAACATTTTATAGTCAAACTTAAGGAGCTAAATAGGCCTTGAAACAAATGTTGAAATTCCTGTAAGAATTCGCTTATTCTATCACTAAGGGGCCGATTAAATGGCGAATTTTAGCCCGGTAGGCGGGCTGAAATTTCATTCTGATTACATGAGGTTTTTCAGCCCGTTTGCCCGGGCTGAAGCTTTCTTCATGTAATCGCAAACGTCGTTTTAAGAAGATTTGTTCAAGAAACCGGGCTGAAATCTCAGCATGCCTAATCGAGCTGAAATTCGCCGTGTAATCGGTCCCTAAATACCATTAATTGTTGATATAAACCACGTCTAATGCACCCACAATTAAACCTTAGTCGTCTGTAAAATAACAAACATTAAACATATGATTTTATCTTATCAATCGTTTATTTTTATTTTCAGGAACTTCAAAGAGTATCAAAGTCGGGAGAATGGAGGGCTGAAGAGATCTGAAGAAACAATTCAAGACAAGGAAAACTGGAATGGACGAATCAAGAGAAATCTCTTTAAAGATAAGAACTTAGTTTAGTTCGTATTTTTTTTTTTGTACAAATGGTGGCTGAACATGCTGAAATACTTAAGTTTGAATCAGTATCAATGCATTGATTCTTAGGTGAAGTGAATTCAGATCTGACTGCTAATTGATTTAATCTACTCATCAAATGCAAATTGATATGAAGAACAGGGGGAATAATTATTGAAGTTTATTAATCTTGCTGAATCGCGTACTGGCTGCTAATTGTGTTAACTGTCAAATCATCGAGAACAGGTTTTGCAATGAGAGGAGGTCTTAGGTCTAAGGTAAAATAACATCTGACAATTTTAATCTCGGCCACCATTTGGATGTTAAGCGATCGTTTCATTTATACGGTTGATAATTTGACGATTCAGTTTACGGCTTGTTTTTTTTCTTTTGTTTCGGTGAACAAATGTCGAAATGTAATATAATTGGGAGTACAAAACTTTACTTAAGGTGGCTCCCAACAGTTTCCAGCACTTTCCACGACTTAGATTTTGATGGGTCATTAAAACCACTCTTTATCAGTTGATGCTATAATCATGATATCAAATGAATGCACGTTGTTAGCATTTTTGTGACACAATATGTTACTATAGCAACAGTATAACCTGCTGAAAACATCCTTAATTTTAGCTTTAAGTGTATGTGCTATAAATAACTCAACAATGACTTGGTGAACCCCATTTTTTATTGTCGAATTTTGATCAGTAGGATAAGATACAACTTTTGACAAAGTTTAAAAAAATTCTGTAGGTGGGGTTCAGAGCCACCTTAAATTTTCGAAACATGCTAATAACTGGTTTGCTTTACGAATATGAAGACAAAAATGGAAACGTCACGTTTAATTAAGTGGGATGCAGAAATAACACGCTTTTACAGTGGTTTATGATTGTCTCACTCTGGTTATTTGTTCCAATCGGCGTAGCATCTGTTCCTCATTTAGATATAAAATAGCGCAAAGCAGAATAGACCATATTCGTATTCTCGGTATTGAACTGGTACTAGCTTGCAATGGAGGCTAATGCGGGGGAATATCATTAAAAATATTTGCATGTAAAAAGATTCCCCCGCATGAGCCTCGGCTGCAAGCTAGTACCATTTCAATACCGAAAATACGAAAATGGTCTATTCTCAGCAAAAATATGAAACTGTCACGCTGTTCTTGCATGTGACATAAGAAGCACTGTTTCTGCATTTCGTTTATAAATTTCCATATTGGGATATGTTCTTCTAATCCTACAATTTTAAAGTGTATATGACAGAAATTTTTTTATTTGCTTGATGGAATCTTCATGGCGTTCTGATAAGAAAATCGAAAAGAGTTTTTTCGATATCGATTTTCTTTTCCGTGTTTTAGCCGTCAAAAAACGTGAAATTTCACTTCCGGTGGGTTACAAAACCGCGCAAGAAGAAAGACTGGAGATAGCCCGCTGTGACGTCAATACAAGAATGCCGGTGTCGCGGTTTCTCGGTTCCTCACATTTTTGGTGCGCCCTGACGAAGAAACATGGTTCTATTGAGGTGTGTTGTCTATGGTTGTAGCAACACGCACCAAAAAACGGAGGAACTGAGAAATCGTGACACTGGCATTCTTGTATTGACGTCACAGCGGACTATTTCCAGTCTTTTTTCTTGCGCGGTTTTGTAACCCACCGGAAGTGAGATTTCACGTTTTTAGACGGCTAAATCACGGACAAGAAAAATCGATATAGAAAAACTTTTTTCGACTTTCTTATCAGAACGCCATGTAGATTCCATCAAGCAAATAAAAAAATATCTGTCATATACACTTTAAAGAAACCCTCGGTATGGCTGCATTACAGCATAATAGGTGGTTTTCATGTTACGTCACGGCGGCCATGTTGGTGCACACCTACAAAAGAATTTTAATGAACTTCTTTTGTTATGTGCACCAACATAGCCGCCATGGCCTTTGTCATTTGAGTTCCACAGGACTGAAGGTCACGTGAGTGAAAACCATCTATAGCGCGACATCGAGTGCGTAATGTTATTACAATTCTCAAGCCAGTTATTAGCATGTTCGGAAAATTCTTCGGAAAGCAATCGAGCGTTCTGTTCGATGCAAAGAAATTTTTTGCTAAAGTTGCGCACGTGCACATGAAACTTGAAAACAATACTCGTGAATAATAAGGACGCTCACTTGCAAACACAAAATCTGCGGGAAAAAATTGATACATTGGAGGCCCTATTTTATTGCCTTACATGTTTTCAATGTCCTTGAAACTTGCAGGCCATATAAATTGATGATTAATCTCGAGATAGTCAAATTTAAAAAAATATATATCTAGCGGTTTCCAAATTATCATCACATTTGTAGGCGTAGACCAAATTACATACAAAAATGACAACAAGAGCAGCTGAATGCACGCCAATCAAATCCTTCTTTCTCGCAATCGGCCAAAGCAACCCCCTCACTTTTTCACACACCATTTTAAATAGTATGTTTTTCACTGTATTCATAACCCCCAAAACTTCATCCCGAAGAATTTCAAAAACACTCATACATTTCTTTTAAACGTTGTCCAGTTGAAGCCCATGGTCTAACCAATTAGTCGACTAGCTGATTCAAACTTAAGTATTTCAGCATGTTCAGCCACCATTTGTATAAAAAAAAATACGAACTAAACTAAGTCTTATCTTTAAAGAGATTTCTCTTGATTCATCCATTCCAGTTTTTCCTAGTCTTGAATTTTTTCTTCATATCTCTTCAGCACACGATTTCAAATGGAATCAAACTACTATGAGATGAAACTGCATTCCCAAAGCGCATCGTTTTTTAAAATATTAGCCAATTATGTCGATAGTATGTTTTTCACTGTATTCATAACCCCCAAAACTTCATCCCCCAAAATTTCAAAAACACTCTCATACATTTCTTTTTTAACTTTGTCCAGTTGAAGCCCATGGTCTAATCAATTAGTCCACTAGCGAGTTTTACAAAAAAATTCTCTTGGTCTAGAGAAACTCAGAAACTCCGCGACTTGTGAATTTCGGAGGGTCACCATTCCGTTGCTATGGAAGCACCAATGTAAACAAATCCTATACTCCCATAAAGTTCAATGTATTGTGTGTTTGTATGAAAGGTGGATTGTCTTTTTATGCGCTACAACAAAAGATATGGTCCATTAAAAACTGAAAGGGTTTGGACTTGAGAAATGGATACGAGCCTCCTTAAAAAATGATTTTGATATAATGCTTCTGCTTTACAGTCAGGTTCAAAGTTTTCGAAAGCCATTCTCGTTCGCATGTTTCGTTTTCGCTGATTCAAAACAGGTTTTGATCGACGGAAAGAAACTGGATGAGTCAGGAGGAATGTCTGCATTTGGTTGCTAAGATACTAGTTAGTTCCAGGTCTCCCGCGGTAGTATTAGCTCTAAACTGCGCATGTGTGGAATAAATAATGAATTACACACTTTGACCGTGTTGAAGTCCTAATGCACAATTCGATCTATCGCTGGAATGAAAATGGACACGTCAAATTAGCTTTTTATAAATAACTTTCCTTTTCAAAATTATTTTTTCAATTTAACCAAAGTCTGGCGTTGTGTATAAAATAGAATCAATTGGGAATCTATATTTAAAAGACAATATTGTAACTTGTCGGTGCCTCCTTAAAATTATTCACACGTTCCCCACATTAACTGATTGACAAGAGAACAAAGGACTTTTCACGTTGCGTTTTCTTTAATCCAGCCTTAATCCAGAGGTCGAGTGCTTGTGTTCTCTTGTCGATTTTATGTATGTTTAGGAGCTTTGTTTATAAAGTCTGATGTCTGGTTTTGAGGAAAGCCCTTATTTTCGATGATAGATATAAACCTTTTAAATGGTTTAAACCCAGGAGTATCAATAGTCTGTCGATCGAGTGTCATCGTTCGGATTAGTGTTGTTCTGAAGAGAACTGTTGCTGTTGACAATTACTGCTATTTCGACAACCTGAGCGGAAGTCATCCTCAGAGTCATGTGAATTGTAAAGTACTATTTTACGACAGTTACTAACAAGTGTTAAAGACGAACCCAACGACAGACAAAGAGCAGCATACAAGTTCAAATGTTGACTGTCGAATGCGTTACCTACAGTACGGACTACTAACTTAGAACAAATACCACTGAACCGATGCCAACAACTACCCGTGGCCTACAAACGAACTTTTTAACGGAACACGAAAGTAAAAATTACACTATCAATGCACGGATCGGAACGCACTAATCACCGAGTCTCGACAGCCAATAACAGCCTACATTCACATGGCTCTGAAGATGACTTCCGCTCAGGTTGTCGAAACTTAAATTCACTCATTGTCAACAACAGCAGTTCTTTTTCGAACTACAATGTAGACCTGTTATACAGACCAAAGGAAAAAACAAACCAAAAGCTATCTTTTGAGGAAGAACAACAGATAACGTTTCGAGTTAAGTCAACTGCATAAACGCTTCAAACAAATCATTTACAGTTTAGTTAACCTTTTTTTAACTTGGTCGCTCAATTTAAATTCTCATAAAATGATTTTTTTCGGGTCTTTAAATATCGTTTATCCTTCACTGTCATTTTCAAAATTGACAAGTTGAAATGGAAACTCTCAAAACTACTGGCACATCTTTTCCTATGACCTCAATTTGTGAATTGTTTGTTTGAACAAGTTCAACACACTAAATTAATAAAAATACTGAGGACAATATTAATTCAGTCCGGCACAGTTTCCTAATTCAACGTGTCGTTAACTTAGTACGAGATTTTCCGTTGTTTTGATGCTGCCGGATATCTAGTTAAACATTCACTAACATCAGTTTGGACAAGAGATACAGGACCAATTATAAAAAGACGAATTGTTTTACTTATGATCATGGTCTGTATAACTTCTTGATTTGCTTTAGGCGGCATTTATGTTTGTTTCTAAAATAAATTTCAATTGACATAAAGAAACGTGTTTAGGGTAAAACTTAAAACCAGACATTAGGTATATAGTTATAAATGGGCTCTCTTAAATTTAGTTTTTAAGTGGAGGAAAAGACGTTTTTCTGTTGGCATTCGATGTAGCACAGAATGAAACATTTTAGTTTGATTAATTGGTTTCATGCACAACAAGACTTCTGGGAGGAAAATAGAGCCAAGCAATTGTATGTTGAATGTTCTAAATTATGACTTGCTCCAAACTTAGCAAACATTTATTTTTCTGAAACCGTATGGGTTCGTGCACAGTTTACTTATCTCAAGTCAAGCAATTTTTTGTTGAATACTCTAAATTATATTACTTGCTCCAAACTTAACTGCACAATTTGATCTATCGCTAGAATGAAAACGGAGCCATGCAATTGTCTGTTGAATGTTCTAAATTATTTTGCTTGCTTCAAACTTAGCAAAAGGTTATTTTACTGTGCTACAAAGGAAACTGGCCAACAGTTAAAGGTCTTGTTATTAAAAGCAACATGGCAAGCTATGAAAAGTCTAAAATATTCCCAGTATTGAATGCAATCAGAAGCAAAAATTACTTATTAAGTAAACAATAAGAGAACTAAAGCTTCAATTTATGTACGTTATCTAAACAATTTTCACTATTTTTTAATAGCTTGCCCTGTTTCTTGTAATATCCTTCATGTATACACTGTCTCGTGCAAGAACTTTCATGATTTAAGGCTTATTTTCACCGGCGCCAGAAATATCATTTAGTTCAAACGTATGAAGAATGAACACACTTGTTCTTCTTATGTTGTCTTCGTAGGAATTGACACGGCATAAGCACAAGAAAAACAACTTAGTTATTTTTCGTGTGATTATGTTTATTCCGCATTAATTCCTATTGAGGATAACATAAGAAGAAAGAGTGTTTGTTTCTCATACTTATGTCGCTTGTGAAAACCAACCAGCACGAGAAGTTGTATACTTTTTTGGCGGGTTAAAATAATTTTTTGGATCAAACATTTTCAAGGGGTGCTTCGTTATTATTTTTGCCAAAACTGTTACCAGGGGAAACGCTGTGCAAATGTTTCTAAATTTTCCCGCCAAAAGACTTAGTATATATATGACGAAAAATTTCGTCATACCTTTTACTTAATTAAGTTATTGAACAAGCATTGTACAATATAAATAAAAAATACAATGAAACTGAAAGAACTCTTTTATTGCTGACTTATTATTTTTAAATACAATATACAACAACATAATGAATATTAAAAATAGATTGGCGGGAAAATTGTAGACATTTGAACAGCGATTACCATGGAAAAACATTGCTCATACAAATATTTGAACATGTTGCATGAATAATATGCTTTTTATTAAGCAATTGACAATGTTTCAGAGAACACTGAAAAATTGACTGACTGAATTTTTTCCAAAAGCAAAAAGGTCTTGGTCTAGTTACTTTCTAAGCTATAAATTGAGTATTTGTTTCTGTTCTTGGCATATTTTCACGGTACAATAGACTTTTATGGCTGCTACAAACAACACGAGAACTTTTGGTGGATTTAATTTGGAAACATTGATTTTTAACTTTTCAAACCGATCAGAAACACCTTCGATTTTGGCACTTTGCTTCAAGCAAACTTTGTACCGTGAAAATTGCCTTTAAGTACTGATACAGTGCAATTAGTACAGGTAGAACAAATGGCTTGAGCGCGAAATGTAGAACGTTTATCTGATCGTTAATAACCAAAATTTCTAACAGGAAAAGCTGACGTACGTGAGACAAACGAAATTACCCTCGATCAACATAAAAATATTTATTGCAAACTTAGAAAGGGCCGCAATAACGGTAACTGTAAAGTTCTTGACAACGGCCTGGCATTTACACTGAGAAATCTTGTTTAATATTTACGAAAAGTGAGAACTCGAAACAAAATTTACAGCCAGTTCGCAGCCTTAAAACTTTGGAGTGAAATTGTTTATCCTCGCCGCGTAATTCAATGCTACCAATGTATAATTAAGCAGTTGAAAAAAAATTCAGACTTGAACTTGAAACCTTTGCTGACGTCATTGTTTTCATTTTATTTCATTAACATACAAATTTACGTAAAGAAGGCACCGAACTGAACATGAATTGATTTTAGTTGGTAACCTATGCAATATTAATTTTGCATCAGCCATCAAAAACTGCAAAATTATTGGGTAGCAAAAGCGATCATGAGCTATACATTTTTTTGTAAAAATTTGAGTTTTTAAACAGTATAGCACGAAGAGTATCTAATATATATCGCGCTCAAATTTCCAGGGAAAGCAGATTGTGTTTATATGCCCTTTAAAAATTGTCACTTTTAAATAAAAACTTTAATAGAGAATGACTCATGCGCATATGCTAATGATTCAATAATTGTAAATAAATATTCATCTGTTGATAACAGATAAGAAATCAAAGGCTTCTATGAGCCAACTCGTGAATACGAAACGCTTTAAATGATATTATTCACCACATTTGCAGAGGTTATGAGTACGATCCGAGGATCGCGAATGCAAGTTGAATATTCATCGAGTCGAGTCGAGTAGTCTCGAGTCTTCGATATGGCAAAAGAATCCTTACTTTGCTGGAGTCATAATTGTTGTAGAAAATATATGCAATGCAATATATTTGTTTTTCTTTTCTTTTCTTTTCTTTTCTTTTCTTTTCTTTTCTTTTCTTTTCTTTTCTTTTCTTTTCTTTTCTTTTCTTTTCTTTTCTTTTCTTTTCTTTTCTTTTCTTTTCTTTTCTTTTCTTTTCTTTTCTTTTCTTTTCTTTTCTTCTCTTCTTTTCTTCTTTTTTTCTTTTTTTCCGAACTGGACATTGTGAAAGTGATGTATTTTTTTTTGTTCTTTTGAAGTCATTATAATTCAATTTAAAAAAATATATATAGAACCGTGTTTGTCGCAATATTGCGTTACGCGTTTAATAGCTCATGCACTGTAAATTTGCTTTTATCCATAGACCCTATTCATAAATGGCGGCCGATTTACTTATTCTTTTATATTCATGCTAATCAGCCCAACTAGCCTCATTTTAGACCAAAAATTCTTTTGAATTTTGCACACGCTAACGAGGCTAGTTGGGTTGATTAGCATGAATATAAAAGAATAATAAACCGGCCGCCATTTATGAATAGGGTCTATGGATAAAAGCAAATTTACAGTGCATGAGCTATTAAACGCGTAACGCAATATTGCGACAAACACGGTTCTATATATATTTTTTTAAATTGAATTATAATGACTTCAAAAGAACAAAAAAAAATACATCACTTTCACAATGTCCAGTTCGGAAAAAAAGAAAAAAAGAAGAAAAGAAGAGAAGAAAAGAAAAGAAAAGAAAAGAAAAGAAAAGAAAAGAAAAGAAAAGAAAAGAAAAGAAAAGAAAAGAAAAGAAAAGAAAAGAAAAGAAAAGAAAAGAAAAGAAAAACAAATATATTGCATGTCCCGACCAGGATTCTATTTCGGATTAAGAGAGATTCGCGTTAAGAAAAGTTTACAGCCCAGTGATTGCAAGGGTGAAAATCCGTCAACTATTTCACACTGCAACCAAACGAATTGCTTTTTAATTTCAAAATCCTGCTTATTGAAAACTCTCAAACAGAAAAATGGCCTTAATTAATTATTGATAACTGAATTACTTTAAAGATAAGAGGGGAAAAACCGAAACTGACAAATGAACTATAATTTTCAAAAATCAATCGATTCATAGCCTTAAAACCCTTACTGAAAACTTGACAAACAGCCGTTATCAAGGTCGGAACCACAAAAAAAAGCAAAAAAAAGCGAACAAAATGCCTAACAGTTTAAGTGACTTGTTATTAATAATAGGATTCAAATTAAAAACAAATTTTCACACTGACAAATAAATAGAATCTTGCCGAAAAACCCCGACAAATTTATAAGCAAAAACTGTAAAAAGACAAAATGGCCTTAAATATCTACTGAGAAAGCGTTTCATACTCTTAAAAGCTTTATTGATATTAAGGGAAAAAAATTAAGGAACTCAAATTGAAGAAAATTAAGAAATAATAGCTGACAATTAAATCATCGATACTGCGAAAAAGTTAAATGCAAATTAAAAAAAACTGGCGTTATAGCTGTTATAGTTTCAAGAATGGTCTTAATTATTTTGCCAAAAAAATAGGATTTCTTTCAACGTAAAAACCCAGTAGACAAAATGCAATAATTATCATTGAAAATTAAGAGACTTAAAGCTACCGAATTTAAATAATTATTTTTCAGTTACTCCCGGCCGATTCTATGCGGTATGAATTTAAATTCAAAACTCTTTTTGCTTAACTTCCTTGCGGACCTGTGTCAGTGACTAAAAATCCTACTCCACGAGTCCCAATTCACTAAAAGAAAGATTTTTACTCCATCGTTAAGGACCAGTTTGGGACCAGTTTAGGTCTCCGTGTGAGTTTTGTCATGAAATAATTTATAGAAGTCTCTCGAGCTACAACCTCGGACAAAACTAGTTGAGACATATTTAATCTACTCTCATATTTCTCTATGGTGCTAAAACCTCAAATACCATTTTATAATTGTTCGCCCTCCCCCTTCCCTCTTCCAATGTTGTTTTGGGGATCACAGGATATGTATGGGCCAATTTTCAGTCTGAAACAACATTGCATGGTGCTTGCATCCTTTTTAGCCTTCTGTGCCCACCGTGAAAACAGATGAAACTGTCTCCACAGTTTTGTTTGATTGTAGCCTTACCTAAATTAATCTGTGCAGTGTTATTCAAAAGAAAGACAATATCACTACTGCCGGGTAAAGAAGCATTTGTAAAGAGGTGATGATCGAAAAACCAAGTCTGTTGTGGTGTTCTTTTGTCAAGTCGATCGTGTTGTTGTTCTGTATCAAGTATATTCTTGGTTTGCACATGATGTCATAAAAATTCAACAATCTCAACTACAAAGCTGTTCCTAACATGATATGTGGATACCAGTGATTCAATCTTTCCAAAAACGTTTCAGATTTTTATTGCTTCCGTCTTGAAGAAGTTTGAAATGTGTCACGCAATTTGTTACACCATTTCAGATAAGTCGTTAAAATAAACAACTTGAACCAGTTCAAAATTATTTTTGCATTATAGATTCATTCATTCATTTATTTTTGTCATCAACCACATTAAAGTATATATAATAATAATAACAATACAATACACTAGGAATTTATAATAACTTAAAAGACGATAGACTGCAAAATGTTTATGGTGGTAGTGACAAGGAAGCCTATATAGAAGCCGGGGGCTTATGAACTATAGGCTTCCTGACAATATAGAATACATCATACGAATTATGAGGACAGCATGAAATATAAAATGTATTATTTTAAAAAGAGAAGAAAAGGAAAGGAAAGGAAAAAAGAAGTATGTAGCTCAACAAAGAGTATTTTTGACTAAGAAAGAAGGAATTTTTTTTAAAGTCTTTTGCCAAACAAACGGATGCTTTCACTGTTTTGAATTTCATGACTTAACGATGATGCTTATATAGTTATAGATGCTTATATAAACCGATTTAATGCAATTATAGTGAATCCAATGTTTTGTGATCAGAGGTTTGGTGTAATTAAGATTTAAGCTTTTTCCACCATGTTGGTGTACGAAGTGGTACACAAAGATGGCCTCTCCATACATTTGTACTAAAAATGTCCAATGCTCGTTTGCCTATAACTCGTCAACGAAATGCTCTTGCGCTTCAAAAAGTGGCCCAGGTGCGTAGTTTTAAACGTTCTACGATTCCATAAACATTTTGGAATCAAAATCAGTTTTAATACTTCCGAATTTTGATATGACGTAAGTGCAAACCAAGAATATTGTTGTAGCCTGCGCGCATACGTTTCCTATTATTTTCTTCCTTCGTCGTTTGCGCGTCACCTAATGTTGTTGACGTTCTATGTGTTCTTTGTGAAGTAACTCGGGACTTGGTATATGAAGCATCGCTTGAATGTAGTTTTCGCATTTATTTAAATAATAAAATACCAAAACTACATCAGTGTTAGCAAGTTTTCTGACATTTTTATTGAAAAATAGTGTCTTTACCTACAAATTTATTTGCAATCGTAATTTGCCAAAACTGAACTCACAACAAATAATAAGCCTTCATTTCTTCGCAAAATTGTGTAAACGCAACCTTAAAAACCTTGGTTAGTGGACACAGATAAACAACCAAAATTTAAACTAAAAAAATGACGTTCCATTTTGACTGTCAAGTGTTCAAAACAACAAACAGGCAATTAAAACTCCTCAGTTTGAAGACTATATGGTACAAGCTACTGGGCCTCAACTTCATCATTCACTCAGAAACTGACAAACAACCAAAAATTACAGCGAAACAAACAAATGGCCTGGCTTATAGTTTAACTGAGTGGGAAATCAGCTTCACAAAAAAAAATATTTATTTCTTACTAATAAAAAATGATACATTTGTTTTCTAAACTTTACTCTCGCTTTCAATGTCTATGTTGATATGTTGTATCTTACTGCATTCAAATGGCCAAACACTGAGAAATTGGGACAATACTCGGGGGCGGATTTAGGGGAGGGACCGAGGGGGCCGAATGTCCCCCCTCCCCCCCCAACAACGTTTATCGTATGGTATTTTGAGAAGGATATCTCTAGACTAAGTTTAATTAGATCCCATACCACTCCGGTTACTTGGATTCCGCTTGTAAAAAAAAAACAGTCGGAGTTGATTTGTCATGTTTGACCACGATCACAACTGCGTTTTATTAAATATTTCGACATTTCTTATTCAAAGTGGGATCCTGGCATCTGCCAAATTTGGGCGCCCAGAAAGCACCAGATTGCATCTCAGAGGACTTAAATTAGCAAAATTTCAGGCGGACATACCCCCGGACTCCTCCAGAAATGCGCGCACGAGCGCGCTAAAGACACTAACGCGCTCATGGTCTTCCATACAAATGTTTACGGCCCCCTCTTTCTAAAATTCCTGCATCCGCCACAAATACTCAATAAAATTTAACATCATTCTGAAAGGCCAGACAATTTACCTACTATTTCAGTTCAAGTTCTATCTAAGCAATTAATATTTCAAAGCAACATCTCTTCGTACAACTGAAAATTGAGGCAAGTAAGTTACTAATATTGGAGGAACTAAATGAACAAGTGATAAATGGCTCTCTCTATTCGTCGCTTGAAAACCTAGCCTGCCTAGTTGACGGGATTATCATACCGGGGTACTGTTTTGGCAACTGAGCCACCACGCGCGAGCGGCGAAGCCGTGAGGGAAAATCCCGCCTGCCTCATTTCTTGATTACTTTTGAATGCCACCCACTTTTGTCACCTTGGTTGAAACTGTTAAATTAACCAATCAGGGAGAGAGTTGTAATACGACCCACACCGCAGACTTTAGACATTAAGGAGGCTCGCACCCATTTCTTAAGTCCACACCCTTTCACTGATTTTAATGGGCCATATCTTTTGTTGTAGCACATAAAAAAAAGACAAGCCACTTTGCATGCAAACACACAATACATTGAACTTTATGGGAGTATAGGATTTGTTTACATCGGTGCTTCCATGGCAACGGAATAGTGACCCTCCTAAATTCACAAGTTGCGGTGTTTCTCCAGATCAAGAGAATTTTTGGTAAAACCCACTAGTGGACTAATTGATTAGACCATGGGCTTCAGCTGGACAAAGTTTAAAAGAAATGTATGAGAGTGTTTTTGATATGTTTGGGGATGAAGTTTTGGGGATTATAAATACAGTGAAAAACATACTATCGACATAACTGGCTAACATTCTAAAGAAAACGATACGCGATGGGAATGCAGTTTCATCTCAAAGTAGTTTGATTTCATTTAAAATCGTGTGTGAAAAAGTGAGGGGGTTGCTTTGGCCGATTGCGAGAAAGAAGGATTTGATTAGCGTGCGTTCAGCTGCTCTTGTTGCCATTTTTGTATGTAATTTGGTTTACGCCTACAAATGTGATGATAATTCGGAAACCGCGAGATAATTTTTTTTTTAAATTTGACAATCTTGAGATTAATCATCAATTTATACGGCCTGCAAGTTTCAAGGACATTGAAGACATGCAAGGCAATAAAATAGGGCCTCCAATGTACCACTTTTTTCCCGCAGATTTTGTGTTTGCAAGTGAGCGTCCTTATTATTCACGAGTATTGTTTTCAAGTTTCATATGCACGTGCAAAACTTTAGCAAAACATTATTTATTTGCATCGAACAGAACGCTCGATTGCTTTCAAAAGAATTTTTTCGAAACATGCTAATAACTGGCTTGTGTTACGAATAGCAATGACAACAGTACTGATGAAGACAACGTCGGAAACGTCCTTCTTTCACGCAATCGGCCAAAGCAACCCCCTCACTTTTTCCCACACCATTTCAAATGGAATCAAACTACTATGAGATGAAACTGCATTCCCAACGCGCATCGTTTTCTTTAGATATTAGCCAATTATGTCGATAGTATGTTTTTCACTGTATTTATAATCCCCAAAACTTCATCCCAAAAAAATTCAAAAACGCTCTCATACATTTCTTTTAAACTTTGTCCAGTTGAAGACCATGGTCTAATCAATTAGTCCACTAGCGGGTTTTACAAAAAATTCTCTTGACCTAGAGAAACTCCGCAACTTGTGAATTTCAGAGGATCACCATTCCGTTGCCATGAAAGCACCGATATAAAAAAATCCTGTACTCCCATAAAATGTGTTTGCATGCAAAGTGGCTTGTCTTTTTATGCCCTACAACAAAAGATATGGCCCATTAAAATTGAAAGGGAGTGGACTTGAGAAATGGGTAATAGCCTCCTTAAATCACGGCCTGATACATTTAACGATCCTAACACTTTCCAAGCGATAACAAACTTTAGCCGACAAGTATTTATCTTAATTTGCAACAAAAGTGAGCCACAATGATACCACAATGTATGCCAATAGAGCTAGCACCGAACAACGGCCTAAAGAATAAAAATAATTCTAACGGCTCTGGACAGCATAAAATCCTCCTATAAATTTGAGAGATAATCCGCAGAGATCAAACGGTCAATATTATCGCAGAGAACAGTTCATAATTGTGATCTAAAGGCGCAAATCTCTCCGAAATCTTACTGAGAAAGCTTTATGCTTTAGGCTTTTTGAATACTCTTTTTTTTGCGACGAGTGGGAGTCGTGTTAAGCCTGTCCATTTTTATACTACTATCTATTATTTTTTGACAGTGCTCCTCGTAGTAGTATTCTGCCACATGCTGAAACGCATGTGGCACAACACTGGCTACACGTGGATCACGCGTTTGTCGTACAAGATAAATAATTTATTGAGGCACTTGCGAGACCACTCCTTTGTGTCAAAAAAGTACCGTACATACACAAGAAATCACAAAAAAGCCTTCTGAAAAAACACTAACAACTTCGGATCGAAACTGCAACAATCCTTTTCTGGCACCTTCTCTGCTGCGCTGAAGATAAACTGCGGTGGAACTACTGATAGAGCAGTGTCACTGTTTAGTTCCAAAGCCGTACAATTCAGTGACTCCATTTCTGCTATTTGGTCTTCGATGAGGCTTTTCAACGGCGAGATAACTAAAGGCCCGGCCAAACGAGCGCAACATTTGAACGCAACATCTTGAATATTGTGGCGCGCAACGTGTTAACACACGTTTGGCCACCCTGTTGCAACATGTTGCAACATGATGGATGGCGTTGGATCAAATTTGACCATTTATAAACTTGATCCAACACCATCCAACATGTTGCAACATGTTGCAACAGGGTGGCCAAACGCGTGTAACACGTTGCGCGCAACAATGTTGCAAGATGTTGCGTTGAAATGTTGCGTTCGTTTGGCCGGGCCTTAAGACGCAAGTCTTCGGTAATCGCATCTCTTGGCTCGCCAAGGCAAAGATGGTATATATCATGCTTTTGCCAAATCTCGCTTCCAAGAAGTAAGTTACTGACCGCTGTCTCCTGCTCTTCCTTCAATATAATTTCCCTTGTTTCTTGACGGACATTAAGCACATTTAAAGATAGCAGGCGTATTTGGGGAGCGAACGAGCGCTGCGCTTTAAAAGCCGCGGACTGAGGCGAGTCAAAAGACGCGATCAAGGGTGTGGGAGTCAAGCTGGAAGTCCCACCCCTTTCACTCCTTCCAGCCGCCGACGCTTTGCAAAACCAAAATGGCGACCAAACACTAAATTCAGCACTCGCCCACCAAAAAACCAAAGCTCCTGCACCGCAGTCTAATTTAAAGATTTCTCGATGCTTACCTTCGCACTCGCCATTTTTGAAATTTCTGCGTGAAAGTACGAACTTTCCCTTGGGAAAGACTAGAGATATAGATTAATATTTGATCGTCTGGTAGACGGACTATTCAAAATACCCAAGAATTAGAGCAGGCGGGATATCAGTTGGACTCGTCCCCATTCTTCTCGCGGCTTTGCCGCCAATTTTTCTCGATCGCGGGTCTGCCAAAAAAGCAGTACCCCCTCCGGTATAATGAAACGCAAGCTAATGAAAACCCTAAGCAGGCGAATAGAAATAGAATAGAATAGAATAGAATAGAAAAAGACGACAAAAAATACATGCATAATATAATACAATTGATACCGAACACAGAAAACATGCCCTGTAATTAAGTTTACCAAAAATTTGTTTTCATTACTGTAAGCTGTTATCCCTAATATGACATAAATCGGTCAAAATGGCTGAGACATTTTTCCTAAGACACACAAAGTGGCCCATGATATTGACTGAGATATCCCTCACTGAAAACAGAAAAAGGAATCCTTCTAGTCAATTAATATATTTCGTCTAAGAAATCGTTGTGTAACCTAAAAACCTTTACTGAAAACTAATAAACCATGTTGAATTGCATGCCCTAACGGCTTTAACTGAAAAGTCGTTTTAAGATATAAAAATCCAGTCTTCACTGAAAGTTGACATGTTAAATAGGCAAAATGGCTTATAAGTTTGACTGAAAACTTAACATGGAGTACGATGTTCACGAATAAATTGGTCCAGTCTATAAATAAATTCCTTATTAACTTTTAACGTTTGGTATTGTTAGGGCAAAAACAGCATTGCATCAATAAGAAAAATAAGTCCGCAACGCGTACATATGTCCACCGGAAGGTTATGCATATTTACTCGTTTGTTGTTTTTTTCTAGGAAATTCTCAAGCATGGCGCATTCTTTGGACGTTTTTTTACAGCCATAGGTATGCTTGAGAGTAGTAAATGGCCTGATATTTCCACTTGGAAAATAATCTTATCTACTACTTCCACTCATGATGAGAAACTATCATTCAATTTTTTCCAATTCGCCTCGATTTTAGCGTCCTCGCTGACCATTTACAAGGGCCGACATTGTACGACGGTCAAATGTTATAACATTTATTGAGAATTTGTAATTCTATTTTAATTCTTAAAGTTAAAATTGTTTAATTGCCCTGAATATTTATACAGTTTTTTTTTTGTTAATGAGAAATGTATGAATGAAACAATGCCGTGACTTATTCGATTTCGAGTTTAAGTAATGCTTCACATATTAAGAACTATAGTAAACTTCATTGTTCTGCGGCATTGGCTCTTTCCCACATAGAATATCTTTGATTTTAAGAATAGAGGAGGGGCTAATGGTTCATAATTATATTTCATTATAAAAATACAGAAAATCCATTGTGTCAAATATATTTTAAGAAATGTTCGTGATTAACCAATCAGAATAGCAGAAGACAATAGCTACTAATTTTGCTTCTTTGATGAATGGTGTCGCATCCTTTAAGAGCAGGGTGCATAAGTATCTTATGTCATGTGTATGAGGCTCTGCCCCTGCACTCCAGTTCTCCTTGCTGTGAACCATTGATTAGGCCATGGGACATCTATCATAGTGCAATGCTGCATATGCTAGTTTTTCATTCTTCATGGACTATTGTTCACTTTAGCATTTTATAAAAAAAAAAAAAAAAAAGTTCCCCAAATACAATATCTTTTAAAAATTGCATGTTGTGCGATTGGGTCTCAAATACTTGAAACCTTAAAAAAATTAGACTTTATGCACCTTGAACCTTAACTTTTTAGCGGTTTTTGAGTCTTGGCCAATGAGATCACTAGTTGTAACAATGAAAATAGTTGACATTCCAGCGTGCATTGCCGTTCAGCACTATCCTTCTTACGCGGATCATTACTTAACTAAGTTTTATTCTCTTTGTTAAAAAGCGCGACGAAGTATGTTAGATCTGTTTTGCACTGTATCTCGACTGAACTAAAAAATTATGTTCGAATTTAATTTGGCGGCGATAAAAAAGAATTGAAAAAAAAAGGTAATCTTTGACTGATGCGCTTAAAGAAAACCAGTAGTTTCTCTACCTCTTTCCTTGTTTAAGTTGGTTGTCTTTCTTTCTTCCTTGCTTGATTCTGATTTTGATAGTTTTCTTGTATCCTGCATAGAAATAAAGCAAAAATACATTAATACATTCCATCACGTTTTTGGACATCAAAAAGGTAGACACGATTTTCTTTTTTCAACAGATTAATAACTGATGTAATCTGGCCGCCATAAAAAGATTCAAGAGCTGACGTTTCGAGCGCTGGCCCTGAGTCAGAGCGAATCACAAAGGACTGACACTTCACGAATGGAATGGGATGCGAATGGAATGGAATGGAATGCGATGCGAATGGAATGGAATGGAATGGAATGGAATGGGACGGAATGGAATGGAATGGAATGGAATGGAATGGAATGGAATGGAATGGAATGGAATGGAATGCGAATGACGAAGGGCTAGCGCTCGAAACGTCACCTTTTGAATCTCCGGTGGATAATTAACAACTATTCACCTCAGTGTAGGTGGGTAGTGGTGGATATTTACCGAGCCGCGAAGAGGTGAATAGTTGTTTTAGTATTCCTGTCAACGATTACAATTTTCGCGCGCAAATTGCTGGGAGGTGAATAGCACTTGCTATTCCGAGTTTCAGTAGCCAATCAGAGCACGCCAACAATGCTATCCACTGTTTCAGTATATACTAATTAACCTTATCCGACTCAGTTTTCATTCTTTCTTTTTTAATCCCCCACTACAGAAGTTACGAAAGATATCTGTTAAAGCTTATCAATCAACTCACCTCTTTAAACCGTTATCATGTCAAAATTGATGGAAGCTCTGCTATGATTTCTCATTTCTGTGTTTAACCTTACAAAATAAAACTATCATGTAAGTATACGTATTCGCTGGTTAATGTGTCAATCCATAGTTAAAAGAACAAACTGGTTATGAAGCTCAACAAATTTCAAAAAGAGTGTACAAAGTTGCTTTGTTTCATCAATGTTAAACGAACCGTGACCCTGCACATTGTTTTCTTTAACGTGTGAGCCCAAATGTTTCTACTGGTCAGTTGCTCATATGCATTTCAATACCTTTTGTGTTTTGTGCAGGTCAAGGCAAACGAACAAAAGAAATGGAGAACAAAAACATAACAAAGGACTGACTGAGTTTCATAACCAGTTTGTTCTATTAACTATGGTCTATCTAAACTGAAGAATCGTAACCCGGAAGCGGAAGTTAAACGGGATTGAAGCTTCCACCCACACCGCTCCCTGGTCCAAATTTCTTTTGAGGAACAGATTTGTTGTCTTGATTTCATAACACTGACATTTACTGGGACAAAAGATATGATGTGGCATGGACCTGGAGAGAGAGAGAAAGAGAGAGGCAGAGAGAGAGAGAACTAGTGTTATGCATGATGTTGTCGATTAAAAGCGCTCTTACGATTATGCTTTTAGTCGCTCCCAAGCCTATGACGACGCTCATCATTAAAATCGTTATGTCGCTAGTGGGTACTAACTAAATCAATTATCTTGGTACCAAGCTAACTACCGGTTCCCTCTCCTTCCTTGTCCGTGCCATACAAAACCAGTGGTGATCTAGGGGACCCCCCCCCCCCCCCCATCCTTCAGTAAGACCCGAAGTGCCGAAAATTGTTTTTAGTCTCTTGATTTTCAATCTGCAACATCCCCCCCCCCATCCCCCCCCATCCCCACCCCATCCCCATCCCCACCCCCCGACCACTGAGAACAGATTTGCGCTTTTGCTGTTCCATAATGCAAAGCAATATTGAGGTAAATAGAAAAGCGGTTATTCTTTTAATAAATACGTACTATACCTTATGAATCGTATGCGTGAAGACCGATCACCAGGTGACCATGTAAAGTCTCGGGTTGTTCAGTCCTCGCTATTTTGCGAGGACACCTAAACGAACAGCGCAATAAAGAAATAATTATTGGCATTCCACTTTAAAAAAAAACACTCGTGCTGACCCTGTCAGCTAAAGCATACAAAATTCATTGAAAGCCTGGACTTGTTAGAAGTAAAATTATGATTAACAAACTGTGGTTTATTTTGCCATAATTTACAACTGCAACACATCAGATACTGTGTGCCAGACTGATAAAAAATTGCTGTACATCGCATCAGTCTGTGTGTATCTCAAACCACATACAACGGCGGTTATTTATTTATTTAGTTTTGCTTTCTTCATTACCTTATTGTAGTTTCTTAATTCTTTTAAGCTTTTGCAATACTGTATGAATTTTATGGTCATGCAAATAAAGCTATTTTGTTGTTGTTGTTGTTATTTACTAGTCAGTTTGAGAGATGGAAAGGAGTGTTATTTACTACACACCGCATTATTTTAGAGGAATTGTTTATATGGCTGAAATTTTAGTTGTAGACTGATATAACTTAGTAGCATCTTATAGCGTCCAGTATAAATTGACCAGAATAAAATTGCTGTCACGTTAGTCTGGTGTATCTCCAACCATATACAACGGTTATCTCAGTAATGCACGGTTGTTGTTAAATATGGCCGCTGAAATTTTAGTTGCAGGCTAATGAAGTAGAGTCTTAAAAGGGTAAAATTAATGTAAACTGAACCATCGAACCGTTAAAGCCATTGCTTGCAAACAATCCCTAATAAATGCTGCAAAAAACTACATAACAATATAATATTTTCTTACCTAAAGTACGTAGTTGCAGAAAATATTTCCAAGTTGTCGTCATTCATTCGCGTGTTTACAAAATGAATCTTCGCTTCAGAAAATGTTGTGGTCTGCATGCTGGCGTAGATGACTTTGTTATTCATCCGGAGAACAACATTAAAGTTATTAAAGTTTCGTTTTTTCGTTTGTAGAATTATCTGTTAACATAAATATAACTTCTTCAGTCTCCTTCGCTTTCCTCAGGCTCGTGGTGAAGGTGCGAAGAAAAAATGAATAATGAATTGTTAATTAATCTTTGCATTTGCAATTCAAATAAGAATTTATTTAAAAAAAATACACCTAATTCAAAAAAGGTTGCTTTGGTCATTGGTAATTGGGCATTGGGAAGCTATTGTTTGGTGGTCACTCAAGCGAAGCATTGCATTGTGTTCCGTATGCCAAAATGCCAATTCCCAATTACCAATGACCAACTGCCAAAGCAACCTTTATTGAATTAGGTGTATTCCACAGTCGGTTCTACTATAGAGGTTTTGCACGGCAGCCATGTTGCATAGCAGGAACAATGGAAATGTTTTGCATTAGAAAGAACATTCTTTCCCATAGGGAAAAGAATCTATTGTTCCTGCCATGCAACATGGCTGCCGTGCGAAACCTCTATACGTGGAAGCAATTACTCATGTTTCAATGTACAAAATATTTTAGAAAACGTGCACAGGTTTAGCAGGATGGATTAATAGTTCGTCAGGCCGTCTCAAAACCAAAAATTCAAAATTGACCTTTCAGATGTGATTCAAAAGTTTCTGTTATGTAGTGTATAGGGAAGATATCAATGACGTCACCAATTGTTATTAATGTACCAACCAGAGCCTTATTGGCTGCCGAAACAAAGGGTTCTTTTGTTCCAGTAGTTGGCACATTTGAATACCAAAAAGAATGTTTGTAAACAGATATCATCCCTATTTCATTGATTGCTGCTTATTTTCATGACTGTGCTAGAACGACTGCGGACTGCGGGACTTCGCAAGCCGTTCTCTTAAGGTGGCTCGACTGGGTTTTCGAGTGACGATACCGTTTAGCTTTGAGAAACTTGTGTACCACCACAAACGATCCAACGGAAAATCGATTGCCACAGCTGTACTAGAGAAAGATTAAAGTTTCAGATGAAGTAAGTTTTATGGAAATCGGAGTTGCCAAAGCAACGTTATGACGTCAGTCCCTGTTTTACTTAATACCGAATTACTTGTCATCAAGAGATAATTTTGGAAAACGCTCTCTGGATCTTCGACCTGACGTACTTGTCCTAAGGTCTACAAAATTTTACAAATTTCTATGGAAGCGTTTTCGAGAAAATTTCGAGTGAAGTTTTAAGGTGTTAAAATACAACAAAAACAAAACAATTTTGAAATGTTATTAAAATTTATGCACTTGACTCAGAATCGGCATTTGCAAAGTTGATAGAGTGCCAGAGCGGGAGGTTGCGGGCCATTCGAATCCCGGCCGGACCAACAGTCAGGGTCTTAAAGTAAGTGAGGACGAAGGTGCTGCCTTTGCTATGACATCTGCAAATGGATAGACCTTCACGTGGCTCTGATGACCACGTAGAAATGGCGGTCCCGTCTCCGTTGGGGACGTAAAAGAACCACTGAGGACGTAACAAAACCCTGGGTGTGACCACCCTCAGTGCCATACATTGTTCATGGGTGGGGTGGGAGAGATGAGATCAACAATGGACCGATAGCGGCTGCCTGAGGCGCCTTCATAAGCTGACGTTCGATCTCATTCTCGTAAGTGTATGTAAAGCGCCATGAGACATGTTATATGTGCGCTATGTAATTCCCTTCCTCTTTAAAATACAAAATTATAGGTTATATGCACTTTAACAAAAGCGTATCTAAGATTTTACCGAAAGTTATTGAGAATAGTAAACGCGACCGAGTTAATGGTTGAGTTATAAAAACACGCGGAATTTTAAAAAACACGAGAGAAGTGCTTAGGGAAGCAAGAACCACAGACGAGCGCTTCTCGCATTTCTCGAGTGTTTTTTACAATTTCCAAGTGCTCCTGTAACTAAAAAATGCGCGAGGAACAAGTTTACTCTTTCCTTTATAAAATGTCTCACGATTTGCGCGCGTTCATACGCAGACTACGTGCATTATTTAAGAAATAAAAAACGCGTCTAGTGCATTATTGAGTTATATAAGCGGCACGCGGGAATTTTTAAGAACACTAGAGAAGTGCAGAGAAGCACGAGCCAAAGGCGAGTGCTTCTCGCACTTCTCGAGTAATCTTAAAAATTCCCAAGTGCTTATATAACTCAACAATGCACGAGGAACAAGTTTTTTTATTTCTTTTATAAAATAAAACGGTTATTATGAACCTTATGCCACGCGCGTGCTTTATCGAGTTATAATGAACTCGATTTAACCAATCATAGCGCGCGCATTTCCTTGACCATTTTATAAAACTCGATAAGGCACGAGCGCGACGTAAACGCGTGCTTTATTGAAATATATTGAACTTGAATTGACCAATCATAGCTCGAGCATTTCTTTGAACATTTCATAATGCGCTAAATTTCCTGCGATTTTACTGAACGTGTTTTCTCATACATCAGCAATCAACCATTTTTATTCTTTAGATTTAAATATTCTGTGGGATCGATCCAGCTTGAGTAACAACTCCGTTCTACAACAAATCCTACAATTTTCAATCCTCAACATTATTTACTTGCCTTGTGTTTTATTCTTTTATTGTTTACTACATATTTACATATTAAACAAGAGTTGAAGCGGTTAGTCCATCGACTGTCCACAGTACCCTATTTTCCCGGGTGTTTATCCAGTTCGATAGTTTAGTTCGTTTAGCTGCCATCTTTAATGTCACGGTGCGATTACAACTGGGGAAAAAACAAAAACTGCTCAGGAGGTGGGGTGGGTGAAAGTGACGTTAGTGTGGGGTGGGGGGCCTCCTCCCTTCCCCGCTCCCACCCCTGAGCAGTTTTTGTACTCTCCCCAGTTTTAAACACGCCGTGACTGTCAATGGTCGATCTCGACGAAAACACGGGAAAATAGGGGACTGGTGACAGTACAGTTGGTCCATATTTTGAGTGGACGCTGACCCCAAACCAAAGCTGATTTCACGTTTCAGTTATCAAAACTTTCCTGTGTGAATGAATCTGACCTAGTAAAACATCACTGTCTTTCAAGACGTTCCATTCATTGGGGTCATTTTTCAATCAGCTAAACACAATATCCTTTGTTATACAGTTTTAAAACTCGCCTCCCAGTCCCGCGTCGGCTTCAAGCATGTTCATAAAAACAGACATTGTCTCTTCGTTGTGTTCCATGGGCGTTTCCATCGACTCAATAGCATTCTGCATTCCAATTAACTGCTCTAGTAAGTGAGCCTGCGATACCTGCCCCTGATAATCCGCTCCTGAAGAACGAGAGCCCAATGCTCCGACCGGGGATGACCTCGAAATACTGGATGCGTTGAGTGAAATATCATCCCCGTTAATTGTGCTCACAACAACCGACGTATCGTTTAACGAAAAGTCGTCATTTGGTTTGTTGGCTTTGACCCGGGTTGCCTGAAAAAAAAAAAATACTGTCGTTATTTGTGTTAAATTCCCATTATTTCTTACTTTTCAATACAGTAATTCATCCTGTCATAGAGCGGTTTTCATGTACGTGTGCATGTATTTGCTTCGAGTTCTCATTGGTTCATTGGATTATCTGTGTCTGTTTTGATTGGCCAGAGTGATTACTTTGGTTTTACCACACTCAAGTGAAAACCGGTCTCATGAGAGATGACTTTGATCAGGGTCAAGCCCAAATCATACTGCCCAGAAGGACGTCGGACACCTTATTGAGACTCATATAACGGAGTAACTGGTTAGCTTTCAGTTGAGGTTGGGGGTAGCAGTTTATATAGTTAAATTTAGGATTAAGCAACCCGAAAAGCTAGGTGGTGGTACGGTAGGCTATGTAAGCCTAAGCCTAGCTGAGGTCACAGGTTCAATCCTAAGTGGGGATTTTAGATTTTCTTTTTTACACTTAAAAATATAGTTATATAAGTCTCAATAAGGTGTCCGACGTCTTTCTGGAAGGTATGATTTAGGCACAACCTAACCTCAACTGAAAGCTAACCAGTTACTTTGTTTTATAAGTCTCAATAAGGTGTCCGACGTCCTTCTGGACGGTATGATTTGGGCTTGACCCTGAACAATGGGCCTCATGCACGTGACGTCATCAGCTCAAAATTTACCACCAAGCCTCGTTTGTGCGAAATTCCTCGCAAACCATTGACAAGTTCACGTTGTGAATGAGTGGGTAAGCTTTTCAGCTCTGTTCCTTTGAGGTTTCCACTTCGAACACGAGGATGAACTAGTCTGACGTAAATATGCATAACTTGAACTAATCTGGTTTCTGAGTAATTTCCGAAATAATATCTCCGATCCCTGAAGAAGCCTGAGGAATATTACTTGCCCAATTAAAACCAGCAGTTAATACCCTGTAAGCTCACACAAAATTTTGCCCTTCAATAATAGACTAACAGTCACATTTTTCTCGGAGA
Organism: Dendrophyllia cribrosa; assembly: GCA_024195265.1. Classification (NCBI taxonomy): domain Eukaryota; kingdom Metazoa; phylum Cnidaria; class Anthozoa; order Scleractinia; family Dendrophylliidae; genus Dendrophyllia; species Dendrophyllia cribrosa. The sequence continues at coordinate 11,714,796 of JAJLRJ010000009.1, read as the reverse complement.
TGCAATTTTCCCTTTCATAAACAAGCGGTGCCGTTTTAGCGACAATTGTTTTTTCTATCAGAAAAAGAAAAATGCAATTACAGTGGATTTCAGCTTACTTTGGTCGCGCCGGTTGCCAAGTTCATTGGGAAATTCGAAACTACGTTGCTAACTTCTCTTCGCGTGTTTTAATTGGTCGATTACTCTGAGAGAACTAAGAGACTAATATTAGTCTAGCCCTTAAAATTAATAGGCAAGTCAGTGCGATGTCTGTTTCATAGAATTCCCACATATTCAGTAACTTGAAGTGCTACTACGACGAAAATTTTTCTTTTTCTTTTCGACATTTTTACTTTAATTCATTCAAATCGCTATAATTTAGAACTATAAACTAGTGGTTCCTAATGGAAGGTAAAGTGCTGCGAGTAGATGGTCTAGGTATAAAGCATCATATTTCTTAATTGCCAAAAAAAATATCCGGTAGTAATGTCCAAAATTGATTGTAGTAAAGAGAAAAGAAATGTGTTCATTAGCAGATGCAGTAAGTCTTCGGTGTCTTTTGATTTAGGTATTAGTAGTCGAAATATGTAGGCCAAATAAACTAACGCGTACAAGAAGAAGAACAATGACACACATTTGGCGCATTGGCCACCGAGCGCATTCGGTCAGTTCGGTTTGTTTGCGACCACAATGGGTCGTTTGGCACATTGGCCACCAAGCGCATTCGCTCAGTTCGTTTTTCTACGACCACAATGGGTCGTTTGGCACATTGGCCACCAAGCGCATTCGCTCCGGCAGTTAGATTTTCTGCGACCACAATGGGTCGTTTGACACATTGGTCACCGAGACACCGCGGCAGAACGTTTGCGCATGCGTAAACTTCAAGCACTTCCGATCCGTTAAACTACCAGTCAACATCGATGCGAACAGCATAAAACAACACTTCTGCATGAACCAACAGACCTAGATTTTCTAGACGCAATGATGAAAGGACCAAAACCGAAGAAAATTATGGTACGTACACGATCGGTTCTTGCATGAATACATTTCGAGATGGGGTGAAGACTTGTTTTTTGTGAAAAACTGCCATGCAAAAATTATTTGTTCATATTTCGTTGTTGGTGCAAACACCAAACCCCTTGGTGCAAACGCTTGAAACTTGAACGATGAAAAAACTTTTCAACGAAACAAACTTTTTCTCTACCTTTGTTTTATAACTCTTACTTTTTGTTTTCAAACTTCGCGGTACGGGAGTTTTATGTTGTTTATGTTGTAGTTCATTTTTTATTTCAGGTAATTTTTGTTTTTCCTTTGTTTCAAATTCATCAGCATATATTACTATACCCAAAAACAATGGAAAAATAAAAATTACCTGAGATAAAAAAATTAACTACAACATTTACATGGGATTACAGTATGTCACCGGAAATGCGTAATTCACCGGATGCTCAGTTTTCTACTCATGCGCAGTGCGTTCTGCCGCGGTGCCGGTCACCGAGCACATTCGCTAAGTTCAGTTTGTTTGTCACAAATCAGAGCAAATCGGCTCAACTCGTGATTCGGTTTACGGTAGCAAAGCAGTACAAATTATACTCACCAAAAACATGTCCTACACGAACACGTCAGGCCTATGTCAAGTGAAGAGCTCATTCCAGCGTTGCAATGGTCAGCTGTGCTGTTGAACAGCACGAAAGCGAGGCAAAATCTTCGACTAACTTACGTCGAGAATCAAACCGATATCTGAGTTTTATGGTACTGCTGCTCGCTACACTCGAAGCTAACTGAGTCTGGAAATAGCTGGCTGAAAACCATCGTAATCCCGTCCGCCATAACTCAGTTCGCAAAACTTGAGCCTGCAATTATTCTAGAAAGCGGTCTCACGTGTGAGTTTCTTCTTGCATGTTTTGAAAACATCTTCAATGCAAAGCGGCCCCAGAACCACTAAAATAAAAGAGGCGTTGTCTATTTGAGATCAGGCTTTCCATAAATGAAACAGACCCTGGATCTTTTTGGTCATTTGAAGCAAGTAATGCCGGGCGGCAAGCCGAAGCTGAACTTTACGTTTGAAATAACTGGTCTTCCCGTTGGAATTTGAACCTAAAATTTAACATGGGAAGTGGTCAGCACTTCTAGTTTCCAAAACTGAAGAGAAAAGGGAAGGCAAAATTTTGATCATAGTAGCACTTTTTAAGGTCTGACTGAGCAGAGGACTGTAAACGCCATATGATAACAGAAGGTTGGAATATACCTGTCACGTGCCTCCTTGGATTGTACCTCCTCGGCTACCGAGATACCAATACGACTCACTCCTGCATTTGCAACTGCATTTTCACTGTCAGAGCTAGAGCTGCTTGGACGACTATTTTTAGCAGCAGACTTTGATCCTAACAAAAACGTACAATCACAATTATACCACGATTAGGATTACCTATTTAAAGAGAAGAGAGAGTAGACCACGAGGCATAGCTAAGCGGGGTTTCAATCACTTAATAAAATAGGCGCACAATGCGTGCAAAAGCGACGACATTTTAATCCAAATGAATGCTAAGTGGTCTCAGTTAAAGCACAAAAGTTCGCAACAACGATACCCTATAAGATTTAATTATTATTATAATAAAAGACATTATTATATAAACTTCAGTGAAATCAAGGATTTCTCCCACTGAGAAAAATCATGTCTTGACACAACATGTGAAGATAATCAAATTTATCTTCATCGTGAAGATATCAATATATTTCCAAAATGTCCTTACATATTATTTTAAAAAAACAGCCAGCCGTTAAAATAATAATTGTCCTTTACTTTGCAATAAATTTGAGGTATCAAAAACATTTGTGGTGGTAAAGAAGAAGGCTGGATCACGGCAAGATTTCAAGTCTCCGCTATCATCAAAGATGTTTCAACAGAAAAGAGAAAGTCATAATTTAAATTTGCTTATAAAATTCATTAATAATTCATAACAGTTATGACAAATCAATAGGTGGTATTTGAGTCACATGTACACCTCTGTAAACACCAATACAAATCAACTGAGTTTATGAATTATTAAACAGTATCATTAACTTTTCATACAGATCTCTACTCATTGTTTCATTACATAATTCGGCTCGCCATTGTAAACGCCCATACAGATCTCCCGCTCATATTTTATCTACTTTAAGGTGATTCCTCAGAAATAAAAGTTGTCGAACGATTTTTTTTAAATTTTCCCTAACAGCTCCCTACCATAAGTTGTTTCGAAAAATTCAATAAGAAAGATGGGTCACCATGCTCGGTAAAGAGATATGGACCAATGTTGCCCCATTTATGCCTATAGCAATACGGATCACGCACGTCATTATTTGATCGGTTCATGCTTCTTTCCCCGTAACCCGTGAAAGCAAAGTTTACAATTCTTCAAAAAAACTTGACAGGTTAAAGTCTCCACCATATGGGAACACTTTGAAAGAAAAGTTATAAAAAAGTCACACATCTTCAAATGACACGGACTCAAAACATTCCTCGCGTCCATGTTTTCAAGGTCATCAATTTGCTCCCACGAGTAACTGATTTGAGAACGTTTTTAGCGATATCTTTTTTTCCTGTCGAGGAATTTTTTTTTAACTTTTTTAACTTAAAAAGCATTAATTTAACATCAAAATGATGCAATAAAAAATATAGGTCACCATGCTCGTTAGAGAGAAAAAGACAGTCGTATTTTCAAACGAGCTTGCAGGCCTTGCGGGCGCTTACACTGTCGTTTCATTTTATTTTTCTCTCTAGATCTTGAAACAAAATTTCAGTTCTTTTTTTCACTGATGATTTTATGAAGCGCCCATTTTTATGCCTGGTGAGGTTTCCGGCCAAAAAAGTAGCCATGTTTTAATGCTGCCGATGTTGCGAATTACGTGTGTTATGCGCAGTACAGGATGCGCAGTGCAATACTGAGGAATCACCTTAAGATGTTGAAGAAAAATATGGGAATATCAAAATACTTTTGATTCACTTGAAAACCGTCTTTCTTCAAACTTCGTCTGCAGCTAGTGATACGTGAGTACTACAAAATTTAAAAGTTTCATTATAAAGTCTGACTAGATTTGAGAAAAACAACATTGTCTAGAACAAAAGGCAATACTCTGGTGTTGCTATGGTAACCACCGTCGCTTGGAAACTGGTGAAACATAAAACTTTGATCACATTTCATAAATTTGGTAAAGAATGAAAACAATCAAAGCATGTCTTTCCTGCAAAATTTTGATTTCAAAACATACACCTCACGGCAAAAAAAAAACTGTTGCGAGCCTCCTTAAAGTGTCGAGCGACGGGCTTCCATGCTCCTTCAACGTTGCCTTCAACATTTCGTAGATGTTCACGCAAACAGTCGCCTAGTCTGGAGAAGCAATTGTGCTTGAATATTTACCTGGCTTTGCGAGCGCTCTCCTTCTCAGCACCTCCAACACTTGTTGCACACCAGATTGATAAGGGCGCGTCGGTGCTGGGCTATCACTGGAAGCCACACCGTCAGTAATCTGCAAAGCGACCTGCACTTCAGATGCAGGCAGGGCCATAGATTCCAAGTCCCTGAAAAATAAAAAATAATAATAAACAAGAAAAAAACAATCAGTTTCGGAGGAAACAGGGAGAAAAGATAGAAAATGGATTTGTGCAAAAGGCGTCAGCACGCAGGACAAATAATTGATTATTAAGAAAACTTTCGCAATAGAGTCGAACCTCCTTGTGCGACCACCTCTCTTAAGGCCCGTTTACACAGGCGACTTGGCGGCGATTTTTGGGAAATCACAGCAAATTAAAGCAAATGTCGCACCCAAATCGCACAGAAATCGCCGCTAGTTTACTCTTGCGATAAAAGTTGCATTGGAGAGCGCGACAAAAATCGCATCAAAAATCGCATGTGTAAACAGGCCTTTAAACGACCACCTCCCCTGAGCGACCACTTTCCAAAATACAATTTTTTTTTAACTCAAATCGTTACACATAAATTATAGTCGAAACTTCTCGTCATTCCAACTTCTGTCATTTCAACATGAAGACCCAGAACCCAGACCTCCTCGGCTCCAGTCTTCCCCACCAACAGCTTGAGTTTTTTTGCAAAAAAAAACAACACTGGCTTGCGTAATTATTTTTGGCTATGAAGTTATTTAATAATACTAATGGTAATAATAACGAATACATAGGCAATCTGTAGAGTTTTGCTAAAAAATTTCATAAAATTACATGCTATTTGTGGAGTTTTACTGATAAAAAAAGTATCTTTATAAAATCTGTGCGCCATTCGCTCGTGTCTAAACGGAAATGGTACTTTTCTGAACACATCTTTTGTTTATATGACGACGTTCAGTGGTTACTTAACCCTAAAAAAAATGCTGACGTCAGCATTTTTTAATTGAAAGCGGTTTGTCTTGTTACATGACTTTTCAGCGATGCCTCTATATCCAAAATTGTTAAGTACGTAGAGGCCTGCAAACATGCAGAGTTTTGTTCTTTTGTCATACAACGCACAATAGTCCAGTTTCGAATTCGCTATGGTCGCTGAATGAAAGCATTGAAGACACATTTTTACAGGGTTAGCCTCAATCTGAAGTGATAAATTCACAAATTCAGGCAGGAAGATGACCTGTTTAGAGCTCTGTCTATTGTTTAATTTTCAAATTTCACGCACCTTCTGCCGGTATTTGTGAATATTTTACATCAGTCGAGTCTAACCCTGTATCAATGTGTCATTGGTGTTTGAATTCAGCGTAATTTTAAATACGAAAATGGCTTATTCCTTCCTTTAGTAGGACCAGCACTTCCTTCGTCTTGCCATCAAATCCTACAGGTATCGTACAAACGTTTCACCTCTTCACAACAAACACAAAAGAGCAAATAACATCCCCATGAAGATCAATTTGCACGCTAAAAAATTATTTTGAAAACCAAAACAACGTTTTTTTTTGTATCCATCTGCACCTTTTTCAGTTATATTTAATTCAATCTACCGCAAGTTTAAAAAGTTTGATGTTAACAGTTTTTATGCCGTCTGTTTCTCAATGTTGTAATTTCTCCAATACATTATAACATACCGCAGTTACCAGTTCAATGATTCCACGAAGACACAATTTTCGTACCCAAAAATGCGACATGGGTGTTGAAAAATGTCTTCCTTTTTAGTGGCCCTGTTTATGAGGATCCTGCACATGATAAATCAAAGGTTCCTGTGAGCCAACTCGTGAATATGAAACGTTCGGAAGACGTGTTACTTCACCGATCCCCCCCCCCCCCCCCCCCCCCCCCCCCCCCCCTGCGTCCAACTCCCTACTCTCCCTTCCCTTTATCGCATTCATCTCGAAATGGCACTACGGTTGGAACAGCTGCCTGTGTCTGCTTTCTAGTTTTGAGTGCTGATCATGTCAGGTCTGGCCAACCGTAGTGCCACTGATTTCGAGATGAATGCCTTTTCACATTGTTTGATCGGTCCTTGCAGTGGTCTGTTTCTTATCACTGTTTGTATTTGATCCAAGGTGACGCAATAGATCGTTCACGGTATTTGCAGTTTAGTTGACTCAATGTTAACAGCCAATCGATCGATCAAGTGAAATGTTTTTTGTCTCACTACTTAAAAGCGCGTTACAGACGAGCAAGTTTTCTATAATAAGTTTTGGGTTTTCTTCTGCATGTACCGGAGCACATATTACGTAAAACAAAAGGAACAAAGAACGACAATAACACAAATGCAAAACAAGACCAAAAATACAATGCCTCACAAACAATAGAAGACAATGAGTGGTTCATGGGTACCGGTACATGCAGAAAGACCCAAGTTTTGCCTTGACAAGTTTTACTTGCTCGTGTGCAAACAGAAAGTTGTCAAGATTTCCCTTGTCAAGTGCACTTGTTCAAAAGCTGGTATGCTAGCTTTTGATTAAGGCAACTTGTCATAGAAAAACTTGACAGATTGCAAAACTTGCTTGTCTGTATGCTCAACAAGGAAAACTTAGCAAGTTTTTATTTACACAAGAGCAAGTAAAACGTGTCAAGGCAAAACTTGTAATAAAAAACTTGCTCGTCTGTAACGTGCTCAAAGAAAATGGCGTTGTGTTTCCTTCGTCCGCTGTACAATTGTATTGCTGGCTACAAAGAAAAATTGTCAAAGATAACTTGTTTATTCGTTCACACGGGCAAATAGAACTTGACAAGGTAAAACTTGTCAAAAACAACTTGTTGTTCATACACACGAGCAAGTAAACCTTGTCACGGACACTTGCCATAGAAAACTTGCTCGTCTGTAACATACTTAACTCGTTCAACGCTTCGCGTATTCACAAGTTAAGATAAAGCAATTCACAAACTCAGGCTCGAAATTAACACTCGCAAACTCGCAAAATGCGAGTGGTTTTTGGAAGTTGCGAGTCTGAAAAATATCCTCTAGCAAACTTTTGCAAGTAAGCAATTCTCTAATAAAAGTTGGAGAGAAAAGTGAACGTTACTGGAGAATTTTGTGGCAAAAAAAAGACATCATCGAATGTCATCTACGGGAGAAAATAAGCGTGGTTTTACACAGAACCTGTGCACACTTTATCTACGCATTCACATTTTGTTGGAATCAGCAACGTGACAGAAGAATGAATTTCACGCTTTGTGAGCCACCTTTGTTGTATATGTCTAAAATAACTGCTTTTTTTCTAGCGGCCCTCGACCTATAACTACTGATACTGACCGACGATGATAAGGTCTGATGATGTCTTGCCCGACAACGAGTCGAGCCACCAAAGAAAAAACAGTAGAACGCCGGCAAAGAAGACTACAAAATTAACAGTATACTATTAATATTTTATGTATTTTTACCATATTTTCAGAGTCATCAAAGGGAAAATGACTGCAAAAAAAAAATTGCTAGTGACCTTACTAGTTTTGCTAGTAAAAAAAATCTTACTAGCAAAACTTTGCTAGTGGACTAAACAATTAAGTTTGACCCCTGATACTCACCCGACAACTTTGTTAACACAGAAAATGAATTCCAGTTCATTCGACCACGGGTTTCTGAAGGTCCTAGATGTTGTTTTCAGGGAACATAGTGACCCCCCTTGCATTGGAACCTATACGGTTCTGTAGTGGGTTTTAATCCCTCAAGTGACTGCTTATGTGATACCGCAATAAAATTTAAGTCATCTTGGTGGAAAAATTCATAAGCTGAACTGCCTATGAGCTCCTGGGGAGAAAACCAGTGATAGCTGTGCTTCTGTAAGAAAACAAACAAGAATGAGTTTACACCTCGAACTACATGTACGGCTTTCAGAATATGATATTTTCCTTCTAAATATCTTCTAACACTCTTTCTTAGCTTGGTCCTTAATCACCAAAGTCAAAAATAGCACGCTTTCGTCAAGTGAATTTCAAAACCTTGGCCTGTGTCTCCATACCCTGGGTACCAGAGGATTTTCTCGCGCTTTCATCTCTCTCATATTTAATAGGGAGCTTTTGCAACCAAGACGGCAACGCCAAAGAAAACGTCATTGAGAAATCAATTTGCGCTCATTTAAACCACTTTGAAATTCCTCCAAATTGTTTAATTTGCCTAATGTTACTGGAATTGTCCAGGAGCTGAATTGGTTGGGACGGCTTTCAAGTTCAAATAGAGCAGGGAAAATTAATTGGTCATTTGACGTTGTTTTTTGCAGGGAACGGCTAAGAAATGTACCAAATGTAAAACGCACGTGCAGAGGCATTGTTTTCACTCATCAAACCTATTGTTTTGTGCCGCTCTCGCTGCCGTTGCTGTCGTGTTTGCTAAAGCCTGCCGCACACTTGAGGAAAGTGCTGAGCAAAATTCCTCGCGAGGCAGTTAGCTCAGCTGTTTCCGCAAGTGTGCGCTGGATTTTTGGCGAGTTTTCGCCTCGCGAGGTCGTGAGGCAAATATCTGACGTGTTTGATATTTTTTTGCCTCACGAGACATATTCCTCATCGTGTGCGGGCGCCCAAGAATCTGGCTGAGCCGAATTAATCGATTAGCCAATAAAATTGCATGGCAAGCTCACGTGATTTCAAGCTCGACATTCAAGATGGCGGACGACGAGATGTTAAAACTTCTCGTAGCTCTTCTTATCCATTTGTTTGTGGTCCACTCAGAGTATACAAAATATAATATTACATTTGTATATAAAATTCACTGGCACCAGACCTAAATCACACTTCTGCTCAAATCAAATTCTGCAAAAGGCCACACTTTGAACATTAAAACCTTTGAATATTTTGTTCTTGAAAGAGTCTGACCCACCCAGTTTGCATTGCGCGCTTCTCTTATTGTCATATACGGCTCTATTCCGTATTTGGGCAAGCATATCACCTCTTGCACGAGTGAATTTCTCATCTACAATACAGTATGGATTTTCGGGGCCCTGAAAATGGCGGATGAACCAACGTAGGCACGCAATGCAAACTGGGTGGGTCAGATTCTTAAAGTCGTGAAATTGATCAAAAATAGGTTGAAGATCGGCCACGTGGGTTAAGAATATTAGGGAGCTTAAGCAACCACGACGCCGACGGCAGCGAGAACGGCACAAAACAATAGGCTTAATGAGCGAAAACAATACCTCTGCACGTGCGTTTTAAATTTTGGTACATTTCTTTGCCGTTCCCTGCAAAACAACAACGTCAAATGATCAAATTATAGGTTTTTTTGGAGAACGTGAACATACGACGGTTCATTTCCTTTCTCCATTTGAACCGGAAAGCCATCCCTTCAAATTCAGCTCCTGGACAATCCAGTCACATTAGACAAACTAAACAAATTGGAGCAACTGCAAAGTAGTTTTTAAAATAGCGCGAATCCTTTTTTTCAAGTGACGTTTTCCTTGGCGTTGCCGTCGTCGTTGCTTAAGCTCCCTATTATTGCTACCCATCAACGCCTCCAGGTGACCTAACATTTTAGAAGAAAGGTTGGAATAACTGCACATTAAATTTAAGTAAAATTTAGCAGCATGCAGTAGACACATGCTCCCCAAAAGAGGCCTGTTTTGGCCACTAACCGTTGATCAACGAAGATGAATTTGCCATCTATTGAATGTCGCGAAGTAAACTCCCTGGCGATGCCTGGCTGTGAATAATCCGTCATTTCATCATAAATTATTTCTTGCCTCCCCACTGCCACAAGACAACTAAGATTTCTGGATTCACTTTCCTCATCTTCTTCATCAAGTGCTATCCCTGAAGGCGGCCATGATTTTAGATAACCTGTGCAATGAACTAAACCAGGAAATAAAACAGTTAAAGGAGTTGTCTCCTGTTTCCAGTATGACTTTAACCCTTCACTCCCAAGTCAAGAATGGAGACAAGCAGTGTAGTTATAACTTTTGAGTCAATTATGGAGACATGCAGTGTAGTTCTAACTTTTGAGTCAGTTAACAAAATCCTGTGATGTGACCATTCAAATCAAATCTCTTCACCAGTACTTTGCATGGTGCCATTTGTTTTTACAATACTTTACAAAATGAAATTTGGGATTTTTCTTGAATTTTAATTTTTGGCACTCCCGGGTGTTAAAGGGTCAAAAAGTCAAAACATTATAGATACACAAAAATAGCTGAAATGGTGATCCAGTTTTGTTTAAAATTACTCTATAGACCCTTTTAATAATTACCACGATGCATCATTTTCCGCTAATGACGTCAAACATATTCTTTTGAATTGCAAGAGAATTCAAAAGAATATGTTTGACTCATTAGCGGAAAATGATGCATCGTGGTAATTTATTAAAAGTGTCTATATAGACCTGTGGTTTTCACGGCTTCCATGTTGGTGGTAACAAACAATAAACAAATTTGCATAAAAATGAGATTAATTCCCAAAGGATGAAAATTTCATTGTTTTGACCACCAACATGGCCGCTGTCAAAACCACCTATTAGTTCACTGAAACTATAAACAAGTATCAAGTATAAACAAGTATCGAGTGGCTGTTGACAACCACAATGGATATAACCTAAGTAAGTAGGTTAAATCGAGGTATTTTTTTCTGTAATATTCTTAGTTATTTAAGGCTGGTTTTCACTAGCGCATAAGCATAAGCACAAGCCAACATACGCAGACTCAGTAACGTGTTATTCATTAGTTCCAATTGTTTGAACAAAACAGAACAATAGGCACTAATGATCAACGTGTTACTGAGTCTGCGTATGTTGGCTTGTGCTTATGCTTATGCGCTAGTGAAAACCAGCCTTAAATAACTAAGAATATTACAGAAAAAAATACCTCGATTTAACCTACTTACTTAGGTTATATCCATTGTGGTTGTCAACAGCCACTCGATACTTGTTTATACTTGATACTTGTTTATAGTTTCAGTGAACTAATAGGTGGTTTTGACAGCGGCCATGTTGGTGGTCAAAACAATGAAATTTTCATCCTTTGGGAATTAATCTCTATTTTTATGCAAATTTGTTTATTGTTTGTTACCACCAACATGGAAGCCGTGAAAACCACAGGTCTATATAGACACTTTTAATAAATACTACGATGCATCATTTTCCGCTAATGACGTCAAACATATTCTTTTGAATTCTCTTGCAATTCAAAAGAATATGTTTGACGTCATTAGCGGAAAATGATGCATCGTGGTAATTATTAAAAGGGTCTATAGAGTAATTTTAAACAAAACTGGATCACCATTTCAGCTATTTTTGTGTATCTATAATGTTTTGACTTTTTGACCCTTTAACACCCGGGAGTGCCAAAAATTAAAATTCAAGAAAAATCCCAAATTTCATTTTGTAAAGTATTGTAAAACAAATGGCACCATGCAAAAGTACTGGTGAAGAGATTTGATTTGAATGGTCACATCACAGGATTTTGTTAACTGACTCAAAAGTTAGAACTACACTGCATGTCTCCATAATTGACTCAAAAGTTATAACTACACTGCTTGTCTCCATTCTTGACTCTGGGAGTAAAAGGGTTAAAGTCATACTGGAAACAGGAGACAACTCCTTTAACTGTTTTATTTCCTGGTTTAGTTCATTGCACAGGTTATCTAAAATCATGGCCGCCTTCAGGGATAGCACTTGATGAAGAAGATGAGGAAAGTGAATCCAGAAATCTTAGTTGTCTTGTGGCAGTGGGGAGGCAAGAAATAATTTATGATGAAATGACGGATTATTCACAGCCAGGCATCGCCAGGGAGTTTACTTCGCGACATTCAATAGATGGCAAATTCATCTTCGTTGATCAACGGTTAGTGGCCAAAACAGGCCTCTTTTGGGGAGCATGTGTCTACTGCATGCTGCTAAATTTTACTTAAATTTTAATGTGCAGTTATTCCAACCTTTCTTCTAAAATGTTAGGTCACCTGGAGGCGTTGATGGGTAGCAATAATAGGGAGCTTAAGCAACGACGACGGCAACGCCAAGGAAAACGTCACTTGAAAAAAGGATTCGCGCTATTTTAAACTACTTTGCAGTTGCTCCAATTTGTTTAGTTTGTCTAATGTGACTGGATTGTCCAGGAGCTGAATTTGAAGGGATGGCTTTCCGGTTCAAATGGAGAAAGGAAAATGAACCGTCGTATGTTCACGTTCTCCAAAAAACCTATAATTTGATCATTTGACGTTGTTGTTTTGCAGGGAACGGCAAAGAAATGTACCAAAATTTAAAACGCACGTGCAGAGGTATTGTTTTCGCTCATTAAGCCTATTGTTTTGTGCCGTTCTCGCTGCCGTCGGCGTCGTGGTTGCTTAAGCTCCCTAATATTCTTAACCCACGTGGCCGATCTTCAACCTATTTTTGATCAATTTCACGACTTTAAAGAATCTGACCCACCCAGTTTGCATTGCGTGCCTACGTTGGTTCATCCGCCATTTTCAGGGCCCCCGAAAATCCATACTGTATTGTAGATGAGAAATTCACTCGTGCAAGAGGTGATATGCTTGCCCAAATATGGAATAGAGCCGTATCATGACAATAAGAGAAGCGCGCAATGCAAACTGGGTGGGTCAGACTCTTTCAAGAACAAAATATTCAAAGGTTTTAATGTTCAAAGTGTGGCCTTTTGCAGAATTTGATTTGCAGAAAGTGTGATTTAGGTCTGGTGCCAGTGAATTTTATATACAAATGTAATATTATATTTTGTATACTCTGAGTGGACCACAAACAAATGGATAAGAAGAGCTACGAGAAGTTTTAACATCTCGTCGTCCGCCATCTTGAATGTCGAGCTTGAAATCACGTGAGCTTGCCATGCAATTTTATTGGCTAATCGATTAATTCGGCTCAGCCAGATTCTTGGGCGCCCGCACACGATGAGGAATATGTCTCGTGAGGCAAAAAATATCAAACACGTCAGATATTTGCCTCACGACCTCGCGAGGCGAAAAACTCGCCAAAAATCCAGCGCACACTTGCGGAAACAGCTGAGCTAACTGCCTCGCGAGGAATTTTGCTCAGCACTTTCCTCAAGTGTGCGGCAGGCTTTAGCAAACACGACAGCAACGGCAGCGAGAGCGGCACAAAACAATAGGTTTGATGAGTGAAAACAATGCCTCTGCACGTGCGTTTTACATTTGGTACATTTCTTAGCCGTTCCCTGCAAAACAACAACGTCAAATGACCAATTAATTTTCCCTGCTCTATTTGAACTTGAAAGCCGTCCCAACCAATTCAGCTCCTGGACAATTCCAGTAACATTAGGCAAATTAAACAATTTGGAGGAATTTCAAAGTGGTTTAAATGAGCGCAAATTGATTTCTCAATGACGTTTTCTTTGGCGTTGCCGTCTTGGTTGCAAAAGCTCCCTATTAAATATGAGAGAGATGAAAGCGCGAGAAAATCCTCTGGTACCCAGGGTATGGAGACACAGGCCAAGGTTTTGAAATTCACTTGACGAAAGCGTGCTATTTTTGACTTTGGTGATTAAGGACCAAGCTAAGAAAGAGTGTTAGAAGATATTTAGAAGGAAAATATCATATTCTGAAAGCCGTACATGTAGTTCGAGGTGTAACTCATTCTTGTTTGTTTTCTTACAGAAGCACAGCTATCACTGGTTTTCTCCCCCAGGAGCTCATAGGCAGTTCAGCTTATGAATTTTTCCACCAAGATGACTTAAATTTTATTGCGGTATCACATAAGCAGTCACTTGAGGGATTAAAACCCACTACAGAACCGTATAGGTTCCAATGCAAGGGGGGTCACTATGTTCCCCTGAAAACAACATCTAGGACCTTCAGAAACCCGTGGTCGAATGAACTGGAATTCATTTTCTGTGTTAACAAAGTTGTCGGGTGAGTATCAGGGGTCAAACTTAATTGTTTAGTCCACTAGCAAAGTTTTGCTAGTAAGATTTTTTTCTACTAGCAAAACTAGTAAGGTCACTAGCAATTTTTTTTTTGCAGTCATTTTCCCTTTGATGACTCTGAAAATATGGTAAAAATACATAAAATATTAATAGTATACTGTTAATTTTGTAGTCTTCTTTGCCGGCGTTCTACTGTTTTTTCTTTGGTGGCTCGACTCGTTGTCGGGCAAGACATCATCAGACCTTATCATCGTCGGTCACGTATCAGTAGTTATAGGTCGAGGGCCGCTAGAAAAAAGCAGTTATTTTAGACATATACAACAAAGGTGGCTCACAAAGCGTGAAATTCATTCTCTTCTGTCACGTTGCTGATTCCAACAAAATGTGAATGCGTAGATAAAGTGTGCACAGGTTCTGTGTAAAACCACGCTTATTTTCTCCCGTAGATGACATTCGATGATGTCTTTATTTTTGCCACAAAATTCTCCAGTAACGTTCACTTTTCTCTCCAACTTTTATTAGAGAATTGCTTACTTGCAAAAGTTTGCTAGAGGATATTTTTCAGACTCGCAACTTCCAAAAACCACTCGCATTTTGCGAGTTTGCGAGTGTTAATTTCGAGCCCTGAGTTTGTGAATTGCTTTATCTTAACTTGTGAATACGCGAAGCGTTGAACGAGTTAAGTATGTTACAGACGAGCAAGTTTTCTATGGCAAGTGTCCGTGACAAGGTTTACTTGCTCGTGTGTATGAACAACAAGTTGTCTTTGACAAGTTTTACCTTGTCAAGTTCTATTTGCCCGTGTGAACGAATAAACAAGTTATCTTTGACAATTTTTCTTTGTAGCCAGCAATACAATTGTACAGCGGACGAAGGAAACACAACGCCATTTTCTTTGAGCACGTTACAGACGAGCAAGTTTTTTATTACAAGTTTTGCCTTGACACGTTTTACTTGCTCTTGTGTAAATAAAAACTTGCTAAGTTTTCCTTGTTGAGCATACAGACAAGCAAGTTTTGCAATCTGTCAAGTTTTTCTATGACAAGTTGCCTTAATCAAAAGCTAGCATACCAGCTTTTGAACAAGTGCACTTGACAAGGGAAATCTTGACAACTTTCTGTTTGCACACGAGCAAGTAAAACTTGTCAAGGCAAAACTTGGGTCTTTCTGCATGTACCGGTACCCATGAACCACTCATTGTCTTCTATTGTTTGTGAGGCATTGTATTTTTGGTCTTGTTTTGCATTTGTGTTATTGTCGTTCTTTGTTCCTTTTGTTTTACGTAATATGTGCTCCGGTACATGCAGAAGAAACCCAAAACTTATTATAGAAAACTTGCTCGTCTGTAACGCGCTTTTAAGTAGTGAGACAAAAAACATTTCACTTGATCGATCGATTGGCTGTTAACATTGAGTCAACTAAACTGCAAATACCGTGAACGATCTATTGCGTCACCTTGGATCAAATACAAACAGTGATAAGAAACAGACCACTGCAAGGACCGATCAAACAATGTGAAAAGGCATTCATCTCGAAATCAGTGGCACTACGGTTGGCCAGACCTGACATGATCAGCACTCAAAACTAGAAAGCAGACACAGGCAGCTGTTCCAACCGTAGTGCCATTTCGAGATGAATGCGATAAAGGGAAGGGAGAGTAGGGAGTTGGACGCAGGGGGGGGGGGGGGGGGGGGGGGGGGGGATCGGTGAAGTAACACGTCTTCCGAACGTTTCATATTCACGAGTTGGCTCACAGGAACCTTTGATTTATCATGTGCAGGATCCTCATAAACAGGGCCACTAAAAAGGAAGACATTTTTCAACACCCATGTCGCATTTTTGGGTACGAAAATTGTGTCTTCGTGGAATCATTGAACTGGTAACTGCGGTATGTTATAATGTATTGGAGAAATTACAACATTGAGAAACAGACGGCATAAAAACTGTTAACATCAAACTTTTTAAACTTGCGGTAGATTGAATTAAATATAACTGAAAAAGGTGCAGATGGATACAAAAAAAAACGTTGTTTTGGTTTTCAAAATAATTTTTTAGCGTGCAAATTGATCTTCATGTGGGATGTTATTTGCTCTTTTGTGTTTGTTGTGAAGAGGTGAAACGTTTGTACGATACCTGTAGGATTTGATGGCAAGACGAAGGAAGTGCTGGTCCTACTAAAGGAAGGAATAAGCCATTTTCGTATTTAAAATTACCGCTGAATTCAAACACCAATGACACATTGATACAGGGTTAGACTCGACCCGATGTAAAATATTCACAAATACCGGCAGAAGGTGCGTGAAATTTGAAAATTAAACAATAGACAGAGCTCTAAACAGGTCATCTTCCTGCCTGAATTTGTGAATTTATCACTTCAGATTGAGGCTAACCCTGTAAAAATGTGTCTTCAATGCTTTCATTCAGCGACCATAGCGAATTCGAAACTGGACTATTGTGCGTTGTATGACAAAAGAACAAAACTCTGCATGTTTGCAGGCCTCTACGTACTTAACAATTTTGGATATAGAGGCATCGCTGAAAAGTCATGTAACAAGACAAACCGCTTTCAATTAAAAAATGCTGACGTCAGCATTTTTTTTAGGGTTAAGTAACCACTGAACGTCGTCATATAAACAAAAGATGTGTTCAGAAAAGTACCATTTCCGTTTAGACACGAGCGAATGGCGCACAGATTTTATAAAGATACTTTTTTTATCAGTAAAACTCCACAAATAGCATGTAATTTTATGAAATTTTTTAGCAAAACTCTACAGATTGCCTATGTATTCGTTATTATTACCATTAGTATTATTAAATAACTTCATAGCCAAAAATAATTACGCAAGCCAGTGTTGTTTTTTTTTGCAAAAAAACTCAAGCTGTTGGTGGGGAAGACTGGAGCCGAGGAGGTCTGGGTTCTGGGTCTTCATGTTGAAATGACAGAAGTTGGAATGACGAGAAGTTTCGACTATAATTTATGTGTAACGATTTGAGTTAAAAAAAAATTGTATTTTGGAAAGTGGTCGCTCAGGGGAGGTGGTCGTTTAAAGGCCTGTTTACACATGCGATTTTTGATGCGATTTTTGTCGCGCTCTCCAATGCAACTTTTATCGCAAGAGTAAACTAGCGGCGATTTCTGTGCGATTTGGGTGCGACATTTGCTTTAATTTGCTGTGATTTCCCAAAAATCGCCGCCAAGTCGCCTGTGTAAACGGGCCTTAAGAGAGGTGGTCGCACAAGGAGGTTCGACTCTATTGCGAAAGTTTTCTTAATAATCAATTATTTGTCCTGCGTGCTGACGCCTTTTGCACAAATCCATTTTCTATCTTTTCTCCCTGTTTCCTCCGAAACTGATTGTTTTTTTCTTGTTTATTATTATTTTTTATTTTTCAGGGACTTGGAATCTATGGCCCTGCCTGCATCTGAAGTGCAGGTCGCTTTGCAGATTACTGACGGTGTGGCTTCCAGTGATAGCCCAGCACCGACGCGCCCTTATCAATCTGGTGTGCAACAAGTGTTGGAGGTGCTGAGAAGGAGAGCGCTCGCAAAGCCAGGTAAATATTCAAGCACAATTGCTTCTCCAGACTAGGCGACTGTTTGCGTGAACATCTACGAAATGTTGAAGGCAACGTTGAAGGAGCATGGAAGCCCGTCGCTCGACACTTTAAGGAGGCTCGCAACAGTTTTTTTTTTTGCCGTGAGGTGTATGTTTTGAAATCAAAATTTTGCAGGAAAGACATGCTTTGATTGTTTTCATTCTTTACCAAATTTATGAAATGTGATCAAAGTTTTATGTTTCACCAGTTTCCAAGCGACGGTGGTTACCATAGCAACACCAGAGTATTGCCTTTTGTTCTAGACAATGTTGTTTTTCTCAAATCTAGTCAGACTTTATAATGAAACTTTTAAATTTTGTAGTACTCACGTATCACTAGCTGCAGACGAAGTTTGAAGAAAGACGGTTTTCAAGTGAATCAAAAGTATTTTGATATTCCCATATTTTTCTTCAACATCTTAAGGTGATTCCTCAGTATTGCACTGCGCATCCTGTACTGCGCATAACACACGTAATTCGCAACATCGGCAGCATTAAAACATGGCTACTTTTTTGGCCGGAAACCTCACCAGGCATAAAAATGGGCGCTTCATAAAATCATCAGTGAAAAAAAGAACTGAAATTTTGTTTCAAGATCTAGAGAGAAAAAGAAAATGAAACGACAGTGTAAGCGCCCGCAAGGCCTGCAAGCTCGTTTGAAAATACGACTGTCTTTTTCTCTCTAACGAGCATGGTGACCTATATTTTTTATTGCATCATTTTGATGTTAAATTAATGCTTTTTAAGTTAAAAAAGTTAAAAAAAAATTCCTCGACAGGAAAAAAAGATATCGCTAAAAACGTTCTCAAATCAGTTACTCGTGGGAGCAAATTGATGACCTTGAAAACATGGACGCGAGGAATGTTTTGAGTCCGTGTCATTTGAAGATGTGTGACTTTTTTATAACTTTTCTTTCAAAGTGTTCCCATATGGTGGAGACTTTAACCTGTCAAGTTTTTTTGAAGAATTGTAAACTTTGCTTTCACGGGTTACGGGGAAAAGAAGCATGAACCGATCAAATAATGACGTGCGTGATCCGTATTGCTATAGGCATAAATGGGGCAACATTGGTCCATCATATCTCTTTACCGAGCATGGTGACCCATCTTTCTTATTGAATTTTTCGAAACAACTTATGGTAGGGAGCTGTTAGGGAAAATTTAAAAAAAATCGTTCGACAACTTTTATTTCTGAGGAATCACCTTAAAGTAGATAAAATATGAGCGGGAGATCTGTATGGGCGTTTACAATGGCGAGCCGAATTATGTAATGAAACAATGAGTAGAGATCTGTATGAAAAGTTAATGATACTGTTTAATAATTCATAAACTCAGTTGATTTGTATTGGTGTTTACAGAGGTGTACATGTGACTCAAATACCACCTATTGATTTGTCATAACTGTTATGAATTATTAATGAATTTTATAAGCAAATTTAAATTATGACTTTCTCTTTTCTGTTGAAACATCTTTGATGATAGCGGAGACTTGAAATCTTGCCGTGATCCAGCCTTCTTCTTTACCACCACAAATGTTTTTGATACCTCAAATTTATTGCAAAGTAAAGGACAATTATTATTTTAACGGCTGGCTGTTTTTTTAAAATAATATGTAAGGACATTTTGGAAATATATTGATATCTTCACGATGAAGATAAATTTGATTATCTTCACATGTTGTGTCAAGACATGATTTTTCTCAGTGGGAGAAATCCTTGATTTCACTGAAGTTTATATAATAATGTCTTTTATTATAATAATAATTAAATCTTATAGGGTATCGTTGTTGCGAACTTTTGTGCTTTAACTGAGACCACTTAGCATTCATTTGGATTAAAATGTCGTCGCTTTTGCACGCATTGTGCGCCTATTTTATTAAGTGATTGAAACCCCGCTTAGCTATGCCTCGTGGTCTACTCTCTCTTCTCTTTAAATAGGTAATCCTAATCGTGGTATAATTGTGATTGTACGTTTTTGTTAGGATCAAAGTCTGCTGCTAAAAATAGTCGTCCAAGCAGCTCTAGCTCTGACAGTGAAAATGCAGTTGCAAATGCAGGAGTGAGTCGTATTGGTATCTCGGTAGCCGAGGAGGTACAATCCAAGGAGGCACGTGACAGGTATATTCCAACCTTCTGTTATCATATGGCGTTTACAGTCCTCCTGCTCAGTCAGACCTTAAAAAGTGCTACTATGATCAAAATTTTGCCTTCCCTTTTCTCTTCAGTTTTGGAAACTAGAAGTGCTGACCACTTCCCATGTTAAATTTTAGGTTCAAATTCCAACGGGAAGACCAGTTATTTCAAACGTAAAGTTCAGCTTCGGCTTGCCGCCCGGCATTACTTGCTTCAAATGACCAAAAAGATCCAGGGTCTGTTTCATTTATGGAAAGCCTGATCTCAAATAGACAACGCCTCTTTTATTTTAGTGGTTCTGGGGCCCGCTTTGCATTGAAGATGTTTTCATAAACATGCAAGAAGAAACTCACACGTGAGACCGCTTTCTAGAATAATTGCAGGCTCAAGTTTTGCGAACTGAGTTATGGCGGACGGGATTACGATGGTTTTCAGCCAGCTATTTCCAGACTCAGTTAGCTTCGAGTGTAGCGAGCAGCAGTACCATAAAACTCAGATATCGGTTTGATTCTCGACGTAAGTTAGTCGAAGATTTTGCCTCGCTTTCGTGCTGTTCAACAGCACAGCTGACCATTGCAACGCTGGAATGAGCTCTTCACTTGACATAGGCCTGACGTGTTCGTGTAGGACATGTTTTTGGTGAGTATAATTTGTACTGCTTTGCTACCGTAAACCGAATCACGAGTTGAGCCGATTTGCTCTGATTTGTGACAAACAAACTGAACTTAGCGAATGTGCTCGGTGACCGGCACCGCGGCAGAACGCACTGCGCATGAGTAGAAAACTGAGCATCCGGTGAATTACGCATTTCCGGTGACATACTGTAATCCCATGTAAATGTTGTAGTTAATTTTTTTATCTCAGGTAATTTTTATTTTTCCATTGTTTTTGGGTATAGTAATATATGCTGATGAATTTGAAACAAAGGAAAAACAAAAATTACCTGAAATAAAAAATGAACTACAACATAAACAACATAAAACTCCCGTACCGCGAAGTTTGAAAACAAAAAGTAAGAGTTATAAAACAAAGGTAGAGAAAAAGTTTGTTTCGTTGAAAAGTTTTTTCATCGTTCAAGTTTCAAGCGTTTGCACCAAGGGGTTTGGTGTTTGCACCAACAACGAAATATGAACAAATAATTTTTGCATGGCAGTTTTTCACAAAAAACAAGTCTTCACCCCATCTCGAAATGTATTCATGCAAGAACCGATCGTGTACGTACCATAATTTTCTTCGGTTTTGGTCCTTTCATCATTGCGTCTAGAAAATCTAGGTCTGTTGGTTCATGCAGAAGTGTTGTTTTATGCTGTTCGCATCGATGTTGACTGGTAGTTTAACGGATCGGAAGTGCTTGAAGTTTACGCATGCGCAAACGTTCTGCCGCGGTGTCTCGGTGACCAATGTGTCAAACGACCCATTGTGGTCGCAGAAAATCTAACTGCCGGAGCGAATGCGCTTGGTGGCCAATGTGCCAAACGACCCATTGTGGTCGTAGAAAAACGAACTGAGCGAATGCGCTTGGTGGCCAATGTGCCAAACGACCCATTGTGGTCGCAAACAAACCGAACTGACCGAATGCGCTCGGTGGCCAATGCGCCAAATGTGTGTCATTGTTCTTCTTCTTGTACGCGTTAGTTTATTTGGCCTACATATTTCGACTACTAATACCTAAATCAAAAGACACCGAAGACTTACTGCATCTGCTAATGAACACATTTCTTTTCTCTTTACTACAATCAATTTTGGACATTACTACCGGATATTTTTTTTGGCAATTAAGAAATATGATGCTTTATACCTAGACCATCTACTCGCAGCACTTTACCTTCCATTAGGAACCACTAGTTTATAGTTCTAAATTATAGCGATTTGAATGAATTAAAGTAAAAATGTCGAAAAGAAAAAGAAAAAATTTTCGTCGTAGTAGCACTTCAAGTTACTGAATATGTGGGAATTCTATGAAACAGACATCGCACTGACTTGCCTATTAATTTTAAGGGCTAGACTAATATTAGTCTCTTAGTTCTCTCAGAGATAATCGACCAATTAAAACACGCGAAGAGAAGTTAGCAACGTAGTTTCGAATTTCCCAATGAACTTGGCAACCGGCGCGACCAAAGTAAGCTGAAATCCACTGTAATTGCATTTTTCTTTTTCTGATAGAAAAAACAATTGTCGCTAAAACGGCACCGCTTGTTTATGAAAGGGAAAATTGCATCTCCGAGAAAAATGTGACTGTTAGTCTATTATTGAAGGGCAAAATTTTGTGTGAGCTTACAGGGTATTAACTGCTGGTTTTAATTGGGCAAGTAATATTCCTCAGGCTTCTTCAGGGATCGGAGATATTATTTCGGAAATTACTCAGAAACCAGATTAGTTCAAGTTATGCATATTTACGTCAGACTAGTTCATCCTCGTGTTCGAAGTGGAAACCTCAAAGGAACAGAGCTGAAAAGCTTACCCACTCATTCACAACGTGAACTTGTCAATGGTTTGCGAGGAATTTCGCACAAACGAGGCTTGGTGGTAAATTTTGAGCTGATGACGTCACGTGCATGAGGCCCATTGTTCAGGGTCAAGCCCAAATCATACCGTCCAGAAGGACGTCGGACACCTTATTGAGACTTATAAAACAAAGTAACTGGTTAGCTTTCAGTTGAGGTTAGGTTGTGCCTAAATCATACCTTCCAGAAAGACGTCGGACACCTTATTGAGACTTATATAACTATATTTTTAAGTGTAAAAAAGAAAATCTAAAATCCCCACTTAGGATTGAACCTGTGACCTCAGCTAGGCTTAGGCTTACATAGCCTACCGTACCACCACCTAGCTTTTCGGGTTGCTTAATCCTAAATTTAACTATATAAACTGCTACCCCCAACCTCAACTGAAAGCTAACCAGTTACTCCGTTATATGAGTCTCAATAAGGTGTCCGACGTCCTTCTGGGCAGTATGATTTGGGCTTGACCCTGATCAAAGTCATCTCTCATGAGACCGGTTTTCACTTGAGTGTGGTAAAACCAAAGTAATCACTCTGGCCAATCAAAACAGACACAGATAATCCAATGAACCAATGAGAACTCGAAACAAATACATGCACACGTACATGAAAACCGCTCTATGACAGGATGAATTACTGTATTGAAAAGTAAGAAATAATGGGAATTTAACACAAATAACGACAGTATTTTTTTTTTTTCAGGCAACCCCGGGTCAAAGCCAACAAACCAAATGACGACTTTTCGTTAAACGATACGTCGGTTGTTGTGAGCACAATTAACGGGGATGATATTTCACTCAACGCATCCAGTATTTCGAGGTCATCCCCGGTCGGAGCATTGGGCTCTCGTTCTTCAGGAGCGGATTATCAGGGGCAGGTATCGCAGGCTCACTTACTAGAGCAGTTAATTGGAATGCAGAATGCTATTGAGTCGATGGAAACGCCCATGGAACACAACGAAGAGACAATGTCTGTTTTTATGAACATGCTTGAAGCCGACGCGGGACTGGGAGGCGAGTTTTAAAACTGTATAACAAAGGATATTGTGTTTAGCTGATTGAAAAATGACCCCAATGAATGGAACGTCTTGAAAGACAGTGATGTTTTACTAGGTCAGATTCATTCACACAGGAAAGTTTTGATAACTGAAACGTGAAATCAGCTTTGGTTTGGGGTCAGCGTCCACTCAAAATATGGACCAACTGTACTGTCACCAGTCCCCTATTTTCCCGTGTTTTCGTCGAGATCGACCATTGACAGTCACGGCGTGTTTAAAACTGGGGAGAGTACAAAAACTGCTCAGGGGTGGGAGCGGGGAAGGGAGGAGGCCCCCCCACCCCACACTAACGTCACTTTCACCCACCCCACCTCCTGAGCAGTTTTTGTTTTTTCCCCAGTTGTAATCGCACCGTGACATTAAAGATGGCAGCTAAACGAACTAAACTATCGAACTGGATAAACACCCGGGAAAATAGGGTACTGTGGACAGTCGATGGACTAACCGCTTCAACTCTTGTTTAATATGTAAATATGTAGTAAACAATAAAAGAATAAAACACAAGGCAAGTAAATAATGTTGAGGATTGAAAATTGTAGGATTTGTTGTAGAACGGAGTTGTTACTCAAGCTGGATCGATCCCACAGAATATTTAAATCTAAAGAATAAAAATGGTTGATTGCTGATGTATGAGAAAACACGTTCAGTAAAATCGCAGGAAATTTAGCGCATTATGAAATGTTCAAAGAAATGCTCGAGCTATGATTGGTCAATTCAAGTTCAATATATTTCAATAAAGCACGCGTCTTACGTCGCGCTCGTGCCTTATCGAGTTTTATAAAATGGTCAAGGAAATGCGCGCGCTATGATTGGTTAAATCGAGTTCATTATAACTCGATAAAGCACGCGCGTGGCATAAGGTTCATAATAACCGTTTTTATTTTATAAAAGAAATAAAAAAACTTGCTCCTCGTGCATTGTTGAGTTATATAAGCACTTGGGAATTTTTAAGATTACTCGAGAAGTGCGAGAAGCACTCGCCTTTGGCTCGTGCTTCTCTGCACTTCTCTAGTGTTCTTAAAAATTCCCGCGTGCCGCTTATATAACTCAATAATGCACTAGACGCGTTTTTTATTTCTTAAATAATGCACGTAGTCTGCGTATGAACGCGCGCAAATCGTGAGACATTTTATAAAGGAAAGAGTAAACTTGTTCCTCGCGCATTTTTTAGTTACAGGAGCACTTGGAAATTGTAAAAAACACTCGAGAAATGCGAGAAGCGCTCGTCTGTGGTTCTTGCTTCCCTAAGCACTTCTCTCGTGTTTTTTAAAATTCCGCGTGTTTTTATAACTCAACCATTAACTCGGTCGCGTTTACTATTCTCAATAACTTTCGGTAAAATCTTAGATACGCTTTTGTTAAAGTGCATATAACCTATAATTTTGTATTTTAAAGAGGAAGGGAATTACATAGCGCACATATAACATGTCTCATGGCGCTTTACATACACTTACGAGAATGAGATCGAACGTCAGCTTATGAAGGCGCCTCAGGCAGCCGCTATCGGTCCATTGTTGATCTCATCTCTCCCACCCCACCCATGAACAATGTATGGCACTGAGGGTGGTCACACCCAGGGTTTTGTTACGTCCTCAGTGGTTCTTTTACGTCCCCAACGGAGACGGGACCGCCATTTCTACGTGGTCATCAGAGCCACGTGAAGGTCTATCCATTTGCAGATGTCATAGCAAAGGCAGCACCTTCGTCCTCACTTACTTTAAGACCCTGACTGTTGGTCCGGCCGGGATTCGAATGGCCCGCAACCTCCCGCTCTGGCACTCTATCAACTTTGCAAATGCCGATTCTGAGTCAAGTGCATAAATTTTAATAACATTTCAAAATTGTTTTGTTTTTGTTGTATTTTAACACCTTAAAACTTCACTCGAAATTTTCTCGAAAACGCTTCCATAGAAATTTGTAAAATTTTGTAGACCTTAGGACAAGTACGTCAGGTCGAAGATCCAGAGAGCGTTTTCCAAAATTATCTCTTGATGACAAGTAATTCGGTATTAAGTAAAACAGGGACTGACGTCATAACGTTGCTTTGGCAACTCCGATTTCCATAAAACTTACTTCATCTGAAACTTTAATCTTTCTCTAGTACAGCTGTGGCAATCGATTTTCCGTTGGATCGTTTGTGGTGGTACACAAGTTTCTCAAAGCTAAACGGTATCGTCACTCGAAAACCCAGTCGAGCCACCTTAAGAGAACGGCTTGCGAAGTCCCGCAGTCCCGCAGTCGTTCTAGCACAGTCATGAAAATAAGCAGCAATCAATGAAATAGGGATGATATCTGTTTACAAACATTCTTTTTGGTATTCAAATGTGCCAACTACTGGAACAAAAGAACCCTTTGTTTCGGCAGCCAATAAGGCTCTGGTTGGTACATTAATAACAATTGGTGACGTCATTGATATCTTCCCTATACACTACATAACAGAAACTTTTGAATCACATCTGAAAGGTCAATTTTGAATTTTTGGTTTTGAGACGGCCTGACGAACTATTAATCCATCCTGCTAAACCTGTGCACGTTTTCTAAAATATTTTGTACATTGAAACATGAGTAATTGCTTCCACGTATAGAGGTTTCGCACGGCAGCCATGTTGCATGGCAGGAACAATAGATTCTTTTCCCTATGGGAAAGAATGTTCTTTCTAATGCAAAACATTTCCATTGTTCCTGCTATGCAACATGGCTGCCGTGCAAAACCTCTATAGTAGAACCGACTGTGGAATACACCTAATTCAATAAAGGTTGCTTTGGCAGTTGGTCATTGGTAATTGGGAATTGGCATTTTGGCATACGGAACACAATGCAATGCTTCGCTTGAGTGACCACCAAACAATAGCTTCCCAATGCCCAATTACCAATGACCAAAGCAACCTTTTTTGAATTAGGTGTATATTTTTTTAAATAAATTCTTATTTGAATTGCAAATGCAAAGATTAATTAACAATTCATTATTCATTTTTTCTTCGCACCTTCACCACGAGCCTGAGGAAAGCGAAGGAGACTGAAGAAGTTATATTTATGTTAACAGATAATTCTACAAACGAAAAACGAAACTTTAATAACTTTAATGTTGTTCTCCGGATGAATAACAAAGTCATCTACGCCAGCATGCAGACCACAACATTTTCTGAAGCGAAGATTCATTTTGTAAACACGCGAATGAATGACGACAACTTGGAAATATTTTCTGCAACTACGTACTTTAGGTAAGAAAATATTATATTGTTATGTAGTTTTTTGCAGCATTTATTAGGGATTGTTTGCAAGCAATGGCTTTAACGGTTCGATGGTTCAGTTTACATTAATTTTACCCTTTTAAGACTCTACTTCATTAGCCTGCAACTAAAATTTCAGCGGCCATATTTAACAACAACCGTGCATTACTGAGATAACCGTTGTATATGGTTGGAGATACACCAGACTAACGTGACAGCAATTTTATTCTGGTCAATTTATACTGGACGCTATAAGATGCTACTAAGTTATATCAGTCTACAACTAAAATTTCAGCCATATAAACAATTCCCTCTAAAATAATGCGGTGTGTAGTAAATAACACTCCTTTCCATCTCTCAAACTGACTAGTAAATAACAACAACAACAACAAAATAGCTTTATTTGCATGACCATAAAATTCATACAGTATTGCAAAAGCTTAAAAGAATTAAGAAACTACAATAAGGTAATGAAGAAAGCAAAACTAAATAAATAAATAACCGCCGTTGTATGTGGTTTGAGATACACACAGACTGATGCGATGTACAGCAATTTTTTATCAGTCTGGCACACAGTATCTGATGTGTTGCAGTTGTAAATTATGGCAAAATAAACCACAGTTTGTTAATCATAATTTTACTTCTAACAAGTCCAGGCTTTCAATGAATTTTTGTATGCTTTAGCTGACAGGGTCAGCACGAGTGTTTTTTTTTAAAGTGGAATGCCAATAATTATTTCTTTATTGCGCTGTTCGTTTAGGTGTCCTCGCAAAATAGCGAGGACTGAACAACCCGAGACTTTACATGGTCACCTGGTGATCGGTCTTCACGCATACGATTCATAAGGTATAGTACGTATTTATTAAAAGAATAACCGCTTTTCTATTTACCTCAATATTGCTTTGCATTATGGAACAGCAAAAGCGCAAATCTGTTCTCAGTGGTCGGGGTGGGGATGGGGATGGGGTGGGGATGGGGATGGGGGGGGGGGGGGGGGATGTTGCAGATTGAAAATCAAGAGACTAAAAACAATTTTCGGCACTTCGGGTCTTACTGAAGGATGGGGGGGGGGGGGGGGTCCCCTAGATCACCACTGGTTTTGTATGGCACGGACAAGGAAGGAGAGGGAACCGGTAGTTAGCTTGGTACCAAGATAATTGATTTAGTTAGTACCCACTAGCGACATAACGATTTTAATGATGAGCGTCGTCATAGGCTTGGGAGCGACTAAAAGCATAATCGTAAGAGCGCTTTTAATCGACAACATCATGCATAACACTAGTTCTCTCTCTCTCTGCCTCTCTCTTTCTCTCTCTCTCCAGGTCCATGCCACATCATATCTTTTGTCCCAGTAAATGTCAGTGTTATGAAATCAAGACAACAAATCTGTTCCTCAAAAGAAATTTGGACCAGGGAGCGGTGTGGGTGGAAGCTTCAATCCCGTTTAACTTCCGCTTCCGGGTTACGATTCTTCAGTTTAGATAGACCATAGTTAATAGAACAAACTGGTTATGAAACTCAGTCAGTCCTTTGTTATGTTTTTGTTCTCCATTTCTTTTGTTCGTTTGCCTTGACCCTGCACAAAACACAAAAGGTATTGAAATGCATATGAGCAACTGACCAGTAGAAACATTTGGGCTCACACGTTAAAGAAAACAATGTGCAGGGTCACGGTTCGTTTAACATTGATGAAACAAAGCAACTTTGTACACTCTTTTTGAAATTTGTTGAGCTTCATAACCAGTTTGTTCTTTTAACTATGGATTGACACATTAACCAGCGAATACGTATACTTACATGATAGTTTTATTTTGTAAGGTTAAACACAGAAATGAGAAATCATAGCAGAGCTTCCATCAATTTTGACATGATAACGGTTTAAAGAGGTGAGTTGATTGATAAGCTTTAACAGATATCTTTCGTAACTTCTGTAGTGGGGGATTAAAAAAGAAAGAATGAAAACTGAGTCGGATAAGGTTAATTAGTATATACTGAAACAGTGGATAGCATTGTTGGCGTGCTCTGATTGGCTACTGAAACTCGGAATAGCAAGTGCTATTCACCTCCCAGCAATTTGCGCGCGAAAATTGTAATCGTTGACAGGAATACTAAAACAACTATTCACCTCTTCGCGGCTCGGTAAATATCCACCACTACCCACCTACACTGAGGTGAATAGTTGTTAATTATCCACCGGAGATTCAAAAGGTGACGTTTCGAGCGCTAGCCCTTCGTCATTCGCATTCCATTCCATTCCATTCCATTCCATTCCATTCCATTCCATTCCATTCCATTCCATTCCGTCCCATTCCATTCCATTCCATTCCATTCCATTCGCATCGCATTCCATTCCATTCCATTCGCATCCCATTCCATTCGTGAAGTGTCAGTCCTTTGTGATTCGCTCTGACTCAGGGCCAGCGCTCGAAACGTCAGCTCTTGAATCTTTTTATGGCGGCCAGATTACATCAGTTATTAACTCTGTTGATAAAAAAGAAAATCCGTGTCTACCTTTTTGATGTCCAAAAACGTGATGGAATGTATTAATGTATTTTTGCTTTATTTCTATGCAGGATACAAGAAAACTATCAAAATCAGAATCAAGCAAGGAAGAAAGAAAGACAACCAACTTAAACAAGGAAAGAGGTAGAGAAACTACTGGTTTTCTTTAAGCGCATCAGTCAAAGATTACCTTTTTTTTTCAATTCTTTTTTATCGCCGCCAAATTAAATTCGAACATAATTTTCTTAGTTCAGTCGAGATACAGTGCAAAACAGATCTAACATACTTCGTCGCGCTTTTTAACAAAGAGAATAAAACTTAGTTAAGTAATGATCCGCGTAAGAAGGATAGTGCTGAACGGCAATGCACGCTGGAATGTCAACTATTTTCATTGTTACAACTAGTGATCTCATTGGCCAAGACTCAAAAACCGCTAAAAAGTTAAGGTTCAAGGTGCATAAAGTCTAATTTTTTTAAGGTTTCAAGTATTTTGAGACCCAATCGCACAACATGCAATTTTTAAAAGATATTGTATTTGGGGAACTTTTTTTATTTTTTTTTTTTATAAAATGCTAAAGTGAACAATAGTCCATGAAGAATGAAAAACTAGCATATGCAGCATTGCACTATGATAGA
Source organism: Dendrophyllia cribrosa (assembly GCA_024195265.1). Taxonomy (NCBI): domain Eukaryota; kingdom Metazoa; phylum Cnidaria; class Anthozoa; order Scleractinia; family Dendrophylliidae; genus Dendrophyllia; species Dendrophyllia cribrosa. Next base: position 11,684,906 of record JAJLRJ010000009.1, on the reverse strand, counting down.
TGTCCCCATGGCCTAATCAATGGTTCACAGCAAGGAGAACTGGAGTGCAGGGGCAGAGCCTCATACACATGACATAAGATACTTATGCACCCTGCTCTTAAAGGATGCGACACCATTCATCAAAGAAGCAAAATTAGTAGCTATTGTCTTCTGCTATTCTGATTGGTTAAGCACGAACATTTCTTAAAATATATTTGACACAAATGGATTTTCTGTATTTTTATAATGAAATATAATTATGAACCATTAGCCCCTCCTCTATTCTTAAAATCAAAGATATTCTATGTGGGAAAGAGCCAATGCCGCAGAACAATGAAGTTTACTATAGTTCTTAATATGTGAAGCATTACTTAAACCTCGAAATCGAATAAGTCACGGCATTGTTTCATTCATACATTTCTCATTAACAAAAAAAAAACTGTATAAATATTCAGGGCAATTAAACAATTTTAACTTTAAGAATTAAAATAGAATTACAAATTCTCAATAAATGTTATAACATTTGACCGTCGTACAATGTCGGCCCTTGTAAATGGTCAGCGAGGACGCTAAAATCGAGGCGAATTGGAAAAAAATTGAATGATAGTTTCTCATCATGAGTGAGAAGTAGTAGATAAGACTTATTTTCCAAGTGGAAATATCAGGCCATTTACTACTCTCAAGCATACCTATGGCTGTAAAAAAAACGTCCAAAGAATGCGCCATGCTTGAGAATTTCCTAGAAAAAAACAACAAACGAGTAAATATGCATAACCTTCCGGTGGACATATGTACGCGTTGCGGACTTATTTTTCTTATTGATGCAATGCTGTTTTTGCCCTAACAATACCAAACGTTAAAAGTTAATAAGGAATTTATTTATAGACTGGACCAATTTATTCGTGAACATCGTACTCCATGTTAAGTTTTCAGTCAAACTTATAAGCCATTTTGCCTATTTAACATGTCAACTTTCAGTGAAGACTGGATTTTTATATCTTAAAACGACTTTTCAGTTAAAGCCGTTAGGGCATGCAATTCAACATGGTTTATTAGTTTTCAGTAAAGGTTTTTAGGTTACACAACGATTTCTTAGACGAAATATATTAATTGACTAGAAGGATTCCTTTTTCTGTTTTCAGTGAGGGATATCTCAGTCAATATCATGGGCCACTTTGTGTGTCTTAGGAAAAATGTCTCAGCCATTTTGACCGATTTATGTCATATTAGGGATAACAGCTTACAGTAATGAAAACAAATTTTTGGTAAACTTAATTACAGGGCATGTTTTCTGTGTTCGGTATCAATTGTATTATATTATGCATGTATTTTTTGTCGTCTTTTTCTATTCTATTCTATTCTATTCTATTTCTATTCGCCTGCTTAGGGTTTTCATTAGCTTGCGTTTCATTATACCGGAGGGGGTACTGCTTTTTTGGCAGACCCGCGATCGAGAAAAATTGGCGGCAAAGCCGCGAGAAGAATGGGGACGAGTCCAACTGATATCCCGCCTGCTCTAACTCTTGGGTATTTTGAATAGTCCGTCTACCAGACGATCAAATATTAATCTATATCTCTAGTCTTTCCCAAGGGAAAGTTCGTACTTTCACGCAGAAATTTCAAAAATGGCGAGTGCGAAGGTAAGCATCGAGAAATCTTTAAATTAGACTGCGGTGCAGGAGCTTTGGTTTTTTGGTGGGCGAGTGCTGAATTTAGTGTTTGGTCGCCATTTTGGTTTTGCAAAGCGTCGGCGGCTGGAAGGAGTGAAAGGGGTGGGACTTCCAGCTTGACTCCCACACCCTTGATCGCGTCTTTTGACTCGCCTCAGTCCGCGGCTTTTAAAGCGCAGCGCTCGTTCGCTCCCCAAATACGCCTGCTATCTTTAAATGTGCTTAATGTCCGTCAAGAAACAAGGGAAATTATATTGAAGGAAGAGCAGGAGACAGCGGTCAGTAACTTACTTCTTGGAAGCGAGATTTGGCAAAAGCATGATATATACCATCTTTGCCTTGGCGAGCCAAGAGATGCGATTACCGAAGACTTGCGTCTTAAGGCCCGGCCAAACGAACGCAACATTTCAACGCAACATCTTGCAACATTGTTGCGCGCAACGTGTTACACGCGTTTGGCCACCCTGTTGCAACATGTTGCAACATGTTGGATGGTGTTGGATCAAGTTTATAAATGGTCAAATTTGATCCAACGCCATCCATCATGTTGCAACATGTTGCAACAGGGTGGCCAAACGTGTGTTAACACGTTGCGCGCCACAATATTCAAGATGTTGCGTTCAAATGTTGCGCTCGTTTGGCCGGGCCTTTAGTTATCTCGCCGTTGAAAAGCCTCATCGAAGACCAAATAGCAGAAATGGAGTCACTGAATTGTACGGCTTTGGAACTAAACAGTGACACTGCTCTATCAGTAGTTCCACCGCAGTTTATCTTCAGCGCAGCAGAGAAGGTGCCAGAAAAGGATTGTTGCAGTTTCGATCCGAAGTTGTTAGTGTTTTTTCAGAAGGCTTTTTTGTGATTTCTTGTGTATGTACGGTACTTTTTTGACACAAAGGAGTGGTCTCGCAAGTGCCTCAATAAATTATTTATCTTGTACGACAAACGCGTGATCCACGTGTAGCCAGTGTTGTGCCACATGCGTTTCAGCATGTGGCAGAATACTACTACGAGGAGCACTGTCAAAAAATAATAGATAGTAGTATAAAAATGGACAGGCTTAACACGACTCCCACTCGTCGCAAAAAAAAGAGTATTCAAAAAGCCTAAAGCATAAAGCTTTCTCAGTAAGATTTCGGAGAGATTTGCGCCTTTAGATCACAATTATGAACTGTTCTCTGCGATAATATTGACCGTTTGATCTCTGCGGATTATCTCTCAAATTTATAGGAGGATTTTATGCTGTCCAGAGCCGTTAGAATTATTTTTATTCTTTAGGCCGTTGTTCGGTGCTAGCTCTATTGGCATACATTGTGGTATCATTGTGGCTCACTTTTGTTGCAAATTAAGATAAATACTTGTCGGCTAAAGTTTGTTATCGCTTGGAAAGTGTTAGGATCGTTAAATGTATCAGGCCGTGATTTAAGGAGGCTATTACCCATTTCTCAAGTCCACTCCCTTTCAATTTTAATGGGCCATATCTTTTGTTGTAGGGCATAAAAAGACAAGCCACTTTGCATGCAAACACATTTTATGGGAGTACAGGATTTTTTTATATCGGTGCTTTCATGGCAACGGAATGGTGATCCTCTGAAATTCACAAGTTGCGGAGTTTCTCTAGGTCAAGAGAATTTTTTGTAAAACCCGCTAGTGGACTAATTGATTAGACCATGGTCTTCAACTGGACAAAGTTTAAAAGAAATGTATGAGAGCGTTTTTGAATTTTTTTGGGATGAAGTTTTGGGGATTATAAATACAGTGAAAAACATACTATCGACATAACTGGCTAACATTCTAAAGAAAACGATACGCGATGGGAATGCAGTTTCATCTCAAAGTAGTTTGATTTCATTTAAAATCGTGTGTGAAAAAGTGAGGGGGTTGCTTTGGCCGATTGCGAGAAAGAAGGATTTGATTAGCGTGCGTTCAGCTGCTCTTGTTGCCATTTTTGTATGTAATTTGGTTTACGCCTACAAATGTGATGATAATTCGGAAACCGCGAGATAATTTTTTTTTTAAATTTGACAATCTTGAGATTAATCATCAATTTATACGGCCTGCAAGTTTCAAGGACATTGAAGACATGCAAGGCAATAAAATAGGGCCTCCAATGTACCACTTTTTTCCCGCAGATTTTGTGTTTGCAAGTGAGCGTCCTTATTATTCACGAGTATTGTTTTCAAGTTTCATATGCACGTGCAAAACTTTAGCAAAACATTATTTATTTGCATCGAACAGAACGCTCGATTGCTTTCAAAAGAATTTTTTCGAAACATGCTAATAACTGGCTTGTGTTACGAATAGCAATGACAACAGTACTGATGAAGACAACGTCGGAAACGTCCTTCTTTCACGCAATCGGCCAAAGCAACCCCCTCACTTTTTCCCACACCATTTCAAATGGAATCAAACTACTATGAGATGAAACTGCATTCCCAACGCGCATCGTTTTCTTTAGATATTAGCCAATTATGTCGATAGTATGTTTTTCACTGTATTTATAATCCCCAAAACTTCATCCCCAAACATATCAAAAACACTCTCATACATTTCTTTTAAACTTTGTCCAGCTGAAGCCCATGGTCTAATCAATTAGTCCACTAGTGGGTTTTACCAAAAATTCTCTTGATCTGGAGAAACACCGCAACTTGTGAATTTAGGAGGGTCACTATTCCGTTGCCATGGAAGCACCGATGTAAACAAATCCTATACTCCCATAAAGTTCAATGTATTGTGTGTTTGCATGCAAAGTGGCTTGTCTTTTTTTTATGTGCTACAACAAAAGATATGGCCCATTAAAATCAGTGAAAGGGTGTGGACTTAAGAAATGGGTGCGAGCCTCCTTAATGTCTAAAGTCTGCGGTGTGGGTCGTATTACAACTCTCTCCCTGATTGGTTAATTTAACAGTTTCAACCAAGGTGACAAAAGTGGGTGGCATTCAAAAGTAATCAAGAAATGAGGCAGGCGGGATTTTCCCTCACGGCTTCGCCGCTCGCGCGTGGTGGCTCAGTTGCCAAAACAGTACCCCGGTATGATAATCCCGTCAACTAGGCAGGCTAGGTTTTCAAGCGACGAATAGAGAGAGCCATTTATCACTTGTTCATTTAGTTCCTCCAATATTAGTAACTTACTTGCCTCAATTTTCAGTTGTACGAAGAGATGTTGCTTTGAAATATTAATTGCTTAGATAGAACTTGAACTGAAATAGTAGGTAAATTGTCTGGCCTTTCAGAATGATGTTAAATTTTATTGAGTATTTGTGGCGGATGCAGGAATTTTAGAAAGAGGGGGCCGTAAACATTTGTATGGAAGACCATGAGCGCGTTAGTGTCTTTAGCGCGCTCGTGCGCGCATTTCTGGAGGAGTCCGGGGGTATGTCCGCCTGAAATTTTGCTAATTTAAGTCCTCTGAGATGCAATCTGGTGCTTTCTGGGCGCCCAAATTTGGCAGATGCCAGGATCCCACTTTGAATAAGAAATGTCGAAATATTTAATAAAACGCAGTTGTGATCGTGGTCAAACATGACAAATCAACTCCGACTGTTTTTTTTTTACAAGCGGAATCCAAGTAACCGGAGTGGTATGGGATCTAATTAAACTTAGTCTAGAGATATCCTTCTCAAAATACCATACGATAAACGTTGTTGGGGGGGGAGGGGGGACATTCGGCCCCCTCGGTCCCTCCCCTAAATCCGCCCCCGAGTATTGTCCCAATTTCTCAGTGTTTGGCCATTTGAATGCAGTAAGATACAACATATCAACATAGACATTGAAAGCGAGAGTAAAGTTTAGAAAACAAATGTATCATTTTTTATTAGTAAGAAATAAATATTTTTTTTTGTGAAGCTGATTTCCCACTCAGTTAAACTATAAGCCAGGCCATTTGTTTGTTTCGCTGTAATTTTTGGTTGTTTGTCAGTTTCTGAGTGAATGATGAAGTTGAGGCCCAGTAGCTTGTACCATATAGTCTTCAAACTGAGGAGTTTTAATTGCCTGTTTGTTGTTTTGAACACTTGACAGTCAAAATGGAACGTCATTTTTTTAGTTTAAATTTTGGTTGTTTATCTGTGTCCACTAACCAAGGTTTTTAAGGTTGCGTTTACACAATTTTGCGAAGAAATGAAGGCTTATTATTTGTTGTGAGTTCAGTTTTGGCAAATTACGATTGCAAATAAATTTGTAGGTAAAGACACTATTTTTCAATAAAAATGTCAGAAAACTTGCTAACACTGATGTAGTTTTGGTATTTTATTATTTAAATAAATGCGAAAACTACATTCAAGCGATGCTTCATATACCAAGTCCCGAGTTACTTCACAAAGAACACATAGAACGTCAACAACATTAGGTGACGCGCAAACGACGAAGGAAGAAAATAATAGGAAACGTATGCGCGCAGGCTACAACAATATTCTTGGTTTGCACTTACGTCATATCAAAATTCGGAAGTATTAAAACTGATTTTGATTCCAAAATGTTTATGGAATCGTAGAACGTTTAAAACTACGCACCTGGGCCACTTTTTGAAGCGCAAGAGCATTTCGTTGACGAGTTATAGGCAAACGAGCATTGGACATTTTTAGTACAAATGTATGGAGAGGCCATCTTTGTGTACCACTTCGTACACCAACATGGTGGAAAAAGCTTAAATCTTAATTACACCAAACCTCTGATCACAAAACATTGGATTCACTATAATTGCATTAAATCGGTTTATATAAGCATCTATAACTATATAAGCATCATCGTTAAGTCATGAAATTCAAAACAGTGAAAGCATCCGTTTGTTTGGCAAAAGACTTTAAAAAAAATTCCTTCTTTCTTAGTCAAAAATACTCTTTGTTGAGCTACATACTTCTTTTTTCCTTTCCTTTCCTTTTCTTCTCTTTTTAAAATAATACATTTTATATTTCATGCTGTCCTCATAATTCGTATGATGTATTCTATATTGTCAGGAAGCCTATAGTTCATAAGCCCCCGGCTTCTATATAGGCTTCCTTGTCACTACCACCATAAACATTTTGCAGTCTATCGTCTTTTAAGTTATTATAAATTCCTAGTGTATTGTATTGTTATTATTATTATATATACTTTAATGTGGTTGATGACAAAAATAAATGAATGAATGAATCTATAATGCAAAAATAATTTTGAACTGGTTCAAGTTGTTTATTTTAACGACTTATCTGAAATGGTGTAACAAATTGCGTGACACATTTCAAACTTTTTCAAGACGGAAGCAATAAAAATCTGAAACGTTTTTGGAAAGATTGAATCACTGGTATCCACATATCATGTTAGGAACAGCTTTGTAGTTGAGATTGTTGAATTTTTATGACATCATGTGCAAACCAAGAATATACTTGATACAGAACAACAACACGATCGACTTGACAAAAGAACACCACAACAGACTTGGTTTTTCGATCATCACCTCTTTACAAATGCTTCTTTACCCGGCAGTAGTGATATTGTCTTTCTTTTGAATAACACTGCACAGATTAATTTAGGTAAGGCTACAATCAAACAAAACTGTGGAGACAGTTCCATCTGTTTTCACGGTGGGCACAGAAGGCTAAAAAGGATGCAAGCACCATGCAATGTTGTTTCAGACTGAAAATTGGCCCATACATATCCTGTGATCCCCAAAACAACATTGGAAGAGGGAAGGGGGAGGGCGAACAATTATAAAATGGTATTTGAGGTTTTAGCACCATAGAGAAATATGAGAGTAGATTAAATATGTCTCAACTAGTTTTGTCCGAGGTTGTAGCTCGAGAGACTTCTATAAATTATTTCATGACAAAACTCACACGGAGACCTAAACTGGTCCCAAACTGGTCCTTAACGATGGAGTAAAAATCTTTCTTTTAGTGAATTGGGACTCGTGGAGTAGGATTTTTAGTCACTGACACAGGTCCGCAAGGAAGTTAAGCAAAAAGAGTTTTGAATTTAAATTCATACCGCATAGAATCGGCCGGGAGTAACTGAAAAATAATTATTTAAATTCGGTAGCTTTAAGTCTCTTAATTTTCAATGATAATTATTGCATTTTGTCTACTGGGTTTTTACGTTGAAAGAAATCCTATTTTTTTGGCAAAATAATTAAGACCATTCTTGAAACTATAACAGCTATAACGCCAGTTTTTTTTAATTTGCATTTAACTTTTTCGCAGTATCGATGATTTAATTGTCAGCTATTATTTCTTAATTTTCTTCAATTTGAGTTCCTTAATTTTTTTCCCTTAATATCAATAAAGCTTTTAAGAGTATGAAACGCTTTCTCAGTAGATATTTAAGGCCATTTTGTCTTTTTACAGTTTTTGCTTATAAATTTGTCGGGGTTTTTCGGCAAGATTCTATTTATTTGTCAGTGTGAAAATTTGTTTTTAATTTGAATCCTATTATTAATAACAAGTCACTTAAACTGTTAGGCATTTTGTTCGCTTTTTTTTTGCTTTTTTTTGTGGTTCCGACCTTGATAACGGCTGTTTGTCAAGTTTTCAGTAAGGGTTTTAAGGCTATGAATCGATTGATTTTTGAAAATTATAGTTCATTTGTCAGTTTCGGTTTTTCCCCTCTTATCTTTAAAGTAATTCAGTTATCAATAATTAATTAAGGCCATTTTTCTGTTTGAGAGTTTTCAATAAGCAGGATTTTGAAATTAAAAAGCAATTCGTTTGGTTGCAGTGTGAAATAGTTGACGGATTTTCACCCTTGCAATCACTGGGCTGTAAACTTTTCTTAACGCGAATCTCTCTTAATCCGAAATAGAATCCTGGTCGGGACATGCAATATATTTGTTTTTCTTTTCTTTTCTTTTCTTTTCTTTTCTTTTCTTTTCTTTTCTTTTCTTTTCTTTTCTTTTCTTTTCTTTTCTTCTCTTCTTTTCTTCTTTTTTTCTTTTTTTCCGAACTGGACATTGTGAAAGTGATGTATTTTTTTTTGTTCTTTTGAAGTCATTATAATTCAATTTAAAAAAATATATATAGAACCGTGTTTGTCGCAATATTGCGTTACGCGTTTAATAGCTCATGCACTGTAAATTTGCTTTTATCCATAGACCCTATTCATAAATGGCGGCCGGTTTATTATTCTTTTATATTCATGCTAATCAACCCAACTAGCCTCGTTAGCGTGTGCAAAATTCAAAAGAATTTTTGGTCTAAAATGAGGCTAGTTGGGCTGATTAGCATGAATATAAAAGAATAAGTAAATCGGCCGCCATTTATGAATAGGGTCTATGGATAAAAGCAAATTTACAGTGCATGAGCTATTAAACGCGTAACGCAATATTGCGACAAACACGGTTCTATATATATTTTTTTAAATTGAATTATAATGACTTCAAAAGAACAAAAAAAAATACATCACTTTCACAATGTCCAGTTCGGAAAAAAAGAAAAAAAGAAGAAAAGAAAGAAGAGAAAGAAAAGAAAAGAAAAGAAAAGAAAAGAAAAGAAAAGAAAAGAAAAGAAAGAAAAGAAAGAAAAGAAAGAAAAGAAAAGAAAAGAAAAGAAAAGAAAAGAAAAGAAAAGAAAAACAAATATATTGCATTGCATATATTTTCTACAACAATTATGACTCCAGCAAAGTAAGGATTCTTTTGCCATATCGAAGACTCGAGACTACTCGACTCGACTCGATGAATATTCAACTTGCATTCGCGATCCTCGGATCGTACTCATAACCTCTGCAAATGTGGTGAATAATATCATTTAAAGCGTTTCGTATTCACGAGTTGGCTCATAGAAGCCTTTGATTTCTTATCTGTTATCAACAGATGAATATTTATTTACAATTATTGAATCATTAGCATATGCGCATGAGTCATTCTCTATTAAAGTTTTTATTTAAAAGTGACAATTTTTAAAGGGCATATAAACACAATCTGCTTTCCCTGGAAATTTGAGCGCGATATATATTAGATACTCTTCGTGCTATACTGTTTAAAAACTCAAATTTTTACAAAAAAATGTATAGCTCATGATCGCTTTTGCTACCCAATAATTTTGCAGTTTTTGATGGCTGATGCAAAATTAATATTGCATAGGTTACCAACTAAAATCAATTCATGTTCAGTTCGGTGCCTTCTTTACGTAAATTTGTATGTTAATGAAATAAAATGAAAACAATGACGTCAGCAAAGGTTTCAAGTTCAAGTCTGAATTTTTTTTCAACTGCTTAATTATACATTGGTAGCATTGAATTACGCGGCGAGGATAAACAATTTCACTCCAAAGTTTTAAGGCTGCGAACTGGCTGTAAATTTTGTTTCGAGTTCTCACTTTTCGTAAATATTAAACAAGATTTCTCAGTGTAAATGCCAGGCCGTTGTCAAGAACTTTACAGTTACCGTTATTGCGGCCCTTTCTAAGTTTGCAATAAATATTTTTATGTTGATCGAGGGTAATTTCGTTTGTCTCACGTACGTCAGCTTTTCCTGTTAGAAATTTTGGTTATTAACGATCAGATAAACGTTCTACATTTCGCGCTCAAGCCATTTGTTCTACCTGTACTAATTGCACTGTATCAGTACTTAAAGGCAATTTTCACGGTACAAAGTTTGCTTGAAGCAAAGTGCCAAAATCGAAGGTGTTTCTGATCGGTTTGAAAAGTTAAAAATCAATGTTTCCAAATTAAATCCACCAAAAGTTCTCGTGTTGTTTGTAGCAGCCATAAAAGTCTATTGTACCGTGAAAATATGCCAAGAACAGAAACAAATACTCAATTTATAGCTTAGAAAGTAACTAGACCAAGACCTTTTTGCTTTTGGAAAAAATTCAGTCAGTCAATTTTTCAGTGTTCTCTGAAACATTGTCAATTGCTTAATAAAAAGCATATTATTCATGCAACATGTTCAAATATTTGTATGAGCAATGTTTTTCCATGGTAATCGCTGTTCAAATGTCTACAATTTTCCCGCCAATCTATTTTTAATATTCATTATGTTGTTGTATATTGTATTTAAAAATAATAAGTCAGCAATAAAAGAGTTCTTTCAGTTTCATTGTATTTTTTATTTATATTGTACAATGCTTGTTCAATAACTTAATTAAGTAAAAGGTATGACGAAATTTTTCGTCATATATATACTAAGTCTTTTGGCGGGAAAATTTAGAAACATTTGCACAGCGTTTCCCCTGGTAACAGTTTTGGCAAAAATAATAACGAAGCACCCCTTGAAAATGTTTGATCCAAAAAATTATTTTAACCCGCCAAAAAAGTATACAACTTCTCGTGCTGGTTGGTTTTCACAAGCGACATAAGTATGAGAAACAAACACTCTTTCTTCTTATGTTATCCTCAATAGGAATTAATGCGGAATAAACATAATCACACGAAAAATAACTAAGTTGTTTTTCTTGTGCTTATGCCGTGTCAATTCCTACGAAGACAACATAAGAAGAACAAGTGTGTTCATTCTTCATACGTTTGAACTAAATGATATTTCTGGCGCCGGTGAAAATAAGCCTTAAATCATGAAAGTTCTTGCACGAGACAGTGTATACATGAAGGATATTACAAGAAACAGGGCAAGCTATTAAAAAATAGTGAAAATTGTTTAGATAACGTACATAAATTGAAGCTTTAGTTCTCTTATTGTTTACTTAATAAGTAATTTTTGCTTCTGATTGCATTCAATACTGGGAATATTTTAGACTTTTCATAGCTTGCCATGTTGCTTTTAATAACAAGACCTTTAACTGTTGGCCAGTTTCCTTTGTAGCACAGTAAAATAACCTTTTGCTAAGTTTGAAGCAAGCAAAATAATTTAGAACATTCAACAGACAATTGCATGGCTCCGTTTTCATTCTAGCGATAGATCAAATTGTGCAGTTAAGTTTGGAGCAAGTAATATAATTTAGAGTATTCAACAAAAAATTGCTTGACTTGAGATAAGTAAACTGTGCACGAACCCATACGGTTTCAGAAAAATAAATGTTTGCTAAGTTTGGAGCAAGTCATAATTTAGAACATTCAACATACAATTGCTTGGCTCTATTTTCCTCCCAGAAGTCTTGTTGTGCATGAAACCAATTAATCAAACTAAAATGTTTCATTCTGTGCTACATCGAATGCCAACAGAAAAACGTCTTTTCCTCCACTTAAAAACTAAATTTAAGAGAGCCCATTTATAACTATATACCTAATGTCTGGTTTTAAGTTTTACCCTAAACACGTTTCTTTATGTCAATTGAAATTTATTTTAGAAACAAACATAAATGCCGCCTAAAGCAAATCAAGAAGTTATACAGACCATGATCATAAGTAAAACAATTCGTCTTTTTATAATTGGTCCTGTATCTCTTGTCCAAACTGATGTTAGTGAATGTTTAACTAGATATCCGGCAGCATCAAAACAACGGAAAATCTCGTACTAAGTTAACGACACGTTGAATTAGGAAACTGTGCCGGACTGAATTAATATTGTCCTCAGTATTTTTATTAATTTAGTGTGTTGAACTTGTTCAAACAAACAATTCACAAATTGAGGTCATAGGAAAAGATGTGCCAGTAGTTTTGAGAGTTTCCATTTCAACTTGTCAATTTTGAAAATGACAGTGAAGGATAAACGATATTTAAAGACCCGAAAAAAATCATTTTATGAGAATTTAAATTGAGCGACCAAGTTAAAAAAAGGTTAACTAAACTGTAAATGATTTGTTTGAAGCGTTTATGCAGTTGACTTAACTCGAAACGTTATCTGTTGTTCTTCCTCAAAAGATAGCTTTTGGTTTGTTTTTTCCTTTGGTCTGTATAACAGGTCTACATTGTAGTTCGAAAAAGAACTGCTGTTGTTGACAATGAGTGAATTTAAGTTTCGACAACCTGAGCGGAAGTCATCTTCAGAGCCATGTGAATGTAGGCTGTTATTGGCTGTCGAGACTCGGTGATTAGTGCGTTCCGATCCGTGCATTGATAGTGTAATTTTTACTTTCGTGTTCCGTTAAAAAGTTCGTTTGTAGGCCACGGGTAGTTGTTGGCATCGGTTCAGTGGTATTTGTTCTAAGTTAGTAGTCCGTACTGTAGGTAACGCATTTCGACAGTCAACATTTGAACTTGTATGCTGCTCTTTGTCTGTCGTTGGGTTCGTCTTTAACACTTGTTAGTAACTGTCGTAAAATAGTACTTTACAATTCACATGACTCTGAGGATGACTTCCGCTCAGGTTGTCGAAATAGCAGTAATTGTCAACAGCAACAGTTCTCTTCAGAACAACACTAATCCGAACGATGACACTCGATCGACAGACTATTGATACTCCTGGGTTTAAACCATTTAAAAGGTTTATATCTATCATCGAAAATAAGGGCTTTCCTCAAAACCAGACATCAGACTTTATAAACAAAGCTCCTAAACATACATAAAATCGACAAGAGAACACAAGCACTCGACCTCTGGATTAAGGCTGGATTAAAGAAAACGCAACGTGAAAAGTCCTTTGTTCTCTTGTCAATCAGTTAATGTGGGGAACGTGTGAATAATTTTAAGGAGGCACCGACAAGTTACAATATTGTCTTTTAAATATAGATTCCCAATTGATTCTATTTTATACACAACGCCAGACTTTGGTTAAATTGAAAAAATAATTTTGAAAAGGAAAGTTATTTATAAAAAGCTAATTTGACGTGTCCATTTTCATTCCAGCGATAGATCGAATTGTGCATTAGGACTTCAACACGGTCAAAGTGTGTAATTCATTATTTATTCCACACATGCGCAGTTTAGAGCTAATACTACCGCGGGAGACCTGGAACTAACTAGTATCTTAGCAACCAAATGCAGACATTCCTCCTGACTCATCCAGTTTCTTTCCGTCGATCAAAACCTGTTTTGAATCAGCGAAAACGAAACATGCGAACGAGAATGGCTTTCGAAAACTTTGAACCTGACTGTAAAGCAGAAGCATTATATCAAAATCATTTTTTAAGGAGGCTCGTATCCATTTCTCAAGTCCAAACCCTTTCAGTTTTTAATGGACCATATCTTTTGTTGTAGCGCATAAAAAGACAATCCACCTTTCATACAAACACACAATACATTGAACTTTATGGGAGTATAGGATTTGTTTACATTGGTGCTTCCATAGCAACGGAATGGTGACCCTCCGAAATTCACAAGTCGCGGAGTTTCTGAGTTTCTCTAGACCAAGAGAATTTTTTTGTAAAACTCGCTAGTGGACTAATTGATTAGACCATGGGCTTCAACTGGACAAAGTTAAAAAAGAAATGTATGAGAGTGTTTTTGAAATTTTGGGGGATGAAGTTTTGGGGGTTATGAATACAGTGAAAAACATACTATCGACATAATTGGCTAATATTTTAAAAAACGATGCGCTTTGGGAATGCAGTTTCATCTCATAGTAGTTTGATTCCATTTGAAATCGTGTGCTGAAGAGATATGAAGAAAAAATTCAAGACTAGGAAAAACTGGAATGGATGAATCAAGAGAAATCTCTTTAAAGATAAGACTTAGTTTAGTTCGTATTTTTTTTTATACAAATGGTGGCTGAACATGCTGAAATACTTAAGTTTGAATCAGCTAGTCGACTAATTGGTTAGACCATGGGCTTCAACTGGACAACGTTTAAAAGAAATGTATGAGTGTTTTTGAAATTCTTCGGGATGAAGTTTTGGGGGTTATGAATACAGTGAAAAACATACTATTTAAAATGGTGTGTGAAAAAGTGAGGGGGTTGCTTTGGCCGATTGCGAGAAAGAAGGATTTGATTGGCGTGCATTCAGCTGCTCTTGTTGTCATTTTTGTATGTAATTTGGTCTACGCCTACAAATGTGATGATAATTTGGAAACCGCTAGATATATATTTTTTTAAATTTGACTATCTCGAGATTAATCATCAATTTATATGGCCTGCAAGTTTCAAGGACATTGAAAACATGTAAGGCAATAAAATAGGGCCTCCAATGTATCAATTTTTTCCCGCAGATTTTGTGTTTGCAAGTGAGCGTCCTTATTATTCACGAGTATTGTTTTCAAGTTTCATGTGCACGTGCGCAACTTTAGCAAAAAATTTCTTTGCATCGAACAGAACGCTCGATTGCTTTCCGAAGAATTTTCCGAACATGCTAATAACTGGCTTGAGAATTGTAATAACATTACGCACTCGATGTCGCGCTATAGATGGTTTTCACTCACGTGACCTTCAGTCCTGTGGAACTCAAATGACAAAGGCCATGGCGGCTATGTTGGTGCACATAACAAAAGAAGTTCATTAAAATTCTTTTGTAGGTGTGCACCAACATGGCCGCCGTGACGTAACATGAAAACCACCTATTATGCTGTAATGCAGCCATACCGAGGGTTTCTTTAAAGTGTATATGACAGATATTTTTTTATTTGCTTGATGGAATCTACATGGCGTTCTGATAAGAAAGTCGAAAAAAGTTTTTCTATATCGATTTTTCTTGTCCGTGATTTAGCCGTCTAAAAACGTGAAATCTCACTTCCGGTGGGTTACAAAACCGCGCAAGAAAAAAGACTGGAAATAGTCCGCTGTGACGTCAATACAAGAATGCCAGTGTCACGATTTCTCAGTTCCTCCGTTTTTTGGTGCGTGTTGCTACAACCATAGACAACACACCTCAATAGAACCATGTTTCTTCGTCAGGGCGCACCAAAAATGTGAGGAACCGAGAAACCGCGACACCGGCATTCTTGTATTGACGTCACAGCGGGCTATCTCCAGTCTTTCTTCTTGCGCGGTTTTGTAACCCACCGGAAGTGAAATTTCACGTTTTTTGACGGCTAAAACACGGAAAAGAAAATCGATATCGAAAAAACTCTTTTCGATTTTCTTATCAGAACGCCATGAAGATTCCATCAAGCAAATAAAAAAATTTCTGTCATATACACTTTAAAATTGTAGGATTAGAAGAACATATCCCAATATGGAAATTTATAAACGAAATGCAGAAACAGTGCTTCTTATGTCACATGCAAGAACAGCGTGACAGTTTCATATTTTTGCTGAGAATAGACCATTTTCGTATTTTCGGTATTGAAATGGTACTAGCTTGCAGCCGAGGCTCATGCGGGGGAATCTTTTTACATGCAAATATTTTTAATGATATTCCCCCGCATTAGCCTCCATTGCAAGCTAGTACCAGTTCAATACCGAGAATACGAATATGGTCTATTCTGCTTTGCGCTATTTTATATCTAAATGAGGAACAGATGCTACGCCGATTGGAACAAATAACCAGAGTGAGACAATCATAAACCACTGTAAAAGCGTGTTATTTCTGCATCCCACTTAATTAAACGTGACGTTTCCATTTTTGTCTTCATATTCGTAAAGCAAACCAGTTATTAGCATGTTTCGAAAATTTAAGGTGGCTCTGAACCCCACCTACAGAATTTTTTTAAACTTTGTCAAAAGTTGTATCTTATCCTACTGATCAAAATTCGACAATAAAAAATGGGGTTCACCAAGTCATTGTTGAGTTATTTATAGCACATACACTTAAAGCTAAAATTAAGGATGTTTTCAGCAGGTTATACTGTTGCTATAGTAACATATTGTGTCACAAAAATGCTAACAACGTGCATTCATTTGATATCATGATTATAGCATCAACTGATAAAGAGTGGTTTTAATGACCCATCAAAATCTAAGTCGTGGAAAGTGCTGGAAACTGTTGGGAGCCACCTTAAGTAAAGTTTTGTACTCCCAATTATATTACATTTCGACATTTGTTCACCGAAACAAAAGAAAAAAAACAAGCCGTAAACTGAATCGTCAAATTATCAACCGTATAAATGAAACGATCGCTTAACATCCAAATGGTGGCCGAGATTAAAATTGTCAGATGTTATTTTACCTTAGACCTAAGACCTCCTCTCATTGCAAAACCTGTTCTCGATGATTTGACAGTTAACACAATTAGCAGCCAGTACGCGATTCAGCAAGATTAATAAACTTCAATAATTATTCCCCCTGTTCTTCATATCAATTTGCATTTGATGAGTAGATTAAATCAATTAGCAGTCAGATCTGAATTCACTTCACCTAAGAATCAATGCATTGATACTGATTCAAACTTAAGTATTTCAGCATGTTCAGCCACCATTTGTACAAAAAAAAAAATACGAACTAAACTAAGTTCTTATCTTTAAAGAGATTTCTCTTGATTCGTCCATTCCAGTTTTCCTTGTCTTGAATTGTTTCTTCAGATCTCTTCAGCCCTCCATTCTCCCGACTTTGATACTCTTTGAAGTTCCTGAAAATAAAAATAAACGATTGATAAGATAAAATCATATGTTTAATGTTTGTTATTTTACAGACGACTAAGGTTTAATTGTGGGTGCATTAGACGTGGTTTATATCAACAATTAATGGTATTTAGGGACCGATTACACGGCGAATTTCAGCTCGATTAGGCATGCTGAGATTTCAGCCCGGTTTCTTGAACAAATCTTCTTAAAACGACGTTTGCGATTACATGAAGAAAGCTTCAGCCCGGGCAAACGGGCTGAAAAACCTCATGTAATCAGAATGAAATTTCAGCCCGCCTACCGGGCTAAAATTCGCCATTTAATCGGCCCCTTAGTGATAGAATAAGCGAATTCTTACAGGAATTTCAACATTTGTTTCAAGGCCTATTTAGCTCCTTAAGTTTGACTATAAAATGTTCTTTTGAAAGTATACAGCTTGAACAATATTAACCAGCCAGAGACGTTTTGAAAGACAACTCCTCAGCTTATTGTAAAACAAACGCGATACCAAAACGAAGAGACGTCGTAAGACGAAGAGTAGCTCAACGCACGTGTTAACTTCATCGAGCAAAATATTAATATACTCTTTTGTTGACAAATGTCATTTTTTTGCGAAGCGACTCTTACCTTCGGTTGGAGTTGTGGGGCGACTTTTTCCTGGGCGGTACGTCTTCCCGGAGTCTTCCAAGTTGCCTCTAGAGCGCCAAAAAGTTTTAAAACTTGCGAGACATCTTCACACGAACACGACATGCTTGATTTGCCGCGAGGGCTACGATTTTTTCATGAATATTGATTAGAAACTTGAGCCAATCGCTGACAAATACGCCAAATGTTTTGGGGTAACAACGTCTGCACGCTTTTCAGTGATGAAAACACAAATAACAAAAAGAAAAGCACGTGATAAAAAAGTTTGCATTGAACAAAATATTTTAAGGGAAGCTCGAATCAGTTTTTTCCGTGAGGTGTATGTTTTGAAATCAAAATTTCGAAGGGAAGACATGCTTCGATTGCTTTCATCCTTCGCCAATTTTATGAAAGGTGATCAAAGTGCTATGTGTATGTTTCACTGGCTTCCAAGCGATTTTCCTATACTTTGCAATCATTTTTTTAACGGTTGAATGTTTTGAAATGATACGTAAAAGCATTTTGAAAATGTTTTGCTTTATGCACAATAAATGGTTTTATTACTGTTTTGCCTATCATGCCATAAAATGATTTTTGATTTACTCGAAAAACCGTCTTACAAATTTTCTTTAAACTTCGTCTGCAGCTAGTGATACATGAGTACAACAAAATTTGAAAGCTGGCGTTGCTATAGTAACCGCTGTCGCTGGGAAACCAATAACACTTAAAAATTTGAACACATTTAATAATTAAACTTGTTAATTGAAGTATGAAAGTAATCGAAGCATGCCTGTCATGCGAAATTTTGATTTCCAAATATACACCCCTTCGTGTATGTTTTGAGTCGAGCCTCCATAAATAAGGGGGTACCATGCAACAGAAAACCAGACATACCAATTTTTTAAGTTGCGAGAGAAGAACACCATCATTTTTGCACTGTTGGATCATATTGGATCTCGATTGACTATGGTTGGACACAGTGCGCTTTTTTTTGCGCGTTTCATTTTGTAATCCGGGAGGGGGGATTTTTTATTAACCCTCGGACATACGAAGAACGGGGATTGATGTACACAATGGGCTACCTATTAACGATAAAACGAGGTTAAAACATCGTAATAAACACAGAAAAGACCCAAGGGATCATCATCTTTATTACAAAAAAGACGGGATCACATTCATTACAAAAATGGTCTTCCAGTGAGCCATGGACTACTACATACAATAACTATAAAAATTTAAAAAACCTTATACATTATAATCACAACTATAATAGATAGATAGTTACAGGTTTATAGGACATAGGCAGTCGCTACTGTCAGGCCCGGTGAAAGAGACGGATGCGTCTCCAATACATCTTTCACGGCGAAGAGACAGAGAGTCACCCCTTTATGTAATTAAACTCAAATTGGGTACCGCCAGTTCAGCCATCAGGGCCCAGTTGTTCAAAAAGTGGATAGCGCTATCCATCGGATAAATCACTATCCAGTGGATAAGCGTTAACAAAACCCATTGCGCTATCCACCGGATAGTGATTTATCCGGTGGATAGCGCTATCCACCGGATAATTCACTGTCCAGTGGATAACACAATTGGTTTTGTTAATACTTATCCACTGGATAGTGATTTATCCGGTGGATAGCGCAATCCACGTTTTGAACAACTGGGCCCAGTTGCTCTAAATAACAACCAAGAGGAAATCAAAGTACAACTCACGGAAATTGAGATAACACATCCTAAGAATAATTCGTCTCAATCTGAACGCAGAGCTAAAGCTATCAATGAATTAAAAGAAACTCAGAAATAAACATTAAAAAGCAGACAAAGGAACAACGTACAACTGTATCGCGAAATGAGTCGTTCGCGTAGTGTACACAGACTGAGCAAATTAGTCTGAATCAAATCAACAACGTTCACTAGCTAGAATCGCTTAATGCATATCTAAACAAAGATATATATTATTTTGGATAGACAAGAATAAGAAATAATACATGGAAAGTATACGAAAATTCTGGACCTGTAGGAGTAGCAAATTGAAGTCCAATGTACGGCTGCGAATGAATAAAAATATCTCAAATGATTGTTTTTTTTTTCGGGCTGTTTACCACTGTGAGACCATTTAGACAACAAAAATTATAATAAAAAAATCATCGACAAAATAAAGGAAAAAAATATATCTTTTTTAAACTTAACTCGAACTTGACTCGTGACTCGAACTTGTCGGGCTCGAACTTGACTCGGGCTTGAACTTGACTCGTGAAATGAGCACACTTTCCACACTTTCTGATGTTGCTTCCCCACGTCCTCGAGGGTCTCGTGTCCCCGAGTCCCACGTCCCTGAACACAAGTCCTTGCCTTTTTTATGTCCCCAAGTCCTTGTCCCACCTTTAGACACAGCCAGCAAAACATGTGCAGCCACAGCTTTAAATCCCGACAAAATTACAAGTCAGCTGTGACTCGGATGTGATATTCTCGAAATGTTGCTCACCAAGACTCAAGGAGGATATATGCCCATGAATTAATTGAGCCTGGACTTAATAAATAATATATATAGATGGGCCGAGCCTAACAGCGTCGCTCTTTGAACAGAAAGCCGATGATAAGCTTAACTAAGGTGAAAGGTCGGAAGCACAAGAATTAAGATTGACGACCGGGCTATTTTTCAGTTTTGGCAATTCTCAAAAACAGAATTACGCGACCGTCTGCACAGTACATTTAGACGGTACAAAAGTTCACAGAAACAACTTTTTCTCCGTCTGGAATAACTAGTACGACTAATTTCCGAATAAAATACACCTGTTACGTATCAAAAATTCATGCCCGAAAAACTGATTTAGAAATCAAAATTGCAAAAATACACAAACAGATTTGCATAAGGCGACGCGAGTGAAGTTAGAACAGTTACTATGAAATCCAAGTCTTGTTTTGTTTACATAAAATCGCTTTTCAACCTAAGTAATGAATGAACAAACACATAAAATTGCACAACACAATCTTCTTTCGAAAAATGTTATTTAAATCTCAATAAGTTTATGTTTAAAAGCAAAACGCGTATCAATTATAGCGCTGTCTTCGATGAAATTCAAGAAAACAATACAACTGAATTTAAGCACGTTTTATAAACAATTCTCCAAACTAACGAGAGCACAAAGAAAAAGTGAATCAGAGATTGATATCAACATAAATTCCCATCGAAAAATGTAATTTTTTTACCTTGGAAATCCTTGAAAATTCTTTAAATGTCCGCTAATCCGTAAAACAAACATCTCCCCTGCATTGATAAAAACGTATGAAGTTTCTCGAAGCAAGATTTTATTCCTGAAAGCTCTTCTTTTTCCACTAAAGCGGCTTCTGAGTATCCCTGTGTCTTGAGTAGCAAACCGCGAAAAACTGCAGGGAAATAACGACTTTAATTCTCCGCTAAACACAACAATCCAACTAAAGTGTTTACCGAGCTCACGGCTGTGTGGCCGCGCGAAAAACAAAGCCTCGGTATGCCTCGGTTTGCTTTCAAAATTGCTAAGATCCCGGATGTTGTGATACGGGCACACGCACGCGCCCGCGAAACATTCCGCTAGCCATGACCATGAAAAATGACGGGCATAGGTTTTGTTCTATGAGTATGGGGCTCCGCGCGGGCCTTCGGCCCGCAGAGCTCCGCTAATAACTATATTTAACACTCTAGAAAGCTGCTACTGAAGATATGTACCAGAGTTTATGAAATATTCACCCCTTTTGTACTTTGTTTTAAACATTTTGTTCACGGAGAGAAGTATGCAGTCTTGGAAAATGTTTTTCTCCAGGTTATTTGGAGCTTAAACCGTTGTGAATTGTCAGTGAATCGTTACCAGTGAGATGGTTGGCCTTTTTCTAATTTATCTTCAATGTTTTTAAAATGTTCAGAATACATCATTTAGCTCGACTAGTGCCGGCAAATCCAAATTTTATTTTGATTCTATTTTGATGCACTTTCATTCATTCATTCATTCATTCTTTATTTTGCCATATATACAACATTTTACAACGCAAGATGGAAATAATAAAAGATTAGAGAAAAAAAGTAAATGGCGAGGAGACCTGAAAAAAACCACGAGGCTTATAATGAGTCAGGTTTCCTCACTTAAAAATAAACTAGTCTAAATATAATAATTACAATATGAGCTTATGATAGCTTATGATAGCTTATGATAGCTTATGATGCACAAGATCATACAGTGCGCTCTGAATTTTTTTTAAAGAGCTTTATTTGTCGGTTTATGGGCGTTTGAATTGTCAACGAGTTTATGAATGCGACTTAGCTTTATTCTCTATTTTCGAATTGCCCATAATACACTTTGTTTGCCCCCCAAATGTTGCATAAACTATTGTTTGTAAATGCTCTTGGGAGGGCTGCATATTCCCAAGAGCATTTCAAAACAATAGTATATGCAAAATTTGGGGGGCAAACAAAGTGGATTATGGGCAATTCGAAAATAGAGAATGTAAAGCAAATTAAAATAAAATTAAAAAACACCTGTCAGTATACTTCTTTTAAAATGTCAGCGAGGAGATTCATTTATGTTGAGTACCACGAGTAGGGAATTAGTAGGTGTTTCGTTTTCAAAATGATAATGTTCTTCAAATTTTGAACGGACGCCTCAATAACAACTCGCGATAATACGCACACACACAATGCTGACAATTTTCAATTAAGTAATATATGTTGGCTACGCCACACAACTGCATACTTAATTCACGTTTTCCCTAATTTGTACTTCACCCTCAAATAAACACGGAGTAGGAAACAGATGATGGAGAAGAATTTATCTCTTTTTGGAGGTGCGTTTTTCGTCGTTTTTCATCCTCTTCAACGTATAATTTCTTGCGATTCGTCTCATTTGAGTGACTGATGTTAACACTGAGAACTCCCAGTCTTTCCCCACTTAACCTACTTGTAATTCATACTCACAATTGTCATTTGTGTTTAACTCCTCTTTTGGGAGAAGACAGTTTTCAGGCGAGGAAGAAGGAGAATCGAAGCAAACATTGTTTTATTTTACATCTTTATTAAGAAGCAGTCTCCCTTAGATCCTCATATTGATTTTCGCTCCGGAAATAGATTTCGCTTATAATTTTTCTGTTAACTTCTATTGGTAAGTAAGTCACAAATATGAAATTAGATCGGAGAAATTCTGCTTTATAAAAATTTTCTGCCGTAAACTTTCCGCGCCCCCTACTGTCTTCGAAACTCAGTGATGAGATCGTGAATTTTGCAAAAACTACAGCTATTCGCTCTGGACAAAATAGTTCACTTGAAACCTTCAAATTTGCTAGCTATAAACAGTGACCCTTTATCTTAATAATCAGACGAATTGTAATCATAAACACTAATTAGTATAACAAAACCGAGGATACAAAGTTTATTCATTTTGGGCACTTATCACAACATGCGATTTGACCCAAATTCAGAGTAAAAAATCTCAAAAGTGGTTCGTACTCACAGGCTTTCCTGTATATCAAGGGAAAGTTCCATCTATGGGCTACTAAAATCTGTTAAAACATTTGGCCGCCAGCCAGTTGTTGGTCCGCAAGTGAGTGCTGAACTTGTGTTACTCAGCTAAACACGGCCATATTTCCATCGGACATTTGGTGAACGAATGCCAGTAATAAAACACGAAATACGTTTCTCTTCACCATATAGTTTATCCAGGCACGAAGATCAAAGTTTCTCAACCAATGTCATCTGAATGGAATCGCTGGATGCGTTTCATTAAAGCAGTCATACAGCAAGATATTTCTGTTGTCGGCGAAGGGAATTCGCAGTCCGCCATCGATGTTTTCCTAAACCGCTGGCCAGTTTTTTTGTCGGCTCACGAACCGTATGTTTAGGTTTTGCCGCAAGATCAGAACACTCGGCTCGGCGATCATGTTTTCCAGTTTTTAAATAAGTATCTATTTTTCTGTCTTTCGACTTAAAGATTGGCAGTTGTTTTTAACATTTCCATATTACATGTAAGGAACCAAGCTTGTTTTTTTACGCATGTCACAAAGATTATACGCATCGTACTAGATTGGATGTTGGACAGATAGTTTTTCGTAAACCTCGTCCACCTGCTGCAACCAATCTTCTTCGTGCACCACGTCTTCCTAGTCATCTATAGTTGCTTGACGGGAAGATGACGAGTTAGTTTGCTTTCTCTTTAGCACGGAGAGTCTTGAAAAGTAGAATTGGACCTGCTTTCTTGACAGCCACTCATCTCTCGAGAACAATCGTTTGTTATCTTCTGTCCGGGTATTTCTCATGTCGATAGCAACTTGCTGAGGATCAGCTTTACATCCTGATTCTTCACCAGCATCAAATTGCTTTCAATTAATCCTTCACTTTAGAAGAGTACCTTGTTCCACCTTCTCTTGGCTTTTGGAGTGCCCAACCCATTAGAAGGGAAGAACTGGGAGAGGCCATTGAGGAAATGTCTGATTTCGGCCTAGGATGATTTTCGGGAACAAGAGTGGAAAACCTTGCCGCTCAGTCACGCCGTAACTTATCATAGACCGATTCTTGGCTTGTTTTGTTTTCATGTTGACCACAATCAAGATGACGTTGTAGGCAGTCAAAAGTTTCAAAGCTGAAGTTGCAGCCTTCCTGTGTGACCTCGTGTACTACATCTTGTTTTCTCCGTTCCTTTGTTGTTTTTTCGAAACACTTTACTAACTAAAGAATCAGACCCCTACCAACATTTATCTCTTTAATCCATTGCGTTACGTGACATTCTCAAATATTGTTGGAATAGAAGATGGTTAACACGAACAATGTTGTGCGGCCCGATTTTATTCAAAATTATATATTTTTTCTTTACGTTTTAAAAGCCTCTTTTAGAAACTGTAAAACAGGAAACTTTGCACAACTGAAAAAAAAAATTCTTTCGCGACCCAACTTGTACAGGTGTAATAAACATCATCTGTATCTTTTGTGCCATCTGCCAGTTCACGGGATTCTTACAGTGCAAGGAAATTTTCCTTCCTTCGTGATTAGGATACTGACCTGTATTCAGAGGTCGCCAATATTGCCCTAGATTGTGACGGTGCTTCGTACAGATTGTTAACTTCTCTATGTCCAGTCCAATGCAAGATTAAACTTTCCCGCCCTAGCTAGTATCAATTCGTATTCCGTCACTTTCGCGCGCGAAAGGTGACAACTCTTTAAATGATTTGTTACATTGGAAATACCCACTGAATAAGGGGAACCATTTCTTCTTTTCCTCGCGATTCCCCGCATGTTATTTTCCTACTTGTAAAAAATGAACATACAATCGGCCTATTCGGTGTGCTCACCATGGTTATTGTTTGTTTATTGTAGGTATGCTCCGTTGCGCTGTATGTGGTCAGCGGCCTAACAAAAATATCTGCCGATTTCTATAAAGGATGATAACTTGCTTGTTGCGTCAAAATGCGGGACAAATTGTGCTAATTTACCGTCAATTGAACAAATTCTAGCCATATTGGTTGTTTCTTGACCTACCAATGGTCATACAAGAAAAGATATCTTGGCTTTGTTACAGACTTTAGGACGCAACAAAAACGAAGGAAATTTTGAATGGAAATGTTGAAATCAATCTACAATCATTTTGAAATTTCTTTTAAGTCGAAAGACAGAAAATACAACTTATAGAAAAACTGGAAAACAGGATCGCCGAGTGTTCTGATCTTGCGGCAAAACCTAAACATATGGTTCGTGAGCCGACAAAAATACTGGCCAGCGGTTTAGGAAAACATGGCGGACTGCGAATTCATTCATCGCCGGGAACAGAAATATCTTGCTGTATGACTGCTTTAATGAAACGCATCCAGCGATTCCATTCAGATGACATTGGTTGAGAAACTTTGATCTTCGTGCCTGGATAAACTATATGGTGAAGAGAAACGTATTTCGTGTTTTATTAGTGGCATTCGTTCACCAAATGTCCGATGGAAATATGGCCGTGTTTAGCTGAGTAACACAAGTTCAGCACTCACTTGCGGACCAACAACTGGCTGACGGCCAAATGTTTTAACAGATTTTAGTAGCCCATAGATGGAACTTTCCCTTGATATACAGGAAAGCCTGTGAGTACGAACCACTTTTGAGATTTTTTACTCTGAATTTGGGTCAAATCGCATGTTGTGATAAGTGCCCAAAATGAATAAACTTTGTATCCTCGGTTTTGTTATACTAATTAGTGTTTATGATTACAATTCGTCTGATTATTAAGATAAAGGGTCACTGTTTATAGCTAGCGAATTTGAAGGTTTCAAGTGAACTATTTTGTCCAGAGCGAATAGCTGTAGTTTTGGCAAAATTCACGATCTCATCACTGAATTTCGAAGACAGTAGGGGGCGAGGAAAGTTTACGGCAGAAAATTTTTATAAAGCAGACTTTCTCCGATCTAATTTCATATTTGTGACTTACTTGCCAATAGAAGTTAACAGAAAAATTCTAAGCGAAATCTATTTCCGGAGCGAAAATCAATATGAGGATCTAAGGGAGACTGCGTCAAGAAGCAGTCTCCCTTAGATCCTCATATTGATTTTCGCTCCGGAAATAGATTTCGCTTATAATTTTTCTGTTAACTTCTATTGGTAAGTAAGTCACAAATATGAAATTAGATCGGAGAAATTCTGCTTTATAAAAATTTTCTGCCGTAAACTTTCCGCGCCCCCTACTGTCTTCGAAACTCAGTGATGAGATCGTGAATTTTGCAAAAACTACAGCTATTCGCTCTGGACAAAATAGTTCACTTGAAACCTTCAAATTTGCTAGCTACAAACAGTGACCCTTTATCTTAATAATCAGACGAATTGTAATCATAAACACTAATTAGTATAACAAAACCGAGGATACAAAGTTTATTCATTTTGGGCACTTATCACAACATGCGATTTGACCCAAATTCAGAGTAAAAAATCTCAAAAGTGGTTCGTACTCACAGGCTTTCCTGTATATCAAGGGAAAGTTCCATCTATGGGCTACTAAAATCTGTTAAAACATTTGGCCGCCAGCCAGTTGTTGGTCCGCAAGTGAGTGCTGAACTTGTGTTACTCAGCTAAACACGGCCATATTTCCATCGGACATTTGGTGAACGAATGCCAGTAATAAAACACGAAATACGTTTCTCTTCACCATATAGTTTATCCAGGCACGAAGATCAAAGTTTCTCAACCAATGTCATCTGAATGGAATCGCTGGATGCGTTTCATTAAAGCAGTCATACAGCAAGATATTTCTGTTGTCGGCGAAGGGAATTCGCAGTCCGCCATCGATGTTTTCCTAAACCGCTGGCCAGTTTTTTTGTCGGCTCACGAACCGTATGTTTAGGTTTTGCCGCAAGATCAGAACACTCGGCTCGGCGATCATGTTTTCCAGTTTTTAAATAAGTATCTATTTTTCTGTCTTTCGACTTAAAGATTGGCAGTTGTTTTTAACATTTCCATATTACATGTAAGGAACCAAGCTTGTTTTTTTACGCATGTCACAAAGATTATACGCATCGTACTAGATTGGATGTTGGACAGATAGTTTTTCGTAAACCTCGTCCACCTGCTGCAACCAATCTTCTTCGTGCACCACGTCTTCCAA